>JARKIB010000056.1:0-550944 GCA_029378385.1 Mycena metata
TGAAGACAGGTTGACTTTTTATCGTCACTTCTCAAGACTGTTAATCCCGAGGTATAACTTCCCAATAAATGGTGAAGCAAAGTTCAATATGGTGTCCGTTAAGACTGAAGTTTTTCAAGCTGAATATTTGCTCGAAGCACTGTATTGATCTACTATGAACCCCTCGCGGTGGGCTCCAGATGATACGGCTGGCCGGGCGCTGGGCAGGAGACCCTCAGTGGTAACAGGAGGCAGCATCGATGACGGACCGCTAGATAACCTGCACTGGGAAAGGTGCGTTTGGAGACTGGACTCTTGGGCTAACCAATAAGCTAAACGTCCCAACCACACAAAACCACAACACAAATCAACTCCTTAGTCTCTTTAACAACACACAACCTTTCGCAAGATCGTTCGTTGGGTTCCAACCGAAGTATTACGGCTGTTGCAATAGTAGGGGGAGTGGGACGAGTTCTAGCTAATACTAGACAACTGACTTTCTCAGACCTATTGAGCGCAAATGCGACACTAATTGGCTCTCAGGAAGAGTTTGGGTTTTTATATGTATATAACAAGTGTTTTTGGTGATGAACACCGAGGTTTGGAATAACACAAGTTGAACGCTGTTTGATTCCTCAATCGACTTTGAGACGTAGCTTTTAATGGCCGACCGACTCAGAACCTTAATCCGCTGAAGATATTTTCTTTGACTTGCGGAAAAATGTTTGTACGCTGTCCACTAAAACGCTGCCGATGTCCGCTTATTCGATGCCGCTGCCGCTGTAACGCTGTCCGCTGTCCGCTGACGCTATCCGCTGCCGCTGTCCGATGTAACGCTGACGAAACGGTTTGTTCTCAAATATAATCCAACAAACTAATATCTCGATTGATGGTGTAGGCTACAAGTATCTCTCGACACTAAAGAGTACACCGAATGGATTCAGAAACTTCCCGGTCGGATGCACACGTTATGCTGTGCTCCTAGCAAGAAGGGTATGATCCACTGGCTTCTTCAGAGGCCGACTACCTACTTATATACTGTTTTCTACGTGACAGAATACATTGTGACAATTAGCTAAAACTATCTAGATAAAACCTCAGTCCGACGCGTCCTATTGGCTACGTACATCTTGTTAAATAATAAAGTACAGTTGTTGTTACAGATATATCTCTAAAAGGAAATGTTCCGTATAGTATTTGTACAGGAACGTGGTAATTGTCCGTCGATGTGCACGTTCTTCTAAAAATGCGAACCCTCGCAGTCGTATCGTTGATATCAGGACCGACACGTTTATACGTCGATTCCCCAATCTGGTCGAGCTTGCTCCACGAACGTTGCTCGTCGAGTCATTCTACACAGCCTAACCCTTTCCTGGAATCCAAGAAGGGAAAGAGCGCGCGAGCCCTCGCATAGTTTGACAGTTGTGACTGTCCCACGTCATTCAGGCACAGGGCGGATCAGCCATTCCGTGGTTCCGTGGTTAGCTGGTTTAGCCGGTTACCCGCGTTGCCGTTAAGCCGTTCAGCCGTCACCCATTGGTTAATCGCCGTTGCCGTGTTCCGCCTCGGCATTCTTCGGCTTTAACTGTGATAGTTCTAACCAAAGCCCGCTCGACGCTTCAGTGTTGGTTCCAAACTCAAAATAGCGATCATGGATGGATGATATACTCCTCGTCGCTCTGTGTGTAGGTGAACGCCCTGCCAGTATGAACCCTAAGGGCTGATTAAAGGCAAGTTGACTTCTAGCTAAAACTCGACAACTGACTTTCCGGCCGTAGACTGCCTTCCAGTGGATTGACCAAGTATGCTGTAGAAGCTCTAACGTTACTGTCCTTGATTGACCATCCGAGCTAGATGTCAAACCTGGATGATAGATATCATTACTTATTTCTAAGTAGGTTTTATTGCGTATCAATCAAAATTGAAAGATTTCACGCCCAGTCGCTGTGCTGGCTTATCACCGGCTTTACAACCTGTGTGACCCGAGCAGGCCCTTAGCGCCTCCCGTTGTACTGAGAGCGCCTTTCCCTATTCGTCTAGCTCCAGCGCCTGCGCCTTTTCCCACAAACCGTGCCCGGCTTTTGTCACAATCAAAGCCTTATCTTGTCCGATCTACACAGGGGTAGCGGATTGGGGAGTGAGATGTGGTAGGACTTCGAGAAATGAATCAAATAAAAGACTTAAAGACTACAAGCGTACTACTACTTGTATTTATACTGTTCTGGACGTGGGTAAGTAGTACAAACTATTAAACTGAATATATGTGTCCTCGAGGATAGTGTTCGAAGTACGATCGGGGCTGTCAGTGTATATTAACTTGATGTGGTAATGATCGTTCTGTCAGTGCTGTGTCCTCGTGTATTAACTTAGCGTGTGTTCCGCACGATGATAACCATCCGTATATTTCCGTGTTCGGCATCTAGCCGGCATTCTCCCAGTCATCCCACGGTTGTTCCCAGGGCGCTGGAACAATAACGATAGGTGTTGGAGCGATTGGATTGGGATCAAATCATGACAGCTTTTCTTTTAAGACAGCGCCCGCGCCTTTCCTTCAAACAGCGCCCGCGCCTTTCCCTCAAACAGTGTCTGCGCCTTTCCTTCATGTGTCTGCACCCTTCCTTCAAACAGTGCTTGCGCCTTTTCCTTGTAGCAGTGCCTTTCATCTTCTAGGCGCACCAGCAATCGACAGTTCCCCCTCCTGCCATTTGTGACCCTTCCAAGTCCTTGCTATCACAGTCAGATAGCACAACAGTTAGTGTGCAGATGCTTGATCAAGTTTAAAGTAATATTCAGTCCACTACCCTCATTTGACTCGGTGAAACGGCATGTCACTGAGTACGCTGCCATCTGGCTATTATTTGCGCTTTTTACCACTAGTCTGTCTAGATGCTACTGAGTAATAATTAAGCTGTCTAGACAGGTCAATAACTCTGTTCAGTGGTACAAAGGAGAGTCAGAGTGAGCTCTGGCTGCTGGCTGTAGTATTAGTACGGTGCTAGGCGCGGTTACAAGTGTTACACTGTGCGAAGTACACATACCAAGGAGGTCTATACGGGGTCTAGTACCTCAGAATGTCAATTACCCTATCAAAGGAACCAACGACTGCACAGGGAAGCTATGGTCTTCACCAGCAAAGCAAGCAATATGATATAGGGTCTGTCTAGACGAGTCAACGCACTAAGCCACAGGCATCTAGATGAGTATAGAACGGCTCGATAGGTGGTCTAGATGGCAAAGCACCGTGTCTAGACAGTGCAAGGAGCTTAGGGATATAAGGAGGGGTTGCCCTAAAGTGCCCCTCTAGCCAGTCAGGTGACTAACGCGACGTGGTCAGCGTTGAGGCGCCACAAGCACAAACATGAAGAAGGAGTTGTTGAGATGTAGCTATGGGCAGACGTATATATGTCTAGTCCGTGTGCTATCAGGGTATCCGAGCGGATTGGTGAGCAGTCCGGTGTCGGGGGATGGAGTTTTGCAAATTACAAGGTTCCGGGAGCTGTCTAGACGACCCAAACTGGCCATATACCCGAACTAGACCCCCAAGATCGTCATCTAGATGACCTTCTGGCAAGTCTAGAGCAAGCATAGACCCGGTTAGCCTTCCGAGGATGACCGCATGACCAGAACATCGGCCTGTTTTACTCATTTATCTTTACCTCATCTCTTTCTCTCAGAATTGTATATAAAGCCTCATAAAATACCGCAATAGACCAGTTCATGCCCCGCTCATCGTTACAACGATTCGGGTGTGCTCAGGCCACTTAGCAGAGATTGAGGTCCGGCTTAGGACCCAGGAGGATTATCCGCTTTGTAAGGGAGGGCAGCACATCGCCCTGTACAACAGGATCAACAGCACACTCCTTCCCCTTAGCCTTAGCAGGAGAGGTGGTGGAGACGGGAATTCCGGGAGTAGGAGGACTGACCTCGGAGGGGGGAAAATAGAAAGGGTCACGGAATTCGTGATAAGTGAAGCCAGGGGGGGGGGGGGGGGGGTCGCCAAGGTGGGCTGCCTTGCAGACAATTTCCATATCCTTGCCCAGGGACAGCGTGGGCAACGGGCCGTCGATCAACATGTACATCTCATGGATGTACGCCACTTCGTCGTGAAGGCACTGCAGATGAAGTTGGAGGAAGGAGGCCTCTGAGAGAACATTTATGCCGTGCTGAATGAGAACATCCAGCATGCAGTGTTCGTTGAGGAGAGGAGCAAGTTCTGCCTGAAGCTCAAGACGGCGGGCCTTGTATTCGGCAACGTTGGCGTTGTGAGCCAGTTTCTTGTCCTCCCACTTCGCAAGGTCTGCATGGTATTCGACTATATGGTCAAGTTCGTGGTGCTCGAGCGCTCGAGGTATCACCGCGTTATGGTCATCAAAGGCGGTCAGGTGTTCTTGTAGGCATTTGGTCTGGTGTGCCCGGGATTCCAATTTTGCACGGTCCAGGGTGCGGCTGGCGATGGAGGGGTCATTGAGGTAAGGCACCGCAGAATCAGGAATCTCGTCGGGAAGGGAAGGGTAATCAGGAGGAACAAAAGGCGGTCTCTCCGGTGCATGGGACGCGCCCGGAGATGAATTTGGTCAGGGTTGTGCGGGCCATTGTCCAGACAGAAGAGGAGTTCCTTGATGTGCTCCGCCTCCTCATCGAGTTCCTCCCCAAGGATCGCCCAGCGTTGTCCAACCTGTTAAACCACCTACATTCTTGGCCGGAGAATTGGAGGAACTCCGCATCCCGGGTGGACTGCAAACTCAGTGTAGTATCTTGCTGGAGCATGTGATTGCTCTCAAGCCGCCTTCTAATCAACAGTGCTATTGCAATCCTACCTCCTCTTATTATATTCTCGCCCTCTCTGCTTATATTCATAACAGCCAACCTACCTCAAAATTTGTGGTGCAGGACAGAGTCCGTGACTACTCGGGGATCACCCATCCTGCGGAAGTTATTGGTTCGCTCAATACCAGTATGGGATCTTGGAGATCTCAAATAATACGTGAAATTATGCTGTGGATGATCGAGGGGGAGTCAAATCCATGCTTGGGCCATGTTTTGTCCGCTTCCCTGGTATGTTGATTACCAGGCTCCGAGTCACAACTGAGAAAGGTGCTTGAACCATGGGAGAGACCCAGGTGTGATACCAGCGGTCTGGTCGTTGTGGTGGATGCATGCCACCAGCCGCAGAACTCGAAGCAATCTGACATTAAAACAATCGGTTTGCACCGCTCTGGGAGACGCACTAATCAGGAACATAGGGATTTTGGGATGTTAATATCACCCTCAAGGAGGTAAATTGAACACAGGATTTCGTTCAACCACGAGGAGTATTGATGGTTTCTCCCGTGCCAGGAATTCCATCTGCTTTTTCAATCCAGCAGCGCGTTTCTGGTGAATGAGGGTTAAAAATTTGGCCAAAACAAGTGGCATCAAGACGAACTGGGTTTGATTTCTCCCCGTGCCTTCTTCGCGACGAACATATCTGCCCGTGCCCAATAATCCATTTCTCCCCGTGTTCCCCTCACCCAATCCTCTACGAAGGTTCGGATGGTGCGGATTTTCAGGAACACAAAACGGTCATCGCTGCTCGCGTCATCCAGCTCTGGGGTATAGGGAATATTATTGCAATCAATAAGAACCTTTAAACTCTCGCTGGCTGCAAGGATGTGCGGAACTGCTTCGAAAGCATCGTGTATCAACAGATGTGTGAGGGAGGGGACGACAGCGAGGAGCGAAAGCCAACAGGAAGTGTCGGGTATCCAGCCGGTATGCCATAGTGCGAGATGAGTGACGAAGGTAAACATTGGCCGGTATAATGGTGCCTCAACGAATAGTTGCGGGTCGAAATAGGTGTATAGCCGGTGGGGTCTCAAGCTGGCGAGAGCAGGGACTAGAGACGGTGATAGCTGATGAAGGAATACGAAGGATTGGATTTCACTGCACGCAGAGAGGATTTGTTCCACCATTCCGGTTGTTTCATCGCGGAGGAATTCATACGGCACCGCCAAATGCTGCACGTGGCTGCGAAAGAAGGAGAGAGGGCGCGAATTGGACTGGATTGCGCGCTGAAGGGCACGGAAAGGACAGGTTGAATGTGCTCCATCCGACGTAACCGTCCTGTATCTGATTGGTGCGATCCTTGGACAGGAAGTTAGGTTTGCGGTTTGCGCCCGCTTGCAATGCCCCTCTGACTCACCACTCGTTAACGCGTTGGGAAACAAGGAGCAGGGAGGGGATGTCTCCAGGACACATACAAGCCGCTCGCTCAAAGATTTCCCGCTCCAGTTCGGGGGGTAAGATCGGAGAGCTCATGGTGGCAGAAGACAAGAAGGAGTGATGGTTATCTTCTGTGCGTTCGCCAATCAATTTCGAGTTGATGGGAAACTTTGGGGAAACTTGAACTTGGTTCAAACTTTGGTTCATGCCCAATTATTTGGACATGATACGCGAGTTACCCCTTCGTGCATGGACCGCCCCGCAAGTCGGACGATACGACCGTGACGGTCAAAGCAAATAAGCGCCGGCCAAACGCCCACCAATTACCCAATATGGAAACACTACCGCCGATCAAATCGCAGTGTATGCCTCGAGGGTTTTTGGCCTCCTTGTTGTCAGCAGAGCTGATCGTGGGAAGGATGTTGAGAGTATCTGCGATTGCTTGAATAGGACATCTACAATCTACAGAACAATCATCGAACGGAGCGAGGACAAAATAAAATCCACCTCGACTGTGGGCGTATATAAAATCAAAGTGAGTAAGCAGTAGGCAGAGGGGAGGGGACGCGGGATTCGCAGTGTTGCAGTGTCTATCGTGGTGCGTAAAAGTACCGCTGGCATAGTAAACAAGCAGGTAACGTTAATGAAGAGCGTGAGGGCAGAAATACGGCGAGCCAAGTACAGTAACACCCCGTCAAGAGGGAGGGAGGTACGTGATCGAGGGACACGAGCACCGGGTGCCTTCCCCCACTGCCCCCAAAACCACCTAGCCCGAAAGGCACCGAGCGGGGAGAGTGTGCGCCGTTTAGGCGCAATGAGTTCTTGGCCCTCTTCGTCTGTCTCCGGCTCCCTTTCCACCGCCGTTTTGGATTTGGATGGGATGACGAGCTGGGTTTGTCGCTGGTGAGCGTATGCTGCGCCGATGGAGAGAGCCACGGGCGTGCGGGTGGGAATGCGGCTCGCGCTCCTCAACGTTAATCTCGCAGTCGGACATGGTACCCATCCCCTACCCGACGCGCGCTGCACTCACGCATGAGCCCGCACCCTCACCCGCCTTCGCACACATCTCGCCGCATGCACCACCACCGTCGGATCGCACACATGGAGATTCCAAGGCCAGATGTGAAGGTGAGCGCGGGCGCGCGCCCGCCCATCACACAAGGCGCATCGCCTCCTGGTTCAACTCGCCACGGCGTATGCAGCCCATCCTACACCCGCGACATCGGGGTTGCCTCGACACACACCACCCGCTTGTGCGTATGCGGATCCACGACCCCACCCATGCTCCCGGGATAGCAGTGGCGTTTTCCCACCCACACATCACCCCCGCCCGCACCAGACCATCCATACACGTGGGCCAACAAAAAACGAAGTCGTTCTGCGTCTCCGCGTCCGTATTTGCCGTTCTCACCGCCCACCCTCCCGGTTCCTCCCCGTGCTGACCGCCCCCGCTCCCTCGGTCTCTTCCGTAGCACCCACCATCCACACTACCCTCCCGTTCTCACGATGAGGGTGTGGATGTCGATAAGGGTGTCGATCGTATGGCGCACGCGGTGGTGGTGCATGCTGCGCCTAGGTGCGCCGCGG
Organism: Mycena metata; assembly: GCA_029378385.1. Taxonomy (NCBI): domain Eukaryota; kingdom Fungi; phylum Basidiomycota; class Agaricomycetes; order Agaricales; family Mycenaceae; genus Mycena; species Mycena metata. Next base: position 7,768 of record JARKIB010000056.1, read on the forward strand.
CGACTGGAGCGGAATACGCCCCGGGGAGGTCGACACGCGCGCTGGACACTGGGGAGTGGCGGTGTCGATACGGCGCGGTGGTGCTTGGGTGGAGATGCGGATGTGGTGGCGGTGGAGATGGTTTGCGCTGGGTCTGCGCGGAGGCGAGGGGTGGGATGCACACGGTACGCGACGTCGACACAGGCGCGGATAAATAAGCCTGAAAACAGAGCGGAAGGCGGAGGAATGAGGGGAGACACACGCGCTGCACGGGCTAGGCGTCGGTGTCGTTCTCCACGTCAGAAGCTTAAAGCGGCGACGTACACACGCGTACGCGATGCAGAACGCAGACGTAGGGATCTCCTCTCCCCGCGCGCGCCAGTGGGACTGGGACTGGATAGCTATAAGCACTACGCACGACCACGGACACGCATGCGTATATGCGCGGGTAGACGGTGGTGAGCTCCGTAAGGGAGTCGAGTCGCGTAGGTCGCAGTCGCATGCAAGTCGCGCGAGTCGAGCGGGGAGTCGACAGAGTCGCGCCTCGCATCGCATCCGACGCAGGGCGCAAGGGAGTCGCACGAGGACGAAACGGACAATGGGCAACACATCTCGATCCCGCTTGCACAACCTCCCGCCCCTTCTGCAGCCTCTCCCCAATGCCCTATCCTGCTACATCTCCCGCTTCCTTTCCCCCGTCCCCTTCCCTTCCCTCCGCCGTGCCGCACGAATACGATTGCGGGTGTATAATACCGCATGTCACGGGGACCAAAGCAGCGGATAAGATATGCGGATATGCGCAAAGCAGGGGGAGATGGCGCCAAGGATGAGACAGCGCGCTGGGGAAGTGGGGAGCAAAGAACCAAACCCCGAGGCGGCAGACGATGCGCAGTGGCAGAGGGCGCGCAGCGGATAGGACGTGCGCCTAGGCGCGACGATGGGGGTGTGTAAGGGAGGAAGGGTGCGTTGCGCGCGGACGGGCAGGGTGCGCGGCCGATGGCGTAAGGTGCGCGGCGAGGACGGGCGCAGGCGTTGCGCGCGTACTGTGGTGGCCAACAGGTAGATGAGGACGCCGCCCTGCTCGACATGCCGCCCTTCTCGACATCGGCGCGTGTTCGTACTCGCCTCCATGTCAGGGTCGGGTCGGCGCGTAGTCTTGCTGTAGTCGAAGTCGTACTCGGTAAATATCGGTGTCGGTGTCGCATGGGGCGTCGTACTCGGTAGGGTGGTCGTTCCCACTGCTGCGAACGAGCATTGACTTCCCCGCGCTACTCTTACCGTCCCTACTCTTCAAACACCCCGGCTTTGCACAAGCCACCCGGACGCCAACAGCGTAGCCCTTCGGGCGCGGGCTTACCACTTTCCCCCTTCAACAACCACCTGCTATGCAGTTTTCCGCACCTCCACGCCAAGTCGAAGTCTTATCAACGAGAGCACAGCACACCCGGCTGCGACGCAGCTCCGTGTGCGCGGAGCTTGTCGCTCCTTCGGTGAGAGCGGTGCGCGATGGAGGCGAAAGTACAGGTGGGTTGTTGCGTTGTTGGGCGCCGGAACGCGCGAGCGCGCGATTTGGGGCTAGGGTCAGCACGAGAGGCGAAGATGAGGACGTGGCTGGTCGCGGATCAACGGTGGCGAGGAAGGGTCAGTCACGACCTGTGGGCGAGGCGTGAGGGCGCGGACGCGGACGCGGAGAGGAAACAGCGCGAAATTGTGGGCGGGCGTGGCGGGAGGCGGGCGCGAGGAATACCACACATCCTACACGCTTCAACGTTAGCACGGCAGTCCAGTAAGAGAAAGAGGACGACATACGGAGCTGCATCCAAGGGAACGGGAAGCTGCTTCTGCGTTCGAGGAATACGAGATCATTTTCTAGCCGATTCTCTCTGTAGAGCCGCCTCCCAACGGATTCGATCTTCTGGAGGAATACACTGGACGGTCTGGCGAGATATACGCGGTTGCGGTCGATGCACGGCAACGCCGCGGTCAGGCTGAAAGACATCGCGTAAGTACGCGTGGCCATGCGAGAGAGAGACGCACAGATATCAAACGGCGCCAGATCGTCTCGTGCCTGCCACATTACGGAGGGAGGGGCTTATTCCAGCTCACGAAGGGATTGCTACCGCTACTCTACGCTGGCAAACAAAACGTCGAATAGGATCCAGCGGAGGTCGTCGGATTTTGTCGGGCCTTCACTTCGATTCATTTTGAATGCGCCGTGGAAGGGTTGGCGGCGATGACGGTTTTGCGGTGCCGGTCGATAGTGAGAGCGCGGGGGCGAATGGGGGCGGTGTACGAAGGGAGTTGAGCTGCACGCTGCTGAGGAACGTCGGTGAGTCGCATAACGGGCTCCGCCTTGTTTTGAATCTTGAATGGATTTCGAAAGAAAGGAAGCCCAACAAATCTCCGAATCGCGTCCCACAGCTTTGTTGAACGCTTGCCCCAGGGTATTCGAATCCTTGGCGCGAAAAAAGCAAGACGGAAGTTGGAGAGAAGCAGCAGGGAGACTCGGCCGATCAACGCCGCATTCATCAACGATCAAGGCGACATCGGCCCGGTGCTTTGTGTTTCTTTCCTCTTCCCTCTTCCTTATATGAGGCTTGTCTCGTTCTTGTGCTCTCAATGTCGAAAAGGCTCGGACTCGCCCCGACCAAATCTTCGCGCCGATGGGAGCGGCGAATCGCTGTTTCTTTGAGCATTCGTGAAAACGAGTCCCTGAATCCTCATCAGTACGGCTCAACCCAGCGCAATCCATGGATCCATACCGTGAGTCAACGCCCCACATGCCCCCTCTACTTATCCTGGGCACGATTCAACTCATGTGTTCTCGATGTCCTGCCACGCGGGGACCGCACTGGCAAACACAAATCATCTCTGGCCTTCAGGTTAATGCCCGCTATCTCGGCATTGAAATGTCGCGGACTCGCGGCATCCTTAGAATCCGCAGCCTGAGGGGGCACGCCGCACTCCTTCAATTCACGAGCCAACTGCCACTAGGTTTCTCCGCTCGGGTTCTCTGTGAACATTGGCATCTACACGCGATGCTTTAAAACGCTTGTTCGACTTGGCGCGGATTTGAGCCATACGTAGCGCTCTCAGCCCCTCCTCGTCGCGCACCCCGCTCAGGCTGCCTCCCTCATGCATCAAATTTATCCTCTTCACTCCGTACTCCCACCTACGAAGAACCGCTACTCACCATCGATTCCCACCAACATTAACAATCCTATCCATCATCCAATCCTATTTTTTGCCCTCGGTCTGCGAAGCAGGGGCCTGCAAAATACAACGCCTACACGAACGTCGCCGCCGTTTTCGCCACTGTGTAGGAGGTACGTGAGAGAGCCCGAATAATAAAATAAAAAGCATGACGGGTATTCCATATGCGGACGCTGGGAGTCGAACCCATTCGGCGACTGCTGGGATGCTTAATGATCTTTGTATTGATGCTGGTAACAGGAAGCAGCGGTGCACCACGCACGACGTCCGCTTTCTCAATGGGAAGTAAGTAAGTAATCTCACCTCTTCAATCCTTACTCTCACGTCTACGAAGAACAGTTACTCGCCATCGATTAATATTCCCACCACCGACTCCAATGCTATCCATTATCCAATCCTATATTTTCTCTCTCTTACTTTGCGAAACGCAGCGCCGCAGAATCTAACGCCCAAAAGAACCTCCGCCGTTTGTGTAGGAGGTACGTGAGAAAGCCAGAATAAATAAATAAATCAAAAAACCTGAGGTAGGTTTTATATGCGGACGCTGGGAGTCGAACCCATTCGGCAACTGCTGGGATGCTTAATGATCTTTATAACGATACTGGTGACAGCAAGCAGCGGTGCACCCCGCACGACGTCCGCTTTCCTTCCATGGGTAAGTAAGTAAGTGAGTATAGATCTCGCTTTTCTCACCCTACTTACCTTTCGCAGATTGAATGAATTTCCACCGGCAACAGATTAAATAAATTTCGACCGGGGCAAAGAAGAAATTACAGGAGAACGCACGCGGACGCTGGGAGTCGAACCCACGAGCTACTTCAACTTCGTCGTACACTTTGACCTATAGAATGCAGCGGTGCACCGCGCACGACGTCCGCTTTCTTTCCGTCCATGGGTGTGCGGGTAGCAGGCAGGTCATTTTCTTTACCCTCAGCATTTTCCCGGATTGACCCTGTTTGAATTTCAATCGGCCGATCGGTCCAGATTCCATCATGTTCAAATGTCTGTCACTCGCGCGTACCCAGTGAAATAATTCCACAGGAATATCTAGATTCTAGGCCATGCACATTTATTTCCTTTGGCCCGCTTCCAGGCAGCCAATAAAATAAATAAATATTAATGCCAAAGCCCATGCGGACGCTGGGAATCGAACCCAACTCAACATGATATCAGCTGCTGGCCGGAACACAGCGGTGCACCCCGCCCAACGTCCGCTTTCTTTCAATGGGAAGTAAGTAGGTCTCTTCACTCCTTACTCACCTCTGAACGTCTACGAAGAACAGTTACTCGCCATCGATTCTCACCACCGACTCCGATCCTATGATTTATCCATTATCCAATCCTATATTTTTTCTCTCTTACTCCGCGAAGCAAAGGCCTGCGATATCCAACGCCCAAAAGAAGCTCGCCGCCGTTCGCGTAGGAGGTACGTGAGAGCCAAAATAAATGAATGAATGAATGAAAAATGTGACATGCATTCTTGGTATGCGGACGTTGGGAGTCGAACCCACGAGCTGCTTCAACTTCGCCGTAAGCGGTGCACCCCGCACGACGTTCGCTTTCTTTCAATACGTAAGTAAGTAAGTAAGTACGGATCTCGTTTTTTGTACACCCTAATTACTTTTCGCAGATTGCATAAATTTCGACCGGTCCAGGTTGGGGAGATCTAGATCGCCCCCCCCCCCCCCCCCCCCGTCGACCAGCATCAAGGCAGCCAAAGAAAAAAGAAGGCAAAAAAGTGGGCGGTTACGGCCCAACATGCACACGGACGCTGGGAGTCGAACCCAACTCATCAGCTGTTGGCAATTGAAGCAGAACGCAGAGGTGTACTGCGCACGGTGTTCCCTTTCTTTCGTTCAATAGGTGAACGGGTAAGCAATCAAGTCAATTTCCTCTTACTCTCAGTATTTTTTACGGATTGACTTAGTTTGAATTTCAACCGGTCCATCATGTTCAAGCGTCTTTCACTCGCCCATGGCCGGCAAAATATTCCACAGGAATATCTAGGCCATGGGTGTTTCTTTCCTTCGGCCCGCCTCATGGCAGCCAAAGAAAAAAAGAAGGCAAAAGAGTGGGCGCTTACGGGTCAGAATGCGGACGCTGGGAGTCGAACCCAACTCATCAGCTGCCAGTGGTGGCAAATGAAGGAGTACCGCACGGAACGCAGAGGTGCACTGCGCACGACGTCTGCTTTCTTTCCTTCAATGGGTGTGCGTGTATGCAATAAAGCCATTTCGTTTCTACCCTCAGTATTTTTTACGGATTGACTCAGTTTGAATTTCAACCGGTCCATCATGTTCAAGCATCTTTCACTCGCCCATGACCGGCAAAATATTCCACAGGAATATCTAGGCCATGGGTGTTTCTTTCCTTCGGCCCGCCTCATGGCAGCCAAAGAAAAAAAGAAGGCAAAAGAGTGGGCGCTTACGGGTCAGAATGCGGACGCTGGGAGCCGAACCCAACTCATCAGCTGCCAGTGGTGGCAAATGAAGGAGTACCGCACGGAACACAGAGGTGCACTGCGCACGACGTCTGACGAGTTTTTGGGAGCCTCGACTTTGACTGGGTCAAATGATCTCGCAATTGAAAACCTTTGTGAACAACTGTATCTGAATTGGGTTGAAACATCACCATGTTCATAGCCTGTATGAATGATACCTTGTGACTTATTGAAAATGAGATCTAAATTATGGATGAGAGCGATAATCTTCATGGACTATCTGATGAGCCAGCAGTAGAAATCGATTTTTTTTTTCTGAATTGAGGGCTTTACACTTATGTAAAGAGAAACATTTTACAATTATTCCTCCTCCTCCCGCTCCTCCTTCCACATCTTCTCCAGTTTCTTAATGTCCACGAGAAAGCTGTCCCTGAGACCAATCCAATGTTCCCGCTCAAGTTTGGCCAATTTGGTTCCGTTTCGGAGCTCGCCCTCAGTAAATGATCCCAGCTTCAAAAGAATGTCAGCCACAAGATCAAGCGCATCCATCTGCGTCTGGTTGATAGTGGCCTCAGACTCCATGTCAGCCTTCACCCTTGCCCCTGCTGCCCTAAGTGCTTCCCCTAGTGGGAGCATCATGGTGTCCTTAAAGCTCTGGGATGGTTGGAGGAGGTTGTCATACCATCGGTCTAGCCTAGTATAAAACATGACCCGAACTGTACATTGTAAGAGTTTCAAGTTTTGTTTATGCCGGACTGTGTCAAGGAAGTCTGGATGGGTAACACCATCCCACTGCTTCGCAAGTAGAGAGAACGCAATTGCATTGGCCTTCTCTGCTCCAAATTTTTCCATCTGTTCATCATCGACCTCCCATACAGTGGACAGAAGCAACCGGACTGCCTGTTCATAATGTTGATCAAGGAAAAATTCATAATCATCATACAGATCCAGAAAGGCAGGCAAGTTTTGAGAGATTACTAGTTTCCATTTCGGCAGGTGCAACAGTTTTGTGCCAAGGATAACACAATCTAGACCTTCAGCGAGCACAGACCAGATTTGGGTTGATTGCGCCTCCAAGATTGGACCCAGGTCAGGATCTGTGAACCAGTTTTCTGAGGAGCATAGAATGCTGGATGCCATATCACCGCCCTCAGAGGTTATCAAGGTTCCGAGTATTTTCTGAAGGGAGGCTGGTGTCACCTTCCCGAAATTTGGTCTGCAACACCACAGAACCTGGACGAGGTCATGAACCGCGTCTTCCGAATGATCAGCTTCCCCGAGTAGGCTGTGAATCCAGCTTACTTCTACAATATTGGTGGATTCAGATGAGAGCTGCCACGAAAAAGATACCCTAAGAAGTCGGAGGGCAGCTAATTTTGCCTGGGAGGATAGATGGGAAGTGGAACACAGACGGAGTGCCGCATTTACACATTGGCTATCCATCTTGTTTGCATAAACCCTAATTTTCTTTGCAAGTTGTGCAGTGTGAAGAAGAAGGTCAGTTGCAAGGGCTTCATCCACGGGCCTACTACCTGTGACCAGCTGGGAAAGGTGTTCAAACAACCGAGTTGTGAGCAATGTTGTAAAATTGCTGACAAAAATTCAGCAGATGATTATATGAAATGAGAGGGTGGGTAACCTTTTATCTGGTAGTGAGCAATCCTGAGCGTGGGGCGGGGTAAAGAATGAGTTGAGGCAGAACAAAAACTCAGCAAAATCTGCTTGATTCTGAACAGAAACTGTGACATTGGCACTCTTTGGCGATCCCCGGAGAAGATTGATCCCTTCAAATGGGAGACCGTGTGCAATAAGACGCAGGCACCACGGTGTAAGAACCACATGTCTATCAGTGAGAAAGCGCGGTTCATTGTATCTCACCGCAAGAACAGAACAGATCATCGACCGCAATGGCTCTGGGGCACCCCAAAAGTAAACATCTTGGAAAGCCAGGTTGGACATGTGTGGCAGGCCGCGTCAAAAATACCAAGGGCTCGAATACAGTTGGTGGCACGGTCAAGGCTTCTGGTGGGTATGCCACCATCATAATCAAAACATGAGCGATACACATCGTTCAGTCGTGTGAATACAGGTTCAACATCAAATGGTGGTGACCACCACTGAAACTCTGGAACCAATGCAGCTGCAGCTTCTACAACCATGGGGTCTGTAGATGTCCCAAGTGTCCAGATGATTGCTACAGCTTCTGGTGACAGTGGAGGAGGGGGAGAGAACATGGGTCCGGGGGTGGAAGTCCCTCGATCAGAACCACTGTTGGAGAATATTGGCAGGAGAGAGATGTGTCTGTTGAGGCCCAAAAATATCTGTGAAACAGTGGTGTACAGTTCACCAAAGGCAGTGTTCATAATCCTTCTCTGTACCCAGAGCCTGAATTCCCACAGGGGGCCTTGAAACAGGATACTTGAAAGGAAAACCTTCAAGAGGCCAGTGAATGGAGTCTGAAATGGTGAATCTGGGAATATCAAAGCCAGTGTGATCATCACACTGTATAACATGCACCCCAGGAGGGTCAATGCTAGGGCAATTCCAGCAAGCACAAGATGGATAGTCCACAGATAGATAGAGAGTGCCACCGCAAATAGTAAGAGTGAGAACTGGATGAGAAGAGGACATATTTGCATTACAATGCCAAACTTCCACCGCTGGATGCCATCAATTTTCTTCTGTCGTTCGATCCCACGCTGTTCAATGCTTCCTTTTGTGCCGGCTGAATCATAATGCAGCAGCCATTGCTTGCCAAGCACAGCGAGAAGTGCAGCAAGAAGGGTTGAGGAGAGACTGAAATACAGAAAGCTTTGCACCACAACGATGGAGTTGGAGGGTCCACTTGGGGGAGGTGCAGAAACAGTTATGCCAGTAATGTTGCCGACAAGGACAGCAAGAAGTGCTTGGGTTGCTGCATTTGGATCCGGCTGGAGTTGAGGTTGAATCTGGATAATGAAGGCAGAGCTAACAGCGGGGAATAGACCCGCCTGTGTTGAGCTTAGATTATGAAAAAACCTGGAAAATTGACAGGACGCACAAAAATGAGTGCACTGTCCAGATCACTCCCATATTTTGCCTGGAACTCTTTATCAAACTCATCCGCGAGGCCTTTATATGCGGTCCAAAATGCAATCTTCTTGTCCGTGGATTGAATTTGTGGGTGCCCCGCTTCAATGGTCTGGGTCAAACTGGGACACAATTAGATTTGCAGAGGTGATCGAAACATCCCTGATACCTCTCGAGCACAGTCTTCAAACTGCGGCAAAATTAGTAACGGAATGAGTGTAAGTGAGTGACCATACCAGGCCGACTGTTCCTCGATGGCACCCACGATCCTTGTGAGATCATATCAGTTTGTGTATTGTGGTAATGTTAAATGCACTTTTCACCTCTGTAGCTGCTCTTCACCATTAGAGGGTGCAGCTTGAAAAGGCCTGTGGTGAAATGGAATCGAAATAAGGAAATAAAACACTGAATTTTCTCTCTCTCACAGAGGAGATTCCGCTTGCGCGGCAGTAGGCAATTCAGATTCCTCAGTTGAACCATTGTCGGCACTATCAACTGCTGGTGTGTCCTCGGGTGGGATTGGGGAGAGCTCTGCCATGGTGGTGGTCAACAGCCAAGTGTCAAATGTGAGAATTGAGCTAAAGTCAGACCACTGCAAACCACGCTGTCTTCGGGGGTTAGAATGACTAATATTTGGGTCTAATTTTGTGCGAGTAAGTAGGTGTAAACCAAGGACACCGATGAAAACTGAACTTAAATCACGGTCTGGGGCGCGGGAGCTTCCGGACTGTGAAAATAGATACAGATAAAACCGGGGACTCGGACAGTGCTGAATATGCAGGAAAGAATGAGAGCGCGTGAGGACATGGGAGTTGTAAGCGATAGGCATATGCATAGCCCCACGATTAGCAAAAAGGAAAGCTGTGGTGCGCATCATGCCTCGTGTTGGATGCAAGGAAGACACATGACAGGACAAAATAGAAGAATTCATATCCGTCGAAGGAGATGGACTTAGATCTATCTCCACCTTCATCACGATCACCACTCTGCCCAACTTCCCTCTCTGCGTCCGCCCTGTCCGTATCTATATCCATCAGCCAATGACATCAACGTAAGTACATCTGCATATTAGTTCGATCACCCAGACAAACCTAGGGCTCCAACCGTTTATTTACCGTTTACAGATCTCTGAAAACTAAACGGAAACGGTAGATAAACAGTTTAAAACGGTTTTAAACGGTTTTAAACGGTAAGTTTTAAGCACATTTTCTTGCCGTTGTTCATAAGCTTGAGATGAGTTCTGGAAGAACCTCTTCAAGAGGTTCCTTGTTGTCTATAAGCCTGAAACACCCTCAAATATCAAAACCTCACAGTTGGAAGCAGACCATACCAAAGAGTGAACCCGACATCAGGCCGACATGGACATTTGACTGGGTGATGACATCCTGTAAAACCTGGGAGTAACTGCTTCAGTGGTTAGGATTGCTGAGGATGGCAGGATACAGCAGTGCCAGTAAGAGAGAGAGTAGAATTCGTGTTATCAGGTGAAGTTCAAACTCCTCTCCGAGGCTGGATATTGTCGGCCGGGTCTCGCGCTCGAAAGCTCACTTTTAGGCTTGGTGAGAGTGGGATGCTGTCGGGGTAGTGTCGAAATCCAACCTTTAAAGCGTCTTTGAAATGCGAAAATAAATTTATATCCTTCAGAAATTTACCTTCCGGCTGGCAACCGCTTCGTTTATTTACCGTTTATTTACCGTTTACGGCCATCCGTAAACTAAATGGTAAATTTAAACGGTTAAACAGTAAGTAAACGGAAACGGTTGGAGCCCTAAACGAACCTAAACACATGCGGAAAGCCAAGATGAAAGCAAGACGAAAGAGGAACTGCGTTGAGCGCCAATCAATTCAGTGATCAACGATCGAGCGAACTGTACCGGGCCGACCCTCCTTGTCCTTCTTACTTCCATCTTGGTCTGTCAGGCTTACCTCCTTGCTTTCGCTTGTTCCGCCATCTCCCTCGGAATTTCTTGCGCCGCCGCGGATTTGAATTGATTCCGCGGAAGCCACGTACAATGGGCAAGGGGAAAGCCGTTGCTGTGATGCTTGCTGTGTTCTTGCTCGGACTCTAGTTCTGGCAACTTTATCAAGCCAGCGGCCCCCGTGGACCGTCATACTCATATCCGAAGCCCACTTCACCCACTTCAGACTCTGTGTAACTTCTGCAATCCCCCGATGTCAAACTTAATTGACAAAAGGAACTTCAACCCGCGCCCAGATCATTTGTGACTGATGTGACATCATAAGTGATGTTCTGGGGGAATGGTTCCCCCAGACCCCCTCCTTCTCGCTAGCGCTGCCTCTTCGTTGGCACTGGCCCTCTTACTAGTGCTGGCCCTTTGCTGGCGCTGGCCACTCCGCTTTTTGTCTTGTTTTTAGTTTGTTTTACTTTTTTTCTCTGCCGCAGTCAAGCCCCAGCCCCATTGCCAGCCTTAGCGACTAGTGCTGAGCGCCACTGCGTGGAGCTTCAGCTCACCAAAACTGGCAATGATTTTGTAACTTTTCCTGCAGCAGTTCAAAAAATTAATTGTTTGTAGATTTCACAAAATGCTGCATATTTGTTTAAAGTTAGGTCTTGTCAGGTGAGGAGTTACGGGCGCCGGCCCGGACGGCTGGGGCTTTCTGCCCCAGACGCCGACCGCTGCGCGGGGCTGGAGCTCGCCGCTGGGCCCGCTGCGTGGTGCACGCTCGCCGCGGGGCGAAAAACGAGAAATGCAAACAAAAGGGTCGCTGAGAGGATCGAACGGGCGACCTCCGCAAAACACAAACCCGGAGAGTGTGACACGCTATACTGATCAGTCAAATGCTCACACAGTTGGGTTATTTAGAATTACGGCTAATATAATGGGAGGGTATCCACTAGCACCGCCACAAAATGATCTGGGCGCCAGTTCGAATTCCCTGAAAAATACCTCACGACGACGGCGGCGCCAACACCCGACAGCCTTAGTTCGTTTGTTCTGGGGGTTATAGGTAGCAGTTCATTCTGAATTCCTGCTGATTTTCATTGCAAGTCAACCAAAGCAAGGCCCATGAACAGGCTTCAGAACTGGGCCATAATATTTATCACCTAACAAGAAAGATACATTCAGAACCACAACAGCCTAAGTGATTCAAGTTCCAACTTTACCTGACGATTCATGGGAGGATGACGGATGTAGCTTAGAATCCGGTGTGTGGAACGGATCTGGTGAGTATTCGAGAATTGGGTATCCTCCGGGACTTATTCGTTCACTTGATGCCACCCACTGTGGGCTCTTTAAGATTTTAAATAATTCCGATTTCAAGCTCAACTCAAATTATTGCGGTGGGTGAGGAGTGAAATCTATGCTTGGCCCATATTTTGTCATCGGACCTTGAGGTTCTAACTGCGATCTTCGTGGCCAGGCATCCGTGCGAGGCTACACAAAAAGACGAGGAACCAGCTGCATGCAGACATGGGGAGTCGAGGAACACGTCGAAGTCAACGGTCCTCACGTCCGATTTACTTCATGCTTGGTTTGCGTTACACGGAGGTTACTTACTACACTCTGCAGCTAAATCACCCGAGAGGCCATCATCCCGTGGTAGACCATTTCAGTAGCTACTGCCCTTCGGTGAGCCATCCGAGAGATAGATGGACTTAAAATAAAGTAGTTAATCTCTGTTGCCTTCAAGCTTTAAATTGTGCTGGGGAGCGCATCACTGAGTCCGCAGGGACTTCGACTCTGCACTTTGCACTTCGATTTGCCGAGACGGTTGTACTAGGCTTAAGCCAACTCCTGCAAGCCTTCTGATAGTCGTGGAGTACACCGACTTGCGTAGACCCGCCGCAAAGTCGGACGCCATCAAGCGTGACGGGAAGAGCAAAAGGAAATAAGTGCCACCGATTACCCGATATGGAAACACTACCGCCCATCAAATCGCAGCCTATCCCCATGGTTTTTGGCCTCCTTGTGGCCATGGGAAGGCTGTTGAGTATTTCTAATTATTTAAATGGGGGTCTACAACCTGCAGAACAATCATCGAACGGAGCGAGTACAAATAAAAATCCACTTCGACTGCGGGTGTATAAAGCAAAGTGAGTAAGCAGTAGGCAGAGGGGAGGCGAAGGAGGTTCGCAGTACTATATTGATAAAGTATGATATCGCGTGGTGAACCATGAAGGTGCGTAAGTAGGTAATGAGGAAAGGAGAAACATCGATGAATATGGAGCTAGAGATACAGAGCCAGATAGAAGTAAGACCCTGTCAAAAGGGAGGTGTGGTCGAGGGACGCGAACACCGGGTGCCGCCAGGTATGTCGTCAGTGAGCGTGCGCTGCGCCGGCAGAGAGCGCACGGGGCGTGCACGGGGCGTGCGCGTGGGGGATGCGCGCAGCACGCGCTTCTCGAGGTTAATGTCGGAGCCGGAGGTTTGTACCCCTCCCTACCCGACACGCGCTGTACCCACACCCGAGCCCGCATCTCGCTGCGTGTACCACCAACGCCGTCGGGTCATGCGCATGGGGATTACAAGGAGCGAGGGCATCGTATCCGAGTCCCGTGGTCCCGCTTCGGCGTATAAACGCAGATCCCCGCCGACATTCGGGATAAGCTGAGGGGTGCAGACGAGGAAGGGGGGATGGGGGAGGTAGGAGGCAAAACGGGCGAGATACAGCATGATGCAGATGGGGATGGTGGTATGGCGCGCGATGTGTGCTGCGCGAGCATCGGTGAGTATGCGGACGTCGAGGCGGAGGGTGGTGGAGGTGTCGCGCTTGGGTGCAGAGGTCGGTGCGACGTGGGGACTGCTAGGTATACGCGGGTCGGGCCGCCGTGGGCGTGCACTGAGTCGATGGGGTGGAGGGTGGGCGAGACGGACGCGGTGCACAAGGTGGGTGAGCAAAAGATGGAGGAACCAGCAGCGGCGGTGTACAGCGAGACCCCGTGCTACTGACGCGTTCGCGCATGGTAGCATGGCAGCAGCGTACGCTGTAGCCCCAGCTCCACCCCCAAGACGCGCCGGCGGACGAGGGACGACGGTGATCGCGAGCTCCGGATGAGGGACGGAAGGGAGTCGCGCGTCGAGTCCCACACATGCGGAAGGGAAGCGAGTCGCGCGCCGCCGTCCTACGACGCCGCGGCGACATGCGGGGTAACGCGTGCAAGCACCGGCACGCAACACCTCCGCGTGCGGACACACAGCGCATCCTCGGCATCCTGCTCCCCCACCCTATCCCTGCCCTTCCCCATCCCTTCCTGCCCGCACCTACCATCCCTACCATGCTGCACAGATCCGGGGATATAAATCGCACCACGAGTGACCGGCATCGCGGGATATGGCGGAAATGCGGCTAACGCTCGAAACACCGAAGCGCAAAAAGAAAGCAGGCGGGACCGACGCGAGGGAACCGGGACCGAAGCACGAAGGGGCAGACGATGGGGAGGGTGCGGGGCCAATTTAGGTGCGCGACGAGGACGGGCGTAGGTGGGTAGACGTCACGCGTGCGTATTGGGCACTGCGAGAGGCGGGCGTAGCCGACGCTGCGCTGCTTCGACATCGGCACCTGCATGTCAACGTTGGCGTTGGCGTGCTGGGCGGGAAGACGCGCGCGATCGCCGATTGGGGCGGGAGAGGGAAACGTGGCGGGACGGCGTACGTTACGGTGGGGCCGTGAGGATGAGCCACAAATAGTGTCGACCCGGCGGCAGAGACGAACAGCTGGGCAAAGTTCGCCCGGACGCGGCGATGGAGGGAGGCGAAGTGCACGAACATGCATGAGGCGGAGGGCACCTCTTGGCCGTGCGTCAGGGTGGCGCACACGCACTAGGGAAAAAGAGCTGCGGGAATTTGCCCACTCGCAGCGGTGGAGGGAGGTATGACGCGCACAATCCAAACTGCGCAAAGGGGGGAGAGTTTGGTCAGTCTGGGAACGAAATTTGAGAATATTGAGGAAGACGCACACGGAGACGCCGTTGCCGCCGCCGCTGGAGGGAGCTGAGGGCGTATGGGAGGTCACGAAGATGTTGCAACACGTATTCTACGCCCAACGTTAGCAAAGCGATTCCATTAAGGAAGAAGACCACGCACGGAGCGGCATCTGAACGAATAGGCCGCCCGGACTGAGTGCTGCTTCTGTGCGCTGGAGATCGAGACGGTGTGGCAAGATAGACGCAACCGCGCATAGGCGGCGGTCGATGCAAGGCGACGCCGCGGGGGTGCTGCTGGAGGACACCGCGTAAGTAATCGTGGCCACACCTCTGAAAAGAGAGACGCACAGATATATCGACAATCTCATGCCACGTTATGCAGTTTGCGAACCAACCGAGGCAGAAGGAGGCATCCAGCTCGTGAAGAGCCTGCTACTGCTATTCCACGCGTGGAAACAAAACACCGACCAGATTTTGTCGGAATCTCCACAATTCATTCTGAATGCGTCACGCAAGGGTTGGTGGCGAAGACGGCTTTACGGTGAGAACGCGGGGCCACGGAGGGAGTTGAGCTGCGCATTGTCGAGGAACATCCCCGACGCCGACTCCTTCGAGTCGTTCAAGTTTGACCACTGACACGGAGTCGCCACTTGAATCTTGAATGTTTGTTTGAATGTATCGCGAAAGAGCACGAAGGAGAAGCAGCCCGATAGAGGGTCGAAGCGCATCCCGCAGCTTCACCCAACGCCCAACGCTTGCCCTAGGACGTTTGAATCCTGGATACGAAAAAGCAAGATGGTGGTCAGAAGAGGAAGGCAGACGCCGCCGGCCGGGCCGAGCAACACCGCATTCATCAACGATCAAGGCGGCCTGGCCCGGTGTTTCTCTTCCCTCTTCTTCGTTACTTCCTCGCTTTGTTGTTTCGCAGGGGAAAATCCATCCACTTGGCTCATATCATCTTGGGATATCTGGAGAACGTCCTATATATATATATGAGACTTGTTCTCTCTCACCAGTCGGTCTTTCTCGAATCTCGAAAGCTCCCGAGTTTTTTCCACTCTTACAGTAATCTCAAAAGAAAGACAAAAAGAAAAACTTGATTGCTGGTCTGACTAGGGAGACTAGAAACGCTCAAACTCGCCGACAAAATCTTCGAGCAGCAAACACTCTGGCGGTGCAGGTGCTTCGAAGAATTCTCTCCTGAGTCTCCTCCGTCCCGCTCGAATCAGTTCTTCTCGCACGTTCGCCGACTGGAGAACGAGTGCTCTCGAGAAGAAACCATGGTCTGTCGAATGAATATGTTTTGAATGCAAAAACTCCGGCGCCAAGATTCCGAGTCAACTCGAGACCGTCACTGGATTACTTGCGGTCCTCTTTACTGTACATACTTCCCTCTGGTATCCATGATCTCGTTCATTGACGATCGTGGGCTCACATCACCCTCAAATCAGCGAGCTTCGTTAATGGCGGCAGCTCTGGGGGCAATTTACTTGGAGGACTTGTGTCGATAACGCATTTAATCAGTTCTCAACGGCCACTGTCTCCATCTACTACCCGAACCCTGCTTCCGGCTGAGCGACGGCTGCAGTCGTTCTATCTGCTCCTCCTCCCGGAAAAACACCTTCGCCCTAGGCCTCAGCAACCGCGCAAGCGCGAGCAAGGCGCCAGATGCTTGAAGCGTCTCCATCTTCTCGTCTGCCGTCGTATTCTGCGGCATAGTGTGAAATTGCACGATTCCGCGCTTGCCGTAGTAGGTCGCTATTGGCGCTGCTTGCAAGCCACGTCCATACGTAGGTGCGATCTGTCTCGTGCTTGTTCGCATTACCTGAGACCACATGCTTCTTCAGAAATGCAGTTGACGCGACACCAGAGGGACATACCGGTGCTTTGTTCTCCACCTCTTTTCTGTTATGCCCCCACAATACCTTATCCTTGGCCATTTCACGCAGCTAAATTCCTTTTCGGGGATATGATTCATACAGCACGAGGGTGGACGTACCACAAAGATGTTATCGGCTCGAGGATACCAACTCGATTTCTGCCACTCAAATTGTAAGTCTGCTGTTCCTTTGTGGGGTCCACGATTGCTCTCGAAACAAAATCTGAATAGGCGTGATCAGCAGCCGGCAACGCGTTTCAGCCTAATGCAGCTCACCTCGTGTCGTTGGTGGCTTCTCTTAGCTTGAAATGCCGCGTAACTTCTGCACCGTTGTCATATGCACTGATGTCAACCTTGGTACCGCCGCCTCCTCGAGAGAGCCACCGGATTTTGTTTGGAGCGTCGGTATGAAGACCATCCGGTGCCCATTGTCTTCTAAAGACGAGCGAATTCGCGTCGGAGTCATCGACCGCAAAGACGACCCCTTGACTCCCCGGGCCTCGGAATCCCACCGTTTGATTCCGCCACACCAGCGGCGCGAGTGACCGCATCGCCCCGACCGCCTTGAGGGTTTCCAGAATAGGTGCCGTGGCGTCTCCCTCAGTTTGGGAGTTGGGGTGAAATGTCAGCAAATTACTAGGAACGTCGAAGGTGGCTTCAATCCGTTCTTGACCCAGTGCGTCTATCCTATTCAGCTGGATCTTTCGTTAAAGAAATATAGGTTGCACCCGCTATAGCACATACCGTCACAACTGGCGGTTCCTGGGGACCTATACGCCACATGAACTCCATGGCAGCCGTGCCAGCGTGCCTGCCGCTATCGGTTCTTCGAAAGCGAAACCTGTACATCAATATCAGTGTTTGAACGAAAGCCTGAAGGAAGAATCGAGATGCGGCTAACCCTGGGTAGTTGGTTGTTTCTCTCACACCGAAATGTTCGATTACCACCTTGAGGTCTTCAAGCTCGTACGGCTCCAGAATATAGAGGCTGTCCGACCAAGTAACTCTTTGGACTGGGATACTGCAGTTCGAGTCTTCAACACCGTGATCATTCCGTTGAAAGACCAGCTCGGTGGCGGTTCGGTAGATTTGGAACGTAACGCCTTTGGTGCCACTGACTGTGGCGGAATGCGAGGCAGCAGCGCAACTTGGCTTGAACATCGAAAATGGAGACTGGGAGGCGAAGTTGGAGGTGTGCGGAGTTGAGGATGGCGCGGGAAGGAGCGAAGGAAGAGTTCAAGTTGGAGGGGCTTTTATACCTTTTCAGAAGGGGTGGCGCTGAGTGGCCACATGTGTGATCTTTGGTTGTCTTTGAGTTCAATCACGCTTTGAGAGCAATCACCTTTGAGATCAATTGCGAGATCCGAGTCAGGTACTACTTATTACACCCTGATTAAGATATCTATGAACAGGTACCAACGACTCACCGCTCGCAAAGGACTCTTTGAAATATCTATTGCTGCGAGAGACGAGGGGGTTCAGTATGATCGGTAACAAAGGAATTGATCTACGCACACTTCACGCAAAGTGGGGGAGAAGCGATCCGGTAAGAATTTGGGTGTTTGCGCCACGCCCTCGCGTATTCTCCTGTGAGTCAGTGCTATTCAGGGTAAAAAAAACAGGGTCAAAAAACGAGATCACTGGAATATCTCATGAGTACATCCTTGTTCTTCGTTGCGCACACAATAAAGACGTGTTGAATCAGGAAAGCTCAATTAGAGTCCAAATCTTGCTAAAAAATGACAGCCAAAGGCAAGGATTTTCTTTCCCTCGTGACGTGTTACGTCGACCATAGTCCTGTGGTTACCACGCTATCGTAGTAGGCGACCAGGATTATTATGTAAGCTTTCCATTTTGGGAAACCACGTGAGTGGTCTATTAACGCGTTCTGACCTGTTCTGACGCGACGCGAACACAAAGATGCACATTTTATATCCCAAATGTTTGGTATTGTATGACACAATATATCTGCGGTCAATCTGCGGAGAAGACTGGCTAAACTACTGAAACTACAACTTCCTGGCCCGTTTCGGCCGAAAAGAGCGCTTGATGTCCGAACTGCACGCAGGAAGGTCCTGGACCTTTTAATTCTCAGGTGGGACACTTGGGAGGGTGTTCAATGACTCTTGTTACAAAATATCGCGCCTTCTTGGCTGTCGACGCGTGAAATAGAGTGAAATACTCGCGTTGTTTGGTCGTGCATCGACCATCATTTTTGATAACGTTGGACGCCGCTTAGTTGACGCGGTAACTAACAGACTCTATAACGCGAGGTACGAGCACATTTCTTATAGAGTGTCTGTCTAGAGAGACTATGTCGACCAATATTCAAGTTTTTTGAGGGTCATCAAGTCAAAATTCCAGAGTCTCAAGAAGCTCTGAGTACTCAAAAGCTCCTCTTGCTACGGCGTCAACTTGCCCGAGGCGAAGTAAAATTTACCACAGTCTCACCAAATCAAGTAGGAATTGACAGAAAATTTCGTTTTTTGAACATTTTCCCAGGTGAAATTACCATATTAGGCATACACGTGACCATTACGACAGGGTGTCTATCGCCAGCCATCCACTAATTCAGTTTTTCGACTGGATGTCAAGGATTTCTCCAGCGGGTACCTCTTGCCAATATTCGACATCGACAGGGGCGTGCGTGCGAGTGACTGTCGATTTGAACAAAAAAATACAGTATTTGGTAACAAACGGCCAACCACATACATTGTATTATAAATGGTTCTCAAAATTCCCGAGTTGCCCCGATCTGAACCACCTGGGCATGTATAAAATTTCACTGCCTGCAGAATGTGTGGTAAGTATCATCCCTGTTGACAATGTTCGGCGGAGTGTTCACTTGTTTCCGGAATTTGGGCCTGTTTTCATACAGCCACTTGCACTGGTTGGGAGATTCAAATTTTTCAGCACAATTTACGGTGAAAAATGTCGTTGGGTTTTCAGACATTTTTCAGCGAAAAAAAGGGTGAAAAATTTAAACATTCTTCACCACAATTCTCAGTGAAATTCAAGGTGAAAAACTTGAAACAAAATTCATAAGAGTTCATGCCAAATTTTCACCATAAATTCCAGTAGTTTTTCAGACATTTTTCACTGGAAAAGTAGCTGAAAAATTCAAACATTTTTCACCACTATTTCAAGTGAAATTTAAGGTGAAAAACTTGAAACAAAATTCATAAGGTTTTATACCAACTTTTCAGCTCAAATTCACCCAAATTTGAAGCCATAAATGAGGGTGAAAAATTCAAAACTTTTTTTACCACAATTTTCAGTGGGAAAATCCATGAAAAATGGCTGAAAAATGTTCAAAGAAAGGTGGTGGAAAACTTGAAACCTGGTTTCACTTTTTTCAGGATTTTTTTCACCACTTTTTGCAGGGGAAATATAGGTGAAGAAGTCAAAACAGTTTTCAGACATTTTTCGCCTAGAATTGAGGTGAAAAACTTGAAATCTGAATTCAAGTTTTCCAGCGGAAAATTTAAAACCTTCATTTCAAGTTTTCCACCACAAATTCACTAGTTTTTCGGCTGAAAATACTGGTGAAAAACTTGAAACCTGGCTTAAAACTGACATGTTGAATTGAAGAATTACATAAGGAAAGGAGGGTAGAAGGTGGAAGAGAGGAGAATAATATGAACTGTTTCGCTAGCTTGTGTGGTTTTAGAACTGTGTATACCCTGGAGTGGCACAAGGGATGGTGCAAGCAGAATGGAGCCCCAGAGAAGACAGAAGTTGTTTAAGTCGACTGTGGGTGCTCTGTGAAGCGATGGATTGAAGAGAAGAGCAACATTCAGTGTTACACTCGGGGAATGGTGATCCTTGTAATCAAAGCCGAGTTTAATTTCCCTGGCCCGCAAGCACACTGGAGGTCCCAGTGATGGTGCAGTCGAGTCTTCAGGGTGTCCTCTCACGACTCCCGTGTGCAAGCAAGGGCAACTCCTACAAAGATCTGACCCAACCGAATTTGACTACATTCCACAGAATTGCCCATGTAAATTCCCCCCACTACTGGGCTGGGATGGCAAACATTCTAAGCACTTGATAAGCACCTTTGATCCCAATGTGAACTGCCACCAATTATGGCCTTCATTCATTTAACAGCCCCCCCTCCCTTTGACCCAATTCCACAGAATTCCCCCCATCAATTCCCCCCGCTACTGGGTTGGAATGGCACACACTCTGAGCACTTGATAAGCACCTTTGACCCCATTGTAAGCCACCACCAATCATGATTTTCATTCATTTAACAGCCCCCCCTCCCACACATTGAGTTTTACCTGGCAGTCTGAAGAGCTCGGCTTTGATTACAAGGATCACCATTCCCCGAGTGTAACACTGAATGTTGCTCTTCTCTTCAATCCATCGCTTCACAGAGCACCCACAGTCGACTTGAACAACTTCTGTCTTCTCTGGGGCTCCATTCTGCTTGCACCATCCCTTGTGCCACTCCAGGGTATACACAGTTCTAAAACCACACAAGCTAGCGAAACAGTTCATATTATTCTCCTCTCTTCCACCTTCTACCCTCCTTTCCTTATGTAATTCTTCAATTCAACATGTCAGTTTTAAGCCAGGTTTCAAGTTTTTCACCAGTATTTTCAGCCGAAAAACTAGTGAATTTGTGGTGGAAAACTTGAAATGAAGGTTTTAAATTTTCCGCTGGAAAACTTGAATTCAGATTTCAAGTTTTTCACCTCAATTCTAGGCGAAAAATGTCTGAAAACTGTTTTGACTTCTTCACCTATATTTCCCCTGCAAAAAGTGGTGAAAAAAATCCTGAAAAAAGTGAAACCAGGTTTCAAGTTTTCCACCACCTTTCTTTGAACATTTTTCAGCCATTTTTCATGGATTTTCCCACTGAAAATTGTAGTAAAAAAAGTTTTGAATTTTTCACCCTCATTTATGGCTTCAAATTTGGGTGAATTTGAGCTGAAAAGTTGGTATAAAACCTTATGAATTTTGTTTCAAGTTTTTCACCTTAAATTTCACTTGAAATAGTGGTGAAAAATGTTTGAATTTTTCAGCTACTTTTCCAGTGAAAAATGTCTGAAAAACTACTGGAATTTATGGTGAAAATTTGGCATGAACTCTTATGAATTTTGTTTCAAGTTTTTCACCTTGAATTTCACTGAGAATTGTGGTGAAAAATGTTTAAATTTTTCACCCTTTTTTTCGCTGAAAAATGTCTGAAAACCCAACGACATTTTTCACCGTAAATTGTGCTGAAAAATTTGAATCTCCCAACCAGTGTTGAGCACAAAAAGTTCATAGAGAGATAGCAATGGCAGAATAGTCTCACTCTATCCTATCTACTTATACAAAAGAAAGCGGTCACGTAAATGGGCAGCAGCCAATTAGGTTATGAAGCCAACGGTCAAAGTTCCGGTTGTGAGGACCGAAAACCGGAATCGGCAAGCTGTCAACTCGGTGATTCTTTGGCAAGGCTGTGCTTGCTTCCCTGCGGGTTTTCCGACCATTGTGCTGGGTCGCCAAAAGGGGAAAAACGCGAAAAAGAAAGGCGAAAAGAGGGGAAAATGAGAGAGTCTGCAGGACCTCAAGAGGCCTTTCCTTTCTGATTTCATGACTGGTAATAAATGTCCTGCATTACCGGCTGAGTATATATTGTGCATGTAAAACTGATGCAACCTTTGATTGCATTAATCTCTGGGCCAAGAAAAATTCTGCTGAGGGAATTTAAGGCAGAAAGAAACAGGCTGAGGGCTACACACTATGTACTCAGTGTTTGGAACCTCAAAACAGTGATTTTATTCTCCTATTTCAGGTCAGTTTACGCCCCAGGAATTCTGTGATTTGAAGGCCATAAAAAAGTTCCTCCAGGAGAACAATGCAAATCGGGGTTCGGAGGCAACCCCTCAGTTTCTGGCTTGCTCAAGGTCAAAGAACATGAGGAGGAACGAAATGAGTCAAAATGCACATAACATGTTAAGTGCAATCAATCAGCATCGATCGGCAATCACGCGGCACCAACGGGCAAGAGCCCCCAAGCCACGCCAAAGGTCCGGTGTTTGAGAAAATTTAATAATCGGTGTAAGCCCGCGTGCCGCAGCAGAGCCCGCTATCTACTCTTTTGCACTCATGACTGCATCCATCCTGTCCCCGACCTTATTGCAGACCAACACATATATATTCCCCCGCATTACTGAACCTCTACTGTCCCAAAGCGACCTCTCTCTGCGAAGCACATACAAGCCACTCGAATGTTCACTCGCCGCACCCGGTGAAATAATCCCACAGAGAGAATCTAGGCCATGCACATTTCTTTCCTTCGGCCCGCGTCAAGGTAGCCAAATAAAGGCAAAAAGATTTGGGCAGACAACGTGCACGCGGACGCTGGGAGTCAAACCCATCGACTGCTTCTAGTATCCGCATAGTACCTGGTACAGAATGCAGCGGTGCTCCGTGCACGACGCCTGCTTTTCATGGTGAGCGGGTAAGTACAGCAGGCAAGTCAGATCTCCTCCTACCCACAGGATCTTCCCCGGATTGACACAGTTTGACTTTCAACCGGTCCATCATGATCATGCACACCCAGAATAGGCTTCCTTTAAGCTAAATTAAAAGGTGAGTGAAAATGGCTTGTATTAGTAGACTATTACATTGTAGTCAAAATAACAGGAGTTTACGCTGTAAAAAAGCCCTCTCAAAGTAAGATGATTTGCTTGAAGTTTCTAGTCATTGGAAATTGGTTTGTTTCATTTACAGCTGAAAGGGCAGTACAATCAAGTGCAGAAAAGAGCTGATTGATTCAACTGGTTTCTGTGGTTTGTCAAATCTCTTTGTTTTGACCTTGATTAAAACCTGATGTACACATGCTACATGAGGTTTCAAGCTAGCTTGATACAAAGAGATTTATGAAATCACTGGAAACCAGTGGGATTCAAACTGCTCTTTTGTGCACTCAATTGTTCTCGATTTCAATGCCCTTTCACTCATGGATAGGACAAAGCAATTCACACTGACAAGCTTTTCCGGAACAGCTGTAACTCAGCACCGGGTTGAACAAAGATATGCGTGTTCTGCGGCTGTTTCTTTCTGCTTGGGTCCTCGGTATTCAGTGCTCCCGATCTCTACTTTGAATCATGCAACAAGTATGGACCGCACAATTTCGAGCAAGTTTACCCACAATACCCATGTACATCTCATCCTGCAGCCGCTTCTCGAGCGCCCAATCCTTATTACTCGCCAGCGGATAATATCATTCTGTTCTGCGTCCCGTGCAGCACAGATACTCTGCCCGTCTCGGCTGACGGTTACTGTTCCTGCTTCCGCTCAAACTGCTGGGAACAGGAGCACTGGTTCACCTCAATATTCCATTCTGACCAAGTTTGGCACCGAAAAAAAAGTCGAGCCCAGAGGGTTCAACCCCCGGTCCCCCCCCCCCCCCAAAAAAAAAAAAGAAAAAAAACTTATTCGAAGCCCCTTGGCCGGCTGTCTGTTTATGGTGATTTCTCGTGATTGCCGAGGACTGAACACCTTGCTCAGTGAACACCTGCGATGACCAGTGGCATGGCGTGAACATTTGGTCGAAATAGTACTCTCTCCGGACTTCCCGCCACCTACCGAACCTCCCTCCGACAATTACTACTGCTTGGTTTCAATTTCTGAGGTACACATTATCATTTCTAAAGCTATCTAAAGGTTTACCAACACCGCAAGTGAACCTGCAGAATTTCTTTGAACCGCCTCCGGGACCGCTGATCAACCACTTTTGGTTGAACTTGGTTGCAATTATTATTTCAACACCTTCCAAGGGGAGTGGGAAGCAAAGATTGAGATTCCTCACTCATTAGAAGCCCTCACACGCTTCTTCCTAATGTTTTACACCCTCCCCATAACTTATAGTACAAAGTTTTTTTCCGCCCTCGGCCAGACCCCACCACCCTCCCGCCGTCCAAAATTTTAATCCCGAGTTCCTCTTGATATTGCCTACGACTCAACCAGCATCTTGTCCCGTAACAGGTCAGACTTTATCCCATCCTCCGGGTGTTCACGGTCCCACATGTACTTATGACCAATGCGCGCCAGTTCAACCTTCCTCCGCTGCATTCCGCTGGGGTCGACCAGAAACACCGCGAGGTGGACGATCCCATAAACCAGTGCAGCGCTCTCAAATGCCGGCCACATGCCTTGTCCCAGCACGAGCGAAAGCAGAAGGCAGCCAAGAGTCATGGCTGTCAGGTGCTCTGTCGTGGATATGATAGCCAAGATGTGTATGACGAGCTTAGAAGGTGAACGCCGTTGCGTGAGCAACAGCAGGACGGACACTACGCAAGCGGCTATTGTGCTAGTGCTCGCATATGCATTTGCGGCCCCAGGCATGGGGCGCAACTTTGCAGAAGAGCACCCAACGACGCCGGCGGCGGATATAAAGGGGAGCCATGTCCAGGTCTGTCCGAGGCGAAGGGCGCCGTACGGGATGTCAGCGGGAGCAGAGAGCAAGCAGAAGATGAAGCAGGTGTGGAGCGATGAGAGGAACCCCATGGTGCTGAATGCGAGCGCAAGCAATACACTCCGTGTTACTAGCATAGGTGCAGGGGCGCTGACGACATCCACCGCATCCGAAGACACGTCACGCAGTAGTACAAGCTTTGTGAAACCCTGCTTGCTGAATTCATGCAGTCGGAATTCGTTTTTACCCAAAGTCTGGGCCTTTGTGCTGTCGAATGTGTGGAATAGTAAATGATGCGAAATGAGCTGCCGCAGCTGACGTATGCAGAAGCTGAGGTTCCCAATGCCAGTGAACAAAGTTGCATCAGTGAAACACAGACGTTCGCCCTCGGCGAAGAGCTGCAGCACTTTCTGTAACGTGACTCGAGTGAGTTTGTCGGGGATGCTGGTGCTGAATCCCGCAGTGATGTGATCAGCGTGCAATGGGTTCCAGAGTCCCTCAACACCGCTTTTAACACGTCGCGTGAGCCAAAGGCACTTTATCGTCTGGACAATCCGATAAAGACGGGATTTTTGAGGTGATGTCAATTTTCGGACCGTCACAGAGACAGGTTCTAAAGCGCAGATCATGGCTGCTAACTTGGCGGTTGGAGAGATCGAATCGAGCGAGAGAGACGGGAGGATATCCCAAGCCATGGCCGACAGGAGCATGTCCAACTGTTCCAAGTAACTTTGGAGGAGGCCTTGGAACGAGGATAGACCGGAATACTGCCTTCGAACTGTCCCATCGTTCATCAGATGCAGATAAAAGACCACGTTTCTGTTCATTCCGAGTCAGTGCCATTTCAATTTATATCGGTATAGCTCACCTAAAAGCATATGCAGCCAGATGCCATGTTTGCAATTCTGATAGCGACCCTTGGCAGATTTCCAAGTGTCGCGCCAAACGCGGCAAAACGTAGCTCAGTCGAGAGATTTCGTTGCGGAGAGATTGGGGAATGGCGATGTCATTTTCTGATCCATAGGCCTCGATATCCTGAGCACATCTCCTTGACCATTCTAGATCCTGCCTTACGGCGTTCCACTGGCGGTCCAACCACTGTTGCTCGAAGTCCACTGTATCGCAGGACGAAAACGCAGGATCCTCGCAAAGTTGCCCCCGAAGCCGTGCGCGATCGACCTCGTGCCGATTAGCTGTGGAATCCAGTGGAACACCTCTCGGCGAGGAGTTATCGAGACATTGGCGGCAGACATCTGCAGCGTGCTGATACTGGTTAAGGAAGCTCTGGAAACGCCGACTCTGTAGGCTGATGCAACATATCTCGAGGAGGAATGCTGGCCCACACTCTGCTACAGCCCTGTACAGCGTTTCGAGCTTAGAGAAAGGGACTGAGCCAGAGCTATCGGTAATGATCCCGCCAACTTGAAGCTCCAGCAGATTGCCTGAGGACTGGAAATACTCCAGAAGGGTGCGATGGACTGGGACGATGTGGTGTCTACGGACACGATTGCCGTCTAGGTAAGTGGACTCGCGAACATCGAAGAGAACACCTCCCGCACGTCGTGCAATGACCTCGATTGTTTCCCGGGTAAGCGCCAGCTCTGGGGGTAATGAAGATGATTGCAAGGCTTCTAGAAAAAT
This sequence comes from Mycena metata, assembly GCA_029378385.1. Taxonomy (NCBI): domain Eukaryota; kingdom Fungi; phylum Basidiomycota; class Agaricomycetes; order Agaricales; family Mycenaceae; genus Mycena; species Mycena metata. The sequence continues at coordinate 34,292 of JARKIB010000056.1, forward strand.
CTCCCAAGTTACGGCGCTCGGGGAGAATACAAGCAGCTGTAGAAGGAGAACCAGGATATGGTCCATACCAGGAAGCGTGGTAATTCCCTGAAGCTGGATGTACAGATAGTAGGAATACATCTTGAAAATTCCGAGTGGGGTTTTCCGCAACAACTCCAGTCGTTTTTCGGGAAGAAATAACGGTATGTCCTCTTCTTTGATCAGATTTTCTAGAAAGAATACGTAGAGAAACATATTCTCGGATCGCTTGATAATATCCTGCACAAGAGTCTCGTCGATAGGGTCGTCCGCTGGAATGTAGCTTCGAACAACGTGACGCGAGTAGGCCTCGAGATCGACCTGTGTAGTGCCGCTGGTGCCCAGGGTTACTCTGGGCCATTTAACGAGGAAGTGGTCCGCTTGTGAGCCTTCACAACCAACAAGAAGCACATGCGCCACAATATCGCGGAGGATCCAAGGAAGCAATCCGTGTCCTCGGTGAGCATCCTCGCATTGATCCACAGCATCAATAATAATCCTTTCCGAAATGTAAATTGAGATATACAATAAACACAAAGCCACCAGAGCGCACCTAACCGTGTCGAATGATGGCAAAAATTTAACAACCCATTGCTGTAGGTCCGCATCCTGATATTTGTCGGTTTGAGTAGACACCGCGTATTCCATAAAATCTTCGACGAGGGTAACATCCGCTATGCGCGAACGGTTTTCTTTGGACAGGATTTGCCGCAAAAAGCTCATAGCGATTGCTTTCAATGAAGCCTTTTGGGGTAGGTTTGAATATGGGTCGACTGTTGGATCTGCTCCACAGAAATAATAGAGCAACAATCCGCCCCGCGGCCCATCCTTTGGTACCATTTGCGCCACCTTTTGAATCATATGCGCGGCGAAGACAGATTTTCCGCTGCCGGGACTCCCGGAAATATACAGCTGTGATGCTCCACTTTCATAGGATAGCCAGCGCATAATGGAAGGATGTGAATCGCCCCAAGCACAAGGATTTTCGATGGAGTTTGTCTTTGCGACATACTGTGCGAGGTGATGTTCGTAATTTGTACAGTGAAGGCGCCCAACAATTAAGCCTATCTTTCCACCTGGGAAGAAAGGAAAAGAAGTTTATTACGGAGGTTTTCTAGCGGCTGAATTGCACTCACGCAAGTGGCTTTCGGATTGGGTCTTGATATGATTGATCAAAACTCCAAACTGTGCAAAATTGAGTGCATTTCGCATTTTCTTCCTCGCCGCTCGGACCTTGTGAAGGATTGTAGTGGATTTGAAAGTTCGCATGACTATGAAGTTATTGCAATCATTCTCTTATAAACAGTCAAATGAAAATGAACCTCGTTGTATGATCGGCTCGCCTTTCTCTGATCAAGGGTTGAGTAGACATTCAGGAGAAATTATCACGGTGCTCACCACCAACATAACCTTTAACGTCTCCTACAAATATCACAAAGGCTTTCAAAACCGAAACAACCACCCGATGGTCTGGGTTCGAGGGATTGGATATCTTCACCGAATGGGTGATGAGAGGGAGGCCATCAAACACGTCGTTTAGACCGCCGAGGACCTCTGTGATAATTTTATCGATGAGGCATTGATGAGATTGAAGATAGGAACTTACCTTCCAAAATCTCCAATTTTGCAGCAGCAATCTGCAGAGGTGTAATTTAATGTGGGCGTGCAAGTCAAGAGTAATTATTTTACCGTGACGATGAACCTCACAGCTGCATACACCGGAGCGGAAACCATATTCATGCTCGAAAGAGACAGTAAGAATGTGTCGCAACTGTCTAAAAAATATTTGGAGTGTTTCAAGGCGAGATCGACCTTGCGACGACGGAGCTTGAGCTCTTCGGGTTGGAGTCTGCAGTCTTTCAGGAGATGAGCGAGAGAACTTGACTCCGTTTCGCGCAAATCGAAACTCCCAATGTCATTCGCCAAGTTTCGAAGTTCTGTGAATAACGAGGGGAGGTCCACCTCTGAGGACATTGACATGGACTCGAGGTGCGATGTGGTAGGATGAATCCGGAATAGGTCATTCAGGATATTAATGTCCCTCATCCCTCGGAGATGATGGCATTAGTTTGACGTTGCGCAGCGGGCGCTTCTCGCTAAAGGTAGCAAAATTCGCGATTGTTGGAATATCAACCGAAACACCCATGCACCGCCGAACAGCCGTACGGCCACTGAGGCGGAGTCTCACTTCCGCGACAGCATACAGCTTTCCGCAGCTTCCAATACATCTCTTGCTCACCCCAACTCATCTGTCGCGCGGCCGCTGTTGTTCCCTCGGGCTGTGTACTTATCTCCTTCGTTCTACTGTACTATTTCGACCAAATGTTCACGCTATGCCACCTGTCACCAGAGGTGTTCACTTCATTCCCCGACAATCACGGAAAATTACCATAAATGGACAGCCAGCAATTACATGTAGGAAATTTGTTCAGCGCGACCCTCTGTCACCTGTCACTTGTTGCGTAAGAATGTAGGACACATTTGTATTCGTTGGGCACACGTCACACACAGCCAAAATTGCATCCGTGACCTTTGACCTGCCTTATAATTAGCCGCCTACTGCCTCTCACATAGTGTTGCCGGTGTCGGGTTCAGAACCGATTCTGAACCGGAACCGAACCCGAATCCGAACCTCAGTTGAGGTTCGGGGTTCGGCCAATGTTGGATTTTCCCGAACCTGTTCGGACATGTGCGAACCGGTTCGAACCTCAACGTTTTGAGGGTGTATTTAGCAATATTTTAGACCTATTTTCAGTCCAAAAACTCACCCAACCTCACTCCACACCTGATAAAGTATGTTGGTGTTGAAAGGTGCTTCATTGGGCGCGGCTCATAATCATGTCCTTGAAGCGCCCAGATGGTACTGAATATAATTTCCACTGCCAATTAGGGCAAAGCATACTCATTTTGAGCTGGCGGAACAGGGCTTGTCTGTGTTTCAACAAGTATACCTTTTCACAATATTTGTACACCCCAACAGTAACTCTATAAAAGTTACAGGTTCGTTTAGGTTCAGGGGTTCGGATTTTTTGGCTCAAAACCGGACCGAGGCGGACATCGGCAATACTACTCTCACGTTTTCAACTTCTCCAGGGCAACTCCATGGCAACTACATACCACAGCAGCTAAGGATCTCGTTGGTCAGGCTCAATTAAAGTACGAGTCTTTCAATTGTTTCAAACTCGACTCTCCAACCTGGGTGCGGCTAAGGATTTCAATTGTCTCCAACCTGGGCGCAAATTACAACATCTGTCATAATTTTCCACTTCATCACGGCTTTGGATACGGATCGTCAGCGCCTGCCTCTGATGTTCATGCCGCATGCGTGACAGCTAAAAACGGGTCTGAAAATATGCCGAGACGGCCAGAAGCTGGTAGAGCTCACGATGACCAGGAGCTACTTGAGTGCAGGTGCAGGAGCACTGAGCGGGCACAGAAGATGGGGGGGAAGAGTTATCAATTGAAGCTATGCAAATCTACGGGAAGTTGATGCAGCAGTATCAAAGAAGCGATGATCGATAACTATCTGTACTCGGATTGACGCGAACAAGCAATTACATATTCTGACAACTTGGTATACTGCGGAAGTGATAACAAGCACCTTCAAGCCAGCCGCCGCTGACTGTGTTTATGCCCCCTATGCTTTCGAGCCTCTTCCCGATTCTGAGCAAAGCTCATACTCACGCAATCCAGACCTCTGCATCGCGTACCTTCTCTCTGTTTTTCAAGTCATTTGGCGTTGTCAGCGATGTCGACGACCCGGACTTACGCACCGATTCCCATATCCCGTGAGTTTCCACATTTTTGTCTGCGACCGCTACTCATGCTAGTGTAGAAAGATGCCCCCGTACCTGGCAAAGGAAATTCGGAAGGAGGAGTTGGCGGCCGTTATTAAAGAAATTTCGGATCCGGCACGCTCATGCATCGCCTGCATAGGTGGCTACGGGATGGGAAAAACGACTATCGCACTCCTGACAATGCACGACCCATCTATTGAGGAAGCCTTTCATCGTCGTTACTGGATCGATTGCCACGCCCTCGCCGACACGTCGAGCTTCCTTCAGATGCTAGCCACCCGCATGGGTGTCCCTCCTACCGAGTTGAACCCGGCCAAGAGTGTAACCAGCCTAGAGGCCATAGTAGCCAGTATCCAACACCTGCGTCCTCCAGGTCGGATCTTACTCGTACTCGATGATGTCGACCACCTTTATTTCCTCGACAAATTATTCGCGGATGCAACCATCAACGCACTAGCGAACGTAAATGAACTAGTGCTCCTATTGGCCGTCAACGGCTGGGTGCATACTCCCCCTTTGGTCATAGAGTGGACCTTACATTTGAAACCACTCTCTCCTCAAATGGCGGAATATCTCTTCCAGTCAGTTTACCTCGTTCCTCGCCAACGGAAAGAGCTTGGAAAGCTCTTGAAACTAGTTGGTGGGGTGCCACAATACATTGTTGTTCTCGCCAATCTAGCATATGAGCGACGCCTCCAGCCTACAGACTTGTTACAGATTATGGAGGATCCAGCGACAAATCTCTTGGGGGTACAAGTGGGTGGCCAGAGATCTTTAGAAGCATCTATGCGGGCATACACACCAGAAGACAGGCTCGGTCACGATCCCCAGGCGCTTCGTGTGTTCCACGTCCTTGCCTCGCTACCTGGAGGTGTACCACGAGACAGCTTGCAGACATACGTTGGGTTAACCACGGAGACCATAGATTCTATCTGCGACCAATTCTCGCGTCTCTCCTTCATCCAAACCGAGGACCCCAGCCGTCTTATGCTAATGAAACCTGTCCGCGATTATGCTCTTCGCTTCTCGGAATTTGATGACGAGACCCGACAAGTACTCTTATCTCAAGTCGTCTCTCTGACAGAAATACCGAAGAGCAGGCTTCGTCCGGGTACCCCGGAATTCCCCCAGACCGTTCAACAATTCGAGAACGACAGGGCCAATCTTGAGAATATCCTCTTTACCTTCCTCGACAAAAATCTTCCTACCGCTGTCGAGGCTGCTTTGCGCTACTTGACCCCGCTATGTGCAGTCAGGCCGTCTTTGAAATTGGCGACACGGGCCGTGGAAGTCGCGGAGAGGGTTTCTGGGCCCTTTCTTCTTGCCCAGGCTCTTCAGACCTTGGCAGAAGTGCAGTACAACAGCGGGGACTTCAAAGCAGATAAAGTGTTTGCCAGAGCGGAGGTCCTATTCCGCAATTCCCAGGATGAAGCTAGCGTTATAGGCGCTCTGGAATGCCGCTTTTTCTTGTCAGAAATCCGGCACCGCGGCGGTCTTATGCATTTTCAAACAGACGGGCTCGAATACGCAGAGGGGTTTGAAGAGGCGGTACAGTTCTCATCAACCCTCGGGAGTGAAGCTGGAAAACGGTGCCATGCACTTGGTCTTTTGAAGCTCGGAGAATTTACACGAGACCGCGTGCGCGGTAGAAAACTAATCGAGGCGGCCGAAGTTGCGTTTGAAGATTTGAAAGACGACCACGGGCAAACTCTTTGTGCCTTCCGCTTAGGGAAATTACCAACCATAGAAGCAGCGAAGAAGTTTCAAGATTTCGGTGATCTCGTGATGGCAGCATCCTGCTACGAGCGCGTCGTCCCTTCGCAGATAGAATACAGCAAGGTTAACGGAACTAGGGAAATACTCCTCATTCGTGGAGTCGGAAGCAAGATATTCCTCGATCTGTTCCGGAAAGCCATCGATATTTACGAGCTTCTGGAACGGCATCTTGATGTCGCATTCTGCCAATATCATCTTGCGCAGCTTCTTCCGCCCAAAGAGGCGGTGAGCCTGTATACCCGAGCAATCTATCAATTTAACCTCTCGCGCTTCACCCATCACCGCGAGCGTGCCACGCTTGATATGTGCTACTCGCTGATGGAGGAAGGAAGTTATACTGAAGCTGTCGCGTACCTCGAAGTTCTCCAAGACGAAATCGGTTATTGTGGGCCCCTCTTCGCGGTGCGCTGCAAAGAGCTTCTCACAGAATGTCACTGTCGATTGAATGCCCAGCGTCCGGCGCTGCAGGCCGTCAGGGCAACTTTGGAGGCTATTCGGCAACTAAGCAGCGACCACTTGGCCGAAATTGAGATCCTTACTCCCAATTATACAAATCTGTTGGCCGCGTTGGATGGACCTTCGAATATCGCACCCACTATAGCATTCGAAACACATGCCAAACAGCGTTCCAGGTTCAGTGAAGTAGCCGGAGAAACAAACACTGAAAGGAAGGGGAGGTACATAGGATGTGGAGCATGCCCCACGTGTCTCGGGTTTTCTGAATAAAACAGAAGAAGGGAAGGCGAATCCGAGGTGGAATCACTTACATGAATCTTGTTTATAGTTCCCGAAAGCTAACTAAAGGAAACATGCTTTAAGTCTGATACGTCCGACAGTCGAAGGAAGGAAACCACTTGTAATGCTGTACCAGGTACTGTTAGGTGGCCTAAATAAAAACCGCATTTAAGTTAATTGCGTAATTCCTGGTACCATATACCAGGTCTGGAACACGAATAGCCATCACGCCCGGCATTGCTCGGCCATGACATGTGAAATTCGGCATCGTGGCGGCATCGTAAATAAAGTCAAAACTATAATCTATAAATCCGGATATGGGTAAAGTTTTTAAAAACTCGTGGAAAAAAAACCCCGAACTGGATAAATGGTTAGGGGTAGGCTGAAATCTCGATTCTCACGAGGCGAGACTGAGGCGAGCCATGAAAAAAAGGTATGGATGTTTGCATATGGTCTGGGAAGAGGTACCAGGGATGCCCGGAGGGCCTTGATATTCAAAGTTTCGGAAATTTAATGTGCCCCCAAACTTGATTTTATACTTGATTAGATTGGTGATTAAATTTCAGCGAGCCTTAAATCCAAAGTATCAAATTCTCTCTTGGCCTGGCAATAAGTACTAATCATGCCCGTAATCTTTTCGTGCATCGTCGCTACAGCCAGCTGAATGGTTGCGGGGTGCTATGCAACAGGTCCTTTTGGCCGCCGCTGTCAGACTTAATGGCGCGAATCCTACCCACATGCGCTTCGAATTCCCTCCCTAACAATTCCCAATATCTACCCAAGGAGCGAACGCGAAATGGCTCGCGGCTGCACAGTTTGTGTCTCGAGAGTTCTGTGTATGCAGCTCTAGCCCGTTCGATTCGGGCTCGGTCTATGATGGCGAAATGGAAAATATTTTTTTTTCCGCGGTTGAATCCATCCCGATTCACACTTGCAGATTCCTATCCAGGTCCCGGCGCCGTAGCCAAACCTTCAACACCGAAAGATGGATGTACGGGTGTATCATTTAAATTTAATCTGAATTCACCCTACTCACCGGCTTTACGAGCCTAAAAATCCTACGTGAACGAATTTCGCCCAAGACCACACTATTAAGTGAGGGAAATAATATGAGCACCGCATCTGGAGCACACCGTGTGTCTGCAATATTTATGTGGTACAGTTGGTGATGTTAATGAGCAGAGCGCCCCGTTCGACTCGGGCCAGGTGCATAGCAGTTATCTTTATCTGGAGGATACTTACGTAGACGCATTTTGTAGCGTAGGCAAAATTAATTTCGAACTTCCATGTACTACTTATTGGGCGTCGAGCCATGGCATCTAAAACTCAAGAAAGTCGACTTCGCCAACTTGCCCCGCAGCAATTAGGCCAAGCGCGAATGGGCATACTAGTCCCCTTTGCATTAGACTCAAACAAACATACTTCAATCGGAAGGGAATGAAGGCACACCTCGCAATGTATCCACGCATCCCATCCGGCGGAATTCCGAGATGGACCTCGTTCGAGTCGGGGAGGGTGTATACCATCATGGCAAGCTCGCTTTTTATTTACTCAGAAGGAATGGCAGACGCTCAATGTAGCTGCTTCTCCGTCGAAGTAGGGGGGTGAAACATTCTCAATTACAGGGAGACTGCAGAATAGGTGGTTGACAAAATGCATAACTTCAAGGCATTCTGAATCCCCGGGGTGTGCAAGAGATGAAGCAGGTGGCTCGGCGAACAACGCGATCTAAGTGTATGGGCTAGTAGATGATTTTTTTTGCCAAAAGGAGCAACGACGAAGAAAGAGGCTAAAAGAATCTCAAATGCAAGGAAGGTCCAATCCGGAGATCGAAAGGATATCCACGAGACAACGGGTGGCGAGGAGAGAAGTCAAGGCGGGACATGCGGGCGCAGGATGCTCGTCGAGACCATGGCCCGAAAAGGTTGGTCAATTGCCGAAAGGGTGTGTAGCGTCAAGGACGGTTGGAGACCAGTAGGAAAGGCAGTGTGGACATATAATAGAGGAATTCTCGCGGGCATATTAAAGGCAAGTCTGCGCGGTGCATGGGCGCGAAGCGATAGATCCACGAAATCCGAATCGGGCTAACGAGTCCCAAGTTCCCAAGGAGCAAATTTTAATTCCGCCCGGCGCGTTATGTTTCTTTAGCAAGGAGGACATTGGCAGGCACGCGTCGTCCGCGAGGGCTGTGGAGGGAGGAGTAGGGATGTCGAAGGTATGCAATACACAGGAGGGCGCGCACGTACCCACGCTACGCGCTCCCCCGCCGTCAACGCCGCACCGCCCTTTTTGCGGTAGCATGCAAGTACACCAAGCGGGAGATGCGGTATGATGGGTCGGAGATGTAAAGGCGTGGAGGGAGGGCAGAACGCGCTTACGCGCCCTGTATCGTTCGTCAACGGCCTCGCCTGGACCTTCGTTCCGAGACGGAGGGGAGGGAAGCTGGCGACAGCGATCGAGTAACTGCGCGGACGCACGGCGATCGGGCGCGTGTGCACGATGTGGATGAATTGGAGGACTCAGTGTAGCGTCGCCCGCCACCCGCCGGGTCCCCACCCACGCACCTGGGATAGAGTAAGAACTACTCCCCCCCCTCCGCACCCGCATCTGCATCTGCATGCGACTCCCCCACGCGCAACGCCATTCATGTGGCCCCAAGCACGGACGTACCCAGATCTCGCTGCGAAGAACAGGCGGTGTCGAGGAAGGTCGGGCGGTTACAGGGCGGGAGATACGCGGGCGAGACGGGGAGGCGGGAGGTACCAGTAGCACGAGAATCGGCAGCAGGAGAGCAGCGGCGCGCGCCTGCAGGACTAAAAGCTCAAAGGCCGTCACTTCGACCGGATGTGGGCAGATATTATCGACAGAAGTATCGATGAGTGATCGCGGATAGACCCGGCCCCGCGGCCGATGTTGTGTGCTTCATCGCACCGCTCCTCCCCGTGTCGGGGCCAGGACGGTGACGCGGAGACGGATAGAAGCATTCCATGTGGGCGGTATGCAGATTGGGTTTACTGGTGGGCTGAGGTGCTGAGAGGCAAGCAAGGAAGAGCGCAGCGTCCGTGTCAGAGCTGATAGCTGACTCGCGCGCTCCCCATGGTGGCAACGACGACTCGGACCGGCAGTAGAAAACAGGCAGGGCCCGCGCCTCCATAGGAGCTTTGAAGGTCGTCGCCTGAGCAGCATTGGTCCCCGCGCCGCACCGATGTCGCTATCTCAAGGAAGGATTTCGCCGGGCGGAGTGGATGGAGATGACGCGGATGTAGATGAAATCAGAGGCGCGGGAGTGGAGATGAATGGCGTAGCTCGGACATTCAACGACTCCGACAACGAGTGTTTGCCAGCGAGTGCCAGCCAAGTGCCAGCCAAGGGGATTCGGATTCGCGAAATCCGGACCCGACCTCGAAACTTTTTTTTCAGAGGTCCGGACAGACCCCCTCCCCCCCCCGTTGCCGTAATTTTCCTTTTTAGGACGCTTTTGATGTCCCACGCTGTCCAACACTCGGGCCATTTGGAGTCCTCCAAACGGAAGAAGAGCCTCTAATTGTTCGTAAATTGCGAATAAGAGCCTCTAAACAATGTATCTATGCTGGATTTGTGGTTCCCAATCCTCCGAGGGTCCTCAAAGCCTCGCGTATCACACAAAATATGTGGGTGGAACCTAGGGCGGGGTTGCCGAGAGCCTGCAGGGTTGCGAGCAAGGACAAAGCTGCAATTGTGTTCTGCCTATCAGAGGTATCCAGCAGGCTATTAATGGCACCGTTGTTGAAGCCGCTTTCTTGGAGATGCAGGCGAATAATTGGTGCCGTGATTTGTACGCCGCCGACATTTATTCCGTCATCGCTCAGGATTAGCTGACGCACACGTCGAAGCGTGTGGCGGGCATCGTCGGTGCCAATGTTAGAGGTGCACTGGGGAACATCAGTGGACTTCCAGAACATCGGGAGAATGATACTTACCTGCGCCATCGTACAGAGAAGAGGAAGAAAAATCAGAGATCATCTGATGAAAACATGATCAAAGCTGATGGTTCGACCAAAACGGATATTGACCGAAAATTTATGAAAACCTGGGTCAGATTCAGCCCAAGGCAGTCTATATGACTCATAGGTTGGAAATACTATGTTTCAGAGCTCTCAACTTACAAATTTAGCCCCCCGAATGATTTTCCAAAAGTTGGTATGAAACTTTTTTCTCGAGCCCGAGGGACCCTCCCCCCCCCCCTTCCTTATAAGGAAATTTCTTATCACGGTACCCCCTTGGTGCCAGCGCCACTCAAAGATCTGAAGGTTTGGGCTAAGTAGTCCATCAGAAGGGCGCGAAAGGCAGGCAAGGTTTGAACTTAAGGATTTGCCCCGGGTGTGTAGTAGACGCGACCAGATTGCGATGATTTCTGGAAGAGGAATTGAAAAGGAGGGCAACGTCAAAGGTGTGGCTATGCCCGGCGATCAAGGCACATTGATGGAATCAGCGCCTTGCTTTCTGCGTTCATGTCGCCGACTTGCGCTCGTGCAGCTTGAGGTAATGGACGACGATCTAGAAGCCGCAACCCGCCTGCCCGCGATCATATTGCTCTGCGGTTGTTTCCAACACCATCTGCCGGCCTCCTCGGTAGCTACGCAAATCCTCGGTTTTTTGTACACCGATACCCCGAGACGCCGATCTTTCACCAATAAATGCAAACTCCACACTCCGCACTCCAGTCTGATTTACAGGACGAAGTGATTCGCAGCCGCATGATACTGCATCGTGAAATCAGGATACCAAGCTTGCCTGCCCGATTCGGACTCTGTCTACTTGGAACGTGGTCAGTGTTTTTTTCTATCCTGGTCAGCGAAAATCCTAGGCCATTTAGCGATTTCCAGCGTGCAACCGTTTTGCAGCCAGTCCCTCACCCGAGTGGGTGATATTATTTTTTGTTGGTCACATAGACGCTGAAGTCCAATTTCTCAGGGTCTTTGGACATACAGTAGCGGTGGCATGAGGATTAAATACTAGGCACACGCGATTAACGACACCAAGGTCCACAAGATTCCACTCCAACCTACACAGGGACCGAATGCGGGATGGAATGGTTCGCAGCTGCACAACCTACTAGCGCCATAGGATTCATTCTGTCCGCAGTGCTAGCCCGTTCGATTCGGGCTCAGTCTATTCGAGGTTGGTCGGCAAATACTTTTTTATCCTAGTGAATACCGATTCATTCTTTCATTCTTTACGCAAATCCCGGCGGGGCCTCCACTTACCAGTACGGACGCGCCTGCGTGGGCAAGATCATTAGGTCAACACGATTCCACTAGTTCCCGCTACACCAGCCCTGAACCAATCCACCCAAGGACCAACTGCGAAATTGTTCCCAGATGCACAAGCTTCGGCGTGTTGACTTGATGCAAGTACGCAGCTTTCACCCTTCCAATTCGACCTTGGGTTATGTCGGGCATCGATGAGTTTTTTCCCTTGTTCCCTCGCCTCATGCCCCAATCCCACGAGCCTCCATTCTCATCATAATCCGCAGAAGGATCGATTGCGAAATGGTTCGCGGCTGCAGAATCTACATAGTTATTAGCATACGTGGGCAGCTTCCGCCCGTTCGATTCGGGTTCGGTCCATGCTCATGGTGAAAAGGTGATTTCTTTTGACCCGGGATGGCAAATACCTGTTCTTACTTGCTTCTTTTTATCCAGGTCTCGGCTACGTTGCAGCCAGCACACGTAGCGAGGAAATAAGTACCGCTGTGGATCCGTAATGTCCTCATTCTGGCCCGGGGTTGGTACTCACCCGAACGCTCCCTTGACGATTCCACGCTGTCCCAATCCGATTCCGTAAGGATCGATGGCGAGATGATTCGCAGCTGCACGTCTACATCGACAACCGATTCGACGTATGCAGCCTTTGCCCGTTCGATTCGGGCTCGGTCTATGGGCGGTACTGAAATATTCTTTTTCCCCGCTTCTCAATTGGTCTCTTTCCATTTAGGTCCCGGCGTTGAACTCACCCTCTTTACCCTAGGGATATACGCTCATGATTTTGGCCATCTTTTTGGGGGTTCATGGCCGGGAACATCGTACATCCGAGGTTTATATCTGCGATACTGACTCCATACGCAAGGACCGAATGCGGAATGGTTCGCGGCTGCACAATTTAGATCCAGCAACTATTACATGTATGCAGCTTTCGCCCGTTTGATTCGGGCTCGGTCCGTTTGAGTGGGCGCACAGGATTTTTGGGGGCCAGTTGCGTGCGGGAACCTTACCTATATGTTTCTTCCAGGTCGCGGCGCCGCAGCTAATTCGCTCAACAGAGTTACTACACCACTGCTGTGGTGCGGTCTACCAGTTTCCTTGGAGCACCTCCGCTACTTTCTAACCTTCCCGGTGGGCCTCACAAGTCATTGGAGAAGATTTCAAAATGCTACCCACTGAATGCGATTCAACTCGGAATTTCTTTCACGTCAATACTCGGGTCAAAAAGTATACAAGGACCCAATGCGAAATGGTTTGCAGCTGAAACACCTACGTTGACCAGTCTATCGTGTATGGAGCTTTCATCCGTGCGATTCGCGCTCGGTCTATTCAAATGTCCTCGCCACTTTTTTTCCCAGGTGATCCCCGAGTTTTACGTGCACATTTCTGGCCAGGCCTCGGCGCTGCGCCACCCCGGTCAACACCGTACTTGTTGAGTATTATTTTGGGTCGGTTACATGAACATTGAGGTACAATTTCCAGGTTCCTTTTAGCCGCCTCAGTCGGATTGACTACCAAACGCGATCAAGCGATCAACCACACCAATTCCACGATGTTCCCATCCAATCTGCACAAGGACCGACTGCCAAGTGGTTCGCCCCCACACAATCTATGTTGTCTCCAGCGGAATTGAGGTACGCAGCTTCCGCCCGTTCAAATCGGGCTCGGTCCATGAGTACCGTCGACGGCAAACGTTTTTTTTTCTTTAAGAAAATCCTGTCTTGTGAACCATAGATTCATCCTTGTATCTCCTGTCTAGGTAACGGAGACGTGGCATTCAGCCCGTTTAACACAGAAAGAGAGCGTGCGTACGTCGTGCTATTTACTAAACATTGAAGTATTAGTGTGAATCCCCAGCTTCCTGAAACTGCCGCTATGGGACTGAACAGAATACGAGCCAAACACGATCGACCACACTAATGTCGCGGTGTTCTCATCCCATTCAGACAAGGACCGGACCAAAATGGTTTGCAGCTGCACAACCTACGTTCAGTGAATCAAAATACGCAGCTTGCCCGTTCGACTCGGGCTCGGTCTACTAGGTGCTTGGGTACTCGGTGTTTTTATCCCGGCTCGTCGATCCCTAATTCATACCTTTTATCTCTATTCAGGTTTCGGCGCTGCAGCCAGCAGGTTCTTTCGACCGCCTCAGTCGCACTGAACGGAATGCGAAAGGAGCAGGACTCACGGCCCCTCAAGACAAATTAACGATGCCCACAAAAGTATTGAAGGTGACACGGTTCGCAGCTGCACGATCTGCGTGGTCTGGTCCCTCAAATCGACGTACATACGCAGCTTGCCCCTTCCATTGGGCCCGGTCCCTTGGGGGGTACGAAAACAATTCTTTTTTCGGATCCTAGCCAGCCTTTGTACATCCGAGATTCCTATAGTTTTATCTACATCTTGGCACTGCGGCCGACTCCTTCAACACAGAAAGAGGGTGCATCTGCGAGTCGGAGTTGGCTAAACTTCTGGTCCACCGCTAAACTTCTGGTCCACCGCTAGTCAAATCGCACGGCGGTCTCATCCGCCACGATGCCGGCGGACAACTGGGCCCACGCGGCTCCGTCGAGCGACAGGAGGAGTGGTCTGAACATGGTGAGTAAGCAAAACAAACACAAGGGGCATCCGCGCTTACGGTATTCTATTAGGATGCTGGTCTTGTACATGCTGCAATCGGCGCACTAATTCGCGAAGGCGCCCGACTTCGATGTTAAACTCGCGCGCTAGTTGCGTTACCACCCCCGCAGGCGACAGTCCATATTTCGTATTCAATCCTTGAACGTTGACAGACCAGCAGAGGAAGTGTGTAAACGCCGCGATGACCTCGATATTCCCGGTTGTGCAAGCAGTCTCACGCGTCGCGCGGAAGATGGGTGTGATCGAATCGGCCATCTTGAGATCCACATCTCTGTTTTGTGAGTTTGCTAAATAGTAGTCGATGGATGGCGCCTCGTTCAGCATGGTAACTTGTCGAACCAAGGGGAACGGTCGCTTGTAACCGTTCACTGGTGGGCCGATGCGTCCCGATGCGTTTTTCAGCTCGGTGGGATGGGGAACAATCTTCGTGCTCTCTGCGTAATTGAGGGTTTTTCCACATATATCTTTGTGGCGATGTTTCCAGTCCGCCTTCTGGCAGGATCTAAAGACAAAAAGATAAGCATGTAGAAAGGCCACGGTGGTACACACATCCAACCTTGAGCAGTAGAAGATCTCCCGTTTCAAATTGTCCATGCAGGAACGGCATCTCGAAAATTTGACACCGTCCGCAACCTCCGGTTTGCAGCAGGCCAAGGACGCGCAGTGACGAACAGCCAAGGCCCGACGTTGTTGAATTCCTTCATTTATCTCATGCCTTTGCATCTTGGCCCCATTAGTACCCAGGGTCTGTTTCAGTGTCGCTTTGGCCAAATTCGTCAAGAATTCTGAACGCCTTGTTTTAGTGGCGCCTTTTAGAACCGGGACTTTAGGCAGCGCCTCGCCGAGAAAGGACCGCATTGTGTATAGTAAAACGAAGCCTGAGACAGCGAGGGAGAAGAATCGGCTTTCAGCAAATTAAAACGCGAGGAACAAGGCACGCACAGATCAGCATCGTTCGGAAGACCAGAATCGTGTCGAGGGCGATCCTTTCCATTTCGGTGGGATTCGAGTTGTTTTGCATCACTTCAAAAGCATCCCAAGAGGGGGTCGAAATATATTTTGGAGTGGCCGGCACAAATGAATTGTCGTCCGCCAATACGGACTTCAACAACTCAAGAACTACGTCGCCAGTGTCCGAGAGGTAGGAGAGCCTGAGTTCGTGCGCGCAGTATGCCCGTGCTTGGTTCAGATTGGCGGCGATAGAGCAGGCTTCCGCGAGCCCGATGAGAACATGCTTGGCGCGGGTCGCCGGGGTCGCCCCCATCCAATCTACTTCAAATCCGCGGCTGTGGAAATAATCGAGACAGTCCTCGGTTTCGAGAGCCTGCAGGCCGCATAGGTGGTCCCGATGACCTCTGAGGCCATCGAAAGTCGCCGCTTCCAGGCCTGGAGTCATTTTGATGCGCGTAAGGTACTCCGTAAAGCACGCCGCCGGACCGTGCGGGGGAGCAAACTCAGGGCGGAGCAAGAACAACTCCCAGTCACTATTCCACTCGGCAGGCGCCTTCTGGGCATGTGGGATTGTGGGGATGAGAACTACACTCATAGCGCGGTGCGACAGTGGGAGGATCGGAGCAAATCAGTGGCGGTGTGCAATCAATCTTTCAACGATCAACTCAAGGGCTCATTAACTATGTCTTCAGAGATCTCGGCAAATTCAAGTTAGAAGGGAGGGAAAAAAGAGAGAAAAGGAGAGAAAAGAGAGAGAGATTCAGAATCTCATTATGAAACATGTACCGAAAAACTGCCATCCCATGTGCGCCGGTTGTTCGACAATTCGGCCGGAGATCTTGAATTTGTCTTGAATTCACCAACTACATTCGGAAGATCACCGATGTCAAAAAACTAGGTCTTTCCGGAGGTAAATCCTCTTCCAGACTTAGTTTTAGCCAATGGTATTTCAAGTTCACTCTCGCACGCGGGAAGCGGATCAGATCCACTTCTCACGCCTTCAGCTCACCAGCGATAAATTGAATGTGAATGACTTGCCTACAACGAATCTATCTGAGTTGTATGCACAACGTGCATGTATGCTCTCCTCCTTATTTTCAAAATTTGAGGCATGCATCTCGCCGATTATTCATCTGCCGGGGTACTTCTTCGGTATATTCAACGGCGGCGCGCGCGCGATGCATACCAACAAGATTTTCAAACTTTTAGAAACCTAAATTTCCCACTCTTTCCTGCTGCAACACCAACTCCGTTAAGAAGAGATGTTTGCGGCACGTTGCGTGCATGTCAGATCGCGATCACGTGGGCACGAGAATACCCAACGAGGAAGACCGTTTCACGATGTTCTGTCAACAAATTTCTCTGCCGCATTTAATTTACACTCTTGGTACATCCATGAAGAATCCCTCAATTTCAAGAGGTCAGGAATTGGAGAACTCCTTCATAATAACCTCGACAACGAGAAACAAAAAATATGGAGCGAGAAAAATGACACGGAGACAAGGAATTCAACAGTAAAATATATTTGGCAACTTTTAGCCTACCCTTGTAACCCTGCAAGGTGTGCAATGATTACATCCTCCGAAATATTGGGTTTCTCGCCAGGCATGAGTGGTGGATGATCACATCGACAAAATTTCTGCCCTCCCTTTCCTTTGCAATCCAGCCGCTTGCGGCACATACTTTTGACACATACTGCACATCGTCGAGGTGCATAAGGACGCCGAGCTGCGGGTGCAAGGGCCCCGGGCAATAATGCTTGCCATTGAGGATCAGGGGGAGGAAGCTGGGATGTAGTTTGGGCCATCGGGGGTTGGAAGAGGGTGGGAAGTGTGATGGCAGGTTGTTCAGTCTGCGCGGGTATTGGGGTGATATTATGGAATGTGAAGGAGGGAATCGAGGGATTAGAGTCGTTGACAAACTCCTCCAGAGCAGTAAGTTCAGCCATTCTGTCAAATGAGGCAGAAGGATTTAAGTCTATAAAGAAGAGATCAATAAACAAACAGTGAAACAGGAACGGGCAAACCATGACTAGAAAGATCGAGTTCTCCGTCGGGAAGAGGGATTGCGGGGAGGACATCGACGTTGCTGTCAGCATTCAAAATGTCCAACAATGCCTTGCGAGCAGTAAAATTGCTCCCTGCTGCAAGTGTTGAACGCTCCGAGGTCCATAATATTGTTTTCTTGTGATGCGCCTCGAGCTGCTGAGGGAGCTTGTAGTATAGTCGCAGATTCGAGTCCGTAACAGCGTGCGGTTGAACATCAACCTGCCCATTCCAAAATTGAGCAAGTTTGACAAAGTCAATATTTTTGTGGTGCTCCCGAGGAGGATATGTCTTTCCACCCTTTCTGAATCTCGGGTGATTGACAAGTTCCTTGAATGTTGAGTACTCCTTGTGTGTGTGAACAGGAACGACCGCAGAAAGCGTAAGTTGACGCAATTGCAGATAGCGATATTGATTTGTTGGCTTGGTGGAAAGGCGGGTCATTGTGTAAACGGGAGTATCACGGTGATGGGGTACACCGGTGATTCGAGGCCGTGGCAGCGTTGTTATGTTCAGCTCTGCAGCAAGAGATTTTGAAATAGGGAGGATCCCAATGGTTTCCGAAGTTGCGATGCGAGTGGAAAGAACACGAGGAAGAGGAAATGAGGGTTTTAGACCGATTGCGAGTGCTAACTCAACAATCTCGTCTCGGATCCAAATGGCATAGTGTCCGCGATATTTTGTGCCTGTACGATTATGAAAGCCAACCTTGAGGGTAATACATGAGACAGTGGTGCTCAATAATGGACAAGAAATACATACTGTTGTGTTGCGGCGAAGTATCCAATTGATCAGTAAGCACTCAGCAAGCTCCGGAGACGCGCGCAAAGAGCCAAAAACGCGCCGAATGGCCATGTGGAAACCACCCTCTACAGAATTTGTACCGCGGATTGTGCGATAAATATTGAGACCATCGCGGTCAATACCCATCAGGTAGTAAAGTGGAATGCCTGCAGGGTCGGAGAGATAACCGTTTCGAATTGTTTCGAGCAGGTTTCGGCACATTTCCTTGGCCTCTTCTGAGAAGAAAGGTCCCTTTGTCTTCTTTGTTGAGCACCAGAAATCAGCGTAGGCCGTAAAAAGTGCTTCCACTCGTTTTAGAAGAATCTTCCGACCTGGGATGTGGCGGCGGATTCGTCGGTTTAGAGCAGCAGCCTTGGCCCGCTTGGCATACTCCCAGCTAATTCCGTTTTTTTCGAGGACAGCGTGCACCGCAAGTTCATCCGATTTATCCCGAATAAAAATGGCTTCACTGAAGTCGTGTGCGAAAGCCTTGAATGCTGAGTGCTTCTTGGACAACAGACGGAGAAGACGATCCATGTAATGGAACGCGTCATCCAGAACACGTGTCGGTAGTGGTTCTGAGGTGGATCCAGCTGCCTCTGTGGCTTGCTGGATAAAAGACCAGGTTTGACGAATACCGTCGACAAGGGTTTTCGTGGTCGAGTGCTGTCAACGGTGTAAGTACGAGAGTTGAGAAAAGGTCAAGATATCTACCTCATTGACGTTGGGGCCGTGAAATTCGAGACCTTCCATCGGATCAGGACCCTGAACAAATGTGTCAGAAAGAAGAACTTCGAGAACTGGAACAGAAAATACCGGTGGAACTTCGAAGGCAAATTGACCATGTGGATCGTCTGGAATATTATCGTCATCATCCTCCTCGCTGTCTTCTCCGTCGCTTGGCACATCTACATCTTCCAAATGGGAGTCCTCGGCTGCAGTGTATGAGATGGAAAACTCGGTGGCCTCACGATCAGAGGGAAGAACTGGAGCCGGAGTTGCAAATGCACGGTGAACACCATCGATGCATACAGGTGCAGTGGAACCTCGCGATTGAAGTTGTGAGGTTGTGACCACAGCCTGGGCACCGTGAGCGAGAATCCATTCCATGGTTTGCTTGTGTAGAGCGTGAATTGCTCCAGGAACAAGAACCTATGGAAGAGTGAGTGTTATGCATTAATTGGCAATATCTCACATTACCTTTGAGATTGCGATAAGAGATCGTGATGTCGAGACATTAATTCTCTTCATGTTACCATGTACATCCATAATTGCATCGAGATATCCCGGATGGTGGCCAATAATTGAGCCCTCTGCAATGGGCTTGCAGGCTTGTACAAGTGTTACAAGTTGGCCGTGAGTTTGAGCTTGAATAGGCTGAAGCGGGAGCCCAAGGGAACCAAGGCGACTGAGCGAGAGGTAGATCTGCCACTGACACTCTATTTCTTGGAATAAGAATGTAATCTGTTCCGGAGTTGGAGCCGACCAAGGATATTGAGTGAAATTAGGAATGTCGAAACAATTCCGTAGAATGATTCCGGCGAGAGCATGAAGTGATACTGATGGTTCGTTCACAACTGCCTTCAGCTTTGCGAGCTTCCCCAAGTCAAGGATGGGTGGGTTCGAGGAATTCAGAATTTCCTTTATCTCAGGCATGAAGAATGTCTCTGCAATGAGCTGGAGAGTTTGACGGATAGAGTGGCCGACTTTTATGGTAGATGGATTGGTGAGAATCGCACGCAACGATGGTAGAGTATCACTTCGCGACGTAAGAGCAGTAACCTGCTGGAAATTGAATATTTGAACAGGGATAGATCAACAAATCTATGTTACCTTGAAAACATAAATCTGGCGCGCGGTTCGGAGTTGAATCATGTCTAAACGGCTGGCTACCCCAGGGAGCTGTTCTGCTTTAATAGCGACACCAACAAAGTCCAGATGTGACATTGAAGTGGTGGTCAGGATATCTTGAAGGATGTCGTTTGCGGCGGCCTCGATTTCCATTGAGTCTGAGATGAGAGCAGCCGCAACCTCTGGTGCTGGAACAAAACTAGGAAGATCTGTGTATTTTGTCACTGGCTTGATGTCTTTTGCCAACGACTTGTTGATAGATTCATGGAAAGATCGTTCCGCTGAGGGGGAATGAGGTTTGGTGAAAAATAGACATTATTTGCCCTTACCTTGAGGTGAATCCGTCCACAGAATTTGCGTAGGAGGATGATTCGAATCCCGCAGGCCTTGCTGAACACCCTCAAACATCTCTTTGAGGAAGTGCATGGACTTTGTGAGGGTCAATGAGTGTGCGCGGAGTTGTTCATTTTCATTTAGCAGTGTATAGGCCGCGGTGAAAATATTTTCCCCCTTCACCCCGCCCGTGTGTTTGAGGAACTAAAGTTGTTGTTAATTACACAATATATTCGAAGTAGAAAACTCACATCGAAGGTATGGTCACCCTTGGCAAATGTCAATGGAAGGGAGGCAATGTCACGCTCAATGTAGATTCGAAGTGCTGAAATTATATCCGTAAAAAGAGCCTTGAGATATGGAACTGACGGTGGTGAGCCAGCATAACCGTTACGATCGCCAAATGCAGAGAACTGCTGGATATTAAGCTGTCCATAAAAGTGGGCGGCAGCGGTATACATGAGCTCCAAATCGGCATGAGATCGGAATTGGACCTCGGAGACCAGTGCAGAGAACGGTGCAGGCCCAAACCGAGTCGCAAAGGTGTTACACATTTGCCACATCATGAGTTTTGAGATGGCTCCGCGCGCAGATATGTATGCTAGGGATGTTGAGTCGTGAATCTAAATTTCCGAATTAAATGCGGAGGACCTACCAGGAAACGCGGTCTGCACATGTAACGGGAGCTGTGCAATAATGTGGGGATCTGTCCCTTGGAAGTTTGTGTTACAGCCGGGGGCATTTTGTCGTGTAGGATCACAGATGAATCGATTGGTGAGAAGGAAAAAATCAGCTGGCATGTTGCGAACTCGACGGGCAACAGGGTCGTCATTGAATCCTGAAATTTTATTAGCACCTTTCACTTGAAAAATGAAATGATTCAACTCACCGTTTCGGGATAGAGGCTTTCCACATTTGCATTTGAATCGACCCGGGGATTTGGGTAGTAAGTGAGGTAGCCAGATGAAGACCTTTCGCTGGTATAGCTTGGTTGGATCAAGGCCACCGGCAGCCATCCCATCATGCAGGGCAAAGACAGGATGAGCAGGCCGGTCAAAAAAATCCCCTCTAAGATAACACAAGGGCTTCTCGTGTGCTTCGATCTCGGCACCGATACGGGTCTTAACGGCAGCTAGATATTTTTTGAGTACAGAATCCTCGTCTGGTTCGGAGGATCGAGTTTCTGCTTCTGCCGTTTCTGCAGGACCTCCCACATCCTCGAGGACTTCACTAGCCAGACTTTCGTCGATGGTACGATCACCGGCTGCAATATCTGCATGCTCGTCGTTCTCGGACACGAAATTTAATTCGTTGTTGAGCTGCTCAAATTGTTCCATTGAAATATTTGGTTCTTTTAAAAAGTTGATAATCAGTTCAGTACATGTCTGGTGCATAAACAACACAACATACGAGGTGAAACATTATTTGAGGAACCGGGCCCAACATCAGACCAAAAAGATGCTCTCCCCGAGGTTGATTGGGGTGGAAGAGCCATTTCATTTCCAAGAGGTACAGGTCGATTGGTATTGTAGGGCCCAAAAAATACTGCTGGCTGAGATTGAGAGGTGGAAGCCCGCATGTGCTGCGGCACCGCGGGCATTCTAAGTGGTTCCCCAAAACGTCGAATGGGAAATTGAACCGCTTTATTTGGGTTCCGGGGGCGCCCGGCACCCTTTCGGCTACCACCGTGAGTTCCCTTGTCGCTCCTTGCGTTATTCATGGCAGGAGGAGCGCAAGAACGATGAAAGATTCAAAGAAGAGCAAGATGGATGTACACTTGGCAGGCGTGTGAGTCAAAATGTACACTTGGCAGGCGTGTGAGTCAAAACAATGGCCCGATCATGCGATCACGACACGGGTGCAAACTATGCCCGATTCGACATAATTATCCGCTGCTACCGTTAATGAGCCAACTCAGGCTCATTAACTATGTCTTCAGAGATCTCGGCAAATTCAAGTTAGAAGGGAGGGAAAAAAGAGAGAAAAGGAGAGAAAAGAGAGAGAGATTCAGAATCTCATTATGAAACATGTACCGAAAAACTGCCATCCCATGTGCGCCGGTTGTTCGACAATTCGGCCGGAGATCTTGAATTTGTCTTGAATTCACCAACTACATTCGGAAGATCACCGATGTCAAAAAACTAGGTCTTTCCGGAGGTAAATCCTCTTCCAGACTTAGTTTTAGCCAATGGTATTTCAAGTTCACTCTCGCACGCGGGAAGCGGATCAGATCCACTTCTCACGCCTTCAGCTCACCAGCGATAAATTGAATGTGAATGACTTGCCTACAACGAATCTATCTGAGTTGTATGCACAACGTGCATGTATGCTCTCCTCCTTATTTTCAAAATTTGAGGCATGCATCTCGCCGATTATTCATCTGCCGGGGTACTTCTTCGGTATATTCAACGGCGGCGCGCGCGCGATGCATACCAACAAGATTTTCAAACTTTTAGAAACCTAAATTTCCCACTCTTTCCTGCTGCAACACCAACTCCGTTAAGAAGAGATGTTTGCGGCACGTTGCGTGCATGTCAGATCGCGATCACGTGGGCACGAGAATACCCAACGAGGAAGACCGTTTCACGATGTTCTGTCAACAAATTTCTCTGCCGCATTTAATTTACACTCTTGGTACATCCATGAAGAATCCCTCAATTTCAAGAGGTCAGGAATTGGAGAACTCCTTCATAATAACCTCGACAACGAGAAACAAAAAATATGGAGCGAGAAAAATGACACGGAGACAAGGAATTCAACAGTAAAATATATTTGGCAACTTTTAGCCTACCCTTGTAACCCTGCAAGGTGTGCAATGATTACATCCTCCGAAATATTGGGTTTCTCGCCAGGCATGAGTGGTGGATGATCACATCGACAAAATTTCTGCCCTCCCTTTCCTTTGCAATCCAGCCGCTTGCGGCACATACTTTTGACACATACTGCACATCGTCGAGGTGCATAAGGACGCCGAGCTGCGGGTGCAAGGGCCCCGGGCAATAATGCTTGCCATTGAGGATCAGGGGGAGGAAGCTGGGATGTAGTTTGGGCCATCGGGGGTTGGAAGAGGGTGGGAAGTGTGATGGCAGGTTGTTCAGTCTGCGCGGGTATTGGGGTGATATTATGGAATGTGAAGGAGGGAATCGAGGGATTAGAGTCGTTGACAAACTCCTCCAGAGCAGTAAGTTCAGCCATTCTGTCAAATGAGGCAGAAGGATTTAAGTCTATAAAGAAGAGATCAATAAACAAACAGTGAAACAGGAACGGGCAAACCATGACTAGAAAGATCGAGTTCTCCGTCGGGAAGAGGGATTGCGGGGAGGACATCGACGTTGCTGTCAGCATTCAAAATGTCCAACAATGCCTTGCGAGCAGTAAAATTGCTCCCTGCTGCAAGTGTTGAACGCTCCGAGGTCCATAATATTGTTTTCTTGTGATGCGCCTCGAGCTGCTGAGGGAGCTTGTAGTATAGTCGCAGATTCGAGTCCGTAACAGCGTGCGGTTGAACATCAACCTGCCCATTCCAAAATTGAGCAAGTTTGACAAAGTCAATATTTTTGTGGTGCTCCCGAGGAGGATATGTCTTTCCACCCTTTCTGAATCTCGGGTGATTGACAAGTTCCTTGAATGTTGAGTACTCCTTGTGTGTGTGAACAGGAACGACCGCAGAAAGCGTAAGTTGACGCAATTGCAGATAGCGATATTGATTTGTTGGCTTGGTGGAAAGGCGGGTCATTGTGTAAACGGGAGTATCACGGTGATGGGGTACACCGGTGATTCGAGGCCGTGGCAGCGTTGTTATGTTCAGCTCTGCAGCAAGAGATTTTGAAATAGGGAGGATCCCAATGGTTTCCGAAGTTGCGATGCGAGTGGAAAGAACACGAGGAAGAGGAAATGAGGGTTTTAGACCGATTGCGAGTGCTAACTCAACAATCTCGTCTCGGATCCAAATGGCATAGTGTCCGCGATATTTTGTGCCTGTACGATTATGAAAGCCAACCTTGAGGGTAATACATGAGACAGTGGTGCTCAATAATGGACAAGAAATACATACTGTTGTGTTGCGGCGAAGTATCCAATTGATCAGTAAGCACTCAGCAAGCTCCGGAGACGCGCGCAAAGAGCCAAAAACGCGCCGAATGGCCATGTGGAAACCACCCTCTACAGAATTTGTACCGCGGATTGTGCGATAAATATTGAGACCATCGCGGTCAATACCCATCAGGTAGTAAAGTGGAATGCCTGCAGGGTCGGAGAGATAACCGTTTCGAATTGTTTCGAGCAGGTTTCGGCACATTTCCTTGGCCTCTTCTGAGAAGAAAGGTCCCTTTGTCTTCTTTGTTGAGCACCAGAAATCAGCGTAGGCCGTAAAAAGTGCTTCCACTCGTTTTAGAAGAATCTTCCGACCTGGGATGTGGCGGCGGATTCGTCGGTTTAGAGCAGCAGCCTTGGCCCGCTTGGCATACTCCCAGCTAATTCCGTTTTTTTCGAGGACAGCGTGCACCGCAAGTTCATCCGATTTATCCCGAATAAAAATGGCTTCACTGAAGTCGTGTGCGAAAGCCTTGAATGCTGAGTGCTTCTTGGACAACAGACGGAGAAGACGATCCATGTAATGGAACGCGTCATCCAGAACACGTGTCGGTAGTGGTTCTGAGGTGGATCCAGCTGCCTCTGTGGCTTGCTGGATAAAAGACCAGGTTTGACGAATACCGTCGACAAGGGTTTTCGTGGTCGAGTGCTGTCAACGGTGTAAGTACGAGAGTTGAGAAAAGGTCAAGATATCTACCTCATTGACGTTGGGGCCGTGAAATTCGAGACCTTCCATCGGATCAGGACCCTGAACAAATGTGTCAGAAAGAAGAACTTCGAGAACTGGAACAGAAAATACCGGTGGAACTTCGAAGGCAAATTGACCATGTGGATCGTCTGGAATATTATCGTCATCATCCTCCTCGCTGTCTTCTCCGTCGCTTGGCACATCTACATCTTCCAAATGGGAGTCCTCGGCTGCAGTGTATGAGATGGAAAACTCGGTGGCCTCACGATCAGAGGGAAGAACTGGAGCCGGAGTTGCAAATGCACGGTGAACACCATCGATGCATACAGGTGCAGTGGAACCTCGCGATTGAAGTTGTGAGGTTGTGACCACAGCCTGGGCACCGTGAGCGAGAATCCATTCCATGGTTTGCTTGTGTAGAGCGTGAATTGCTCCAGGAACAAGAACCTATGGAAGAGTGAGTGTTATGCATTAATTGGCAATATCTCACATTACCTTTGAGATTGCGATAAGAGATCGTGATGTCGAGACATTAATTCTCTTCATGTTACCATGTACATCCATAATTGCATCGAGATATCCCGGATGGTGGCCAATAATTGAGCCCTCTGCAATGGGCTTGCAGGCTTGTACAAGTGTTACAAGTTGGCCGTGAGTTTGAGCTTGAATAGGCTGAAGCGGGAGCCCAAGGGAACCAAGGCGACTGAGCGAGAGGTAGATCTGCCACTGACACTCTATTTCTTGGAATAAGAATGTAATCTGTTCCGGAGTTGGAGCCGACCAAGGATATTGAGTGAAATTAGGAATGTCGAAACAATTCCGTAGAATGATTCCGGCGAGAGCATGAAGTGATACTGATGGTTCGTTCACAACTGCCTTCAGCTTTGCGAGCTTCCCCAAGTCAAGGATGGGTGGGTTCGAGGAATTCAGAATTTCCTTTATCTCAGGCATGAAGAATGTCTCTGCAATGAGCTGGAGAGTTTGACGGATAGAGTGGCCGACTTTTATGGTAGATGGATTGGTGAGAATCGCACGCAACGATGGTAGAGTATCACTTCGCGACGTAAGAGCAGTAACCTGCTGGAAATTGAATATTTGAACAGGGATAGATCAACAAATCTATGTTACCTTGAAAACATAAATCTGGCGCGCGGTTCGGAGTTGAATCATGTCTAAACGGCTGGCTACCCCAGGGAGCTGTTCTGCTTTAATAGCGACACCAACAAAGTCCAGATGTGACATTGAAGTGGTGGTCAGGATATCTTGAAGGATGTCGTTTGCGGCGGCCTCGATTTCCATTGAGTCTGAGATGAGAGCAGCCGCAACCTCTGGTGCTGGAACAAAACTAGGAAGATCTGTGTATTTTGTCACTGGCTTGATGTCTTTTGCCAACGACTTGTTGATAGATTCATGGAAAGATCGTTCCGCTGAGGGGGAATGAGGTTTGGTGAAAAATAGACATTATTTGCCCTTACCTTGAGGTGAATCCGTCCACAGAATTTGCGTAGGAGGATGATTCGAATCCCGCAGGCCTTGCTGAACACCCTCAAACATCTCTTTGAGGAAGTGCATGGACTTTGTGAGGGTCAATGAGTGTGCGCGGAGTTGTTCATTTTCATTTAGCAGTGTATAGGCCGCGGTGAAAATATTTTCCCCCTTCACCCCGCCCGTGTGTTTGAGGAACTAAAGTTGTTGTTAATTACACAATATATTCGAAGTAGAAAACTCACATCGAAGGTATGGTCACCCTTGGCAAATGTCAATGGAAGGGAGGCAATGTCACGCTCAATGTAGATTCGAAGTGCTGAAATTATATCCGTAAAAAGAGCCTTGAGATATGGAACTGACGGTGGTGAGCCAGCATAACCGTTACGATCGCCAAATGCAGAGAACTGCTGGATATTAAGCTGTCCATAAAAGTGGGCGGCAGCGGTATACATGAGCTCCAAATCGGCATGAGATCGGAATTGGACCTCGGAGACCAGTGCAGAGAACGGTGCAGGCCCAAACCGAGTCGCAAAGGTGTTACACATTTGCCACATCATGAGTTTTGAGATGGCTCCGCGCGCAGATATGTATGCTAGGGATGTTGAGTCGTGAATCTAAATTTCCGAATTAAATGCGGAGGACCTACCAGGAAACGCGGTCTGCACATGTAACGGGAGCTGTGCAATAATGTGGGGATCTGTCCCTTGGAAGTTTGTGTTACAGCCGGGGGCATTTTGTCGTGTAGGATCACAGATGAATCGATTGGTGAGAAGGAAAAAATCAGCTGGCATGTTGCGAACTCGACGGGCAACAGGGTCGTCATTGAATCCTGAAATTTTATTAGCACCTTTCACTTGAAAAATGAAATGATTCAACTCACCGTTTCGGGATAGAGGCTTTCCACATTTGCATTTGAATCGACCCGGGGATTTGGGTAGTAAGTGAGGTAGCCAGATGAAGACCTTTCGCTGGTATAGCTTGGTTGGATCAAGGCCACCGGCAGCCATCCCATCATGCAGGGCAAAGACAGGATGAGCAGGCCGGTCAAAAAAATCCCCTCTAAGATAACACAAGGGCTTCTCGTGTGCTTCGATCTCGGCACCGATACGGGTCTTAACGGCAGCTAGATATTTTTTGAGTACAGAATCCTCGTCTGGTTCGGAGGATCGAGTTTCTGCTTCTGCCGTTTCTGCAGGACCTCCCACATCCTCGAGGACTTCACTAGCCAGACTTTCGTCGATGGTACGATCACCGGCTGCAATATCTGCATGCTCGTCGTTCTCGGACACGAAATTTAATTCGTTGTTGAGCTGCTCAAATTGTTCCATTGAAATATTTGGTTCTTTTAAAAAGTTGATAATCAGTTCAGTACATGTCTGGTGCATAAACAACACAACATACGAGGTGAAACATTATTTGAGGAACCGGGCCCAACATCAGACCAAAAAGATGCTCTCCCCGAGGTTGATTGGGGTGGAAGAGCCATTTCATTTCCAAGAGGTACAGGTCGATTGGTATTGTAGGGCCCAAAAAATACTGCTGGCTGAGATTGAGAGGTGGAAGCCCGCATGTGCTGCGGCACCGCGGGCATTCTAAGTGGTTCCCCAAAACGTCGAATGGGAAATTGAACCGCTTTATTTGGGTTCCGGGGGCGCCCGGCACCCTTTCGGCTACCACCGTGAGTTCCCTTGTCGCTCCTTGCGTTATTCATGGCAGGAGGAGCGCAAGAACGATGAAAGATTCAAAGAAGAGCAAGATGGATGTACACTTGGCAGGCGTGTGAGTCAAAATGTACACTTGGCAGGCGTGTGAGTCAAAACAATGGCCCGATCATGCGATCACGACACGGGTGCAAACTATGCCCGATTCGACATAATTATCCGCTGCTACCGTTAATGAGCCAACTCAAGGATCAACTAACCATCAAATTCTAACCATCAAATTGGTTTGCGGCTTCACAATCTACATATGGCATCCCAGCTTTCGCCCGTTCGATTCGGGCTCGGTCCATGGCATGCTGCTGACTCGCTTTTTCTTTGTCGACATCATCGCACATCCGCGAACACCTGCATATTACGCTCCAGGTCCCGGCATATGCGCATAACATTTTTCTGGGTTCAGTACATCAAATCCGAAGTATGATCTCCAATCTCTGGCCCGCCGCATTGGGATTAAAGTATGCAGCGTTAGCCCGTTCGATTCGAGCTCGGTCTATGATCGAGAAGAAATGTATCTTTTTTTACGCTGTGGAATCCCGCCCGACTCATATGTGCACATTCCTATCCAGTTCCCGGCACCGCAACCAGACTGCAGCACATAAGGACAGATGTATGGGTGAATTGAATCTACCGGCCTCACCTCGTCCCGGATTTTATGGATTTTGTTGGAATGCCCTATGGACAAATTTCATCCGAGGTGGCGGTATGAAGTGAAGGAAATCAAAGTCTAAAGGATATGAGTACCGCACCTGGAGCACACGGTGTGCGTCTGCAATATCTTCTGACACTGTTTGCAACCGTTAATGAGCAGAGTGCCCCCGTTCGACTCGGGCTAGGTGCATTGATGAAGAGCGACGACATTTTTTTTTTTTGTGTGAGTAGGGAAATTCCCAGGACATGGAACGAATCCGTGCGGAACGTCGACGCGTCATAAGCACTTCGCCGCAAACAGGGCAAGAGCCGATGGACACACCACCCGGATTTGCATCAACAAGACGAGGAAGCACATGCATATCTTGCATTGCAACCACACTTCGCATCTTGCGGAATCCTGCGATGGACCTCGTTCAAATCGGGGAGGGTGCATGTGCGACCGGGATCGACTTTTTTCCATACAAATGAATTCATTGCTGTTCGAGCTAGATGTAGCTAGGAACCGAATCAATAACCGTGCGAGGAGGGTTAAAATATCCGCAGGCGTGTACGCGTTGAGGTACAAAATCGCCGCGCATTTCGTTAGCCGGTATTGCGCCGGGGGCCCGTCGATTGTTCGAGCCCCGGTGCCGAGCTTAGGTCCCCCGCCTGCGAAATTCACACCATTGGGTAGGTGTGGGGTGAGGTACGAAAGAGCGGCCGTAAAGTACTGACGACAATTACGTATCAGGTAGGATGCGCAGGATGCAGATTGGCACCGAGGTCGACCGAGCAGGGCTCGATCTGCGGACATGATAGTCAGCATGGGAATCAAAGCCATCGAGGAGAGCACCTGGAGCGGCGCATACAGAAGTATGGGTGTATCGCAGCCCGCCGTCCGATATCCTAGACCAAAAAGAAGAGCACGGGGCGGGGTGGCCGTAGACGGTTTGCTTCGTCGCACTGCCGCTGCCTACGAGGCTTCGGCTGCGCATCTGCAGTACCCCAGACCTTGCCGCCGCCATGCTGCTGCACGTGCCCCACCACGCTCACGCCGATCCCATCCCAGTACCTGCACCTGCGCCTCCACACCTGTCCCCAACGCCGCGGTAAATCGACTGGTCGCGGTTATCAACGATCATGGTCATCCCCACCGAAATAGCCACGGTGGAGGTGGGCGTCGGGTGAAGAGGGAGGGAGTACAAGTATCGCCCGCGAGTAGGCACAGGGACGAGTCGGAAGGAGTCGGCGGTCCCACGCATTCGCATTAGCATTCCTTCGCCGCGCAGGAGGCCTCGGGCACAATGCAAGGAACGGCCGACGCCGACGAAGGTAGATAAATGGGACGATCGCGAGGGGGTTTCAGGGAGGGGAGAGATGGGAAGGCGGCGGCAGGAGGTAGGATGCGTCCACGTGCGTTTAGCTCGCAGCAGCGCGACAGCAATCAGTGGGCGCGTGCGGTGGAGCTTGAAGGACGTCGCTTGGGCTGGGTCCACGTCAATTCGCCTCGCTCCCAGTAGTGGTGGCAACGACGGACTGGCCGCACAGGAACGCGGCATACATCTGGAAAATGCCCAATGTCTATCGGTGTCTATCTGGTCTATATAGACTGGACTAGTCTCCCCTAGACCGGATAGACGCCGATAGACACCGGATAGACACCGATAGTAATAAGGCATTTCCAGATGTACGAGCTTGAGGGAATTTGCCTGGCCTTCATTTATGATTTATCCGCATGTCACCCGCGGCCGCCGATGTCGTTGACGACGTCGAGTCGAGAGGGATGACTTGGCCTGAGATACATATACGAGGCCAGCCTGGGGCGCGCGAGTTTGGCAGAGTGCATTTTGGAAGGAGGGACGTCAAAACTGTGGCTATGTCCGGCCATCAAACGACATTGATACAATCAACCTCTTGCTTTCTGCGTTCATGTCGCCGACTCGCGCTCTTGGGCCTGCCAGACTCAAGCAATGGACAAATAACTCAAGCAGCGGACACTTGCGTAACATCTAGCGGACACATAGGCGCTGATCCCCGCATGTCAACGAAATACTAGGCTAAAACGCTTGCAAGAGTCGCGGCTCGCGAGACGGAATTCGATCCTATTCGATTAGTCTCGAGTCGGAGACTTGTGTTAAGTTCGCCTTGTACTCGCTGCCGAATGACCTATATCTACACGAGGACCGAACGCGGAACGGTCCGCAGCTGCACGAATTATGTGGGCATGCACTGTGTATGCAGTTTGCCCGTTCGACTCGGGCTCGGTCCCTGAGACGATTCGGATGTTTTTTTATACCCAATACCACGAGACTCCGATCTAATTCAAATCCACACCAGGAGTGTTTCGGAAGAAGCAGTTCCGAGGCGTTTATGCAAGCGACTCCGGTAGCTCGGAAATGTGTTTCCGTTTGTTTCGCTGGGGATGATCGTATTGGGCATTCCTGGATCCACAGGGGAGTCGGGTCAGGCGAGTCGAGTCCGACTCGCTTCGCTTACGATGTTGTGCAGGGGCGGAGGAGGATTCAAAGAGTGCTGTGGTCAAGGGCGTATAACGGCAACACGGCTTGATCGCCAAACACACGCAGGAGAAGGATCAAAACGGTGGCAGCGGGTGGCTATGCACGGCGATTTCAAGTGGTAGTGATGACATTGAAGTCCCCTTGTTTTTCGTGTTCAGGTCGATCCTCTAAACGCCATGGACGACGAGCTGCAAGCCACTCGCAAATACGGATTCCTCGAGGTTGCAACTCTCCTGCAACGTCCACCGGTGTCGTCAGCAGCGACGTGCAAAATGCTCGCCAAACAGACTCGGTCAAGTTTCTCTTATGCAGTTATGTTTGCTGCCGAATCCACGATATTTACACAAATACTGAAGGCGAAATCGTTCACAGGTGCATGATGTCCTCGAGAGGTTCGTGAATTAATCTACGCAGCTTGCCCGTTCGATTCAGGCTCAGTCTATTTCGGCGTACCTAGCGCTCAAAATTTGAACCTTTACTTATTCCCTCCTCCGTGCTTGACCTGGTACCTGTGCCTTCAATACAGTGAGTAGGAAGCCGAGGTGTGCATAGGAAAAATCGCTGGAGTACGGCGAATGCGGACGCTGGGAGTCGAACGAACCCACAGACTGCTTGAAGGTTATTCACGATTTTCGAGTACAAACGAGAATGCAGCGGCGCACCGTGCACCGCGTCCGCTTCCCTTCAAGCACTCTTCTGAGGCTGTAACTGAGATGTTTCTCAAAATTCTTCACAGTAATTTTAATGTTTGAATCTGGCAATTTTAGTTGTTGACGAATGATTCGGTACGAATCATTGCAGTTTTCACCGCTCTCGAGGCTTGCACTCACTGGCAGTCCGCTCTATGCCTACACAGGTACGCCAGCTTGCCTTAAGCTTCATTGTGTTGCCCCTCCTGCACGCGAAGAAGCGGGAGCAACGTGAAACAGTGTTCGCCCTAAAGGCCTTTAATCAGGGTCCGAGATTTCTAAAGGCCTTTTAAAGGGTAAAGGCCTTTAGCTAAAGGGTAACTAAAGGCCTTTAATCAATTTCCCACATGGTCCAACACCGTAAATTTTATTCGCGCTCAAGTCAGTGAAGTACTACTTTCAAGCACGAAATTTGTTCTAGAATCTATCTCAATACCCTGTCATCTGGAACTTTGTTACGAGGACTAAAATTAGTCTTCGTTTTTATATTCCTCTTCACCCCACAAGTGTGACTTTGGGGCATCAATAGGAATCCATATCTCTGGGGACCCCTTCATTTTTTGTTACCTGCCATCAGTAAAAAATGTAACCTAATTCCGGGTTACTGACCTTTTGTATACTTTTCATACATTGCCGAGGGCGGCCAACAAGTCAGGTCACATCAGTCACATCAGGCTGTGTTTAGGCTGTGTCTATCAAGTTCCGACGGCTGCCGGGCTTGCATCATCCCCCGGCATGAATTTGACCCCGAAAAACCCCGAGGCCTGCCGGATATTTTTGCGTCATCCCCGGCATGAATTGGGCTCAGGTCTCAAGTTCCGACGGCTGCCGGTGGCCTGCATCATCCCCCGGCATGAATTCTGACTCAGACTTGACCTCGAAGAACCCCGAGGCCTGCCGGGTATTTTGCGTCATCCCCGGCATGAACTTCGGGTTCATGTTGAAACTTTCAATTGACACAGGCTCAGGTCTGAACAATCAACAACCCAACACACTGCCAGCATCTTGTATGCTTGCAATTGCGGGCAGACAGTCAGGTGAGACTTCTCTCTGAAGGCACTTGGCAGTGATCTTGATCTTGTTCCTTTTTGCAGCTTGCTTTCTGCCCACTGTTCTGGATCCAAGTTTTGTCCCAGGTCAGCACTTCTCAATAGACATAACCTGATTTAACCCGTTAAGCAAGCCCTTCTCGCAATATTTGCTTGAAATCGGCGGGATTGATTTTTGACTCCGTACGGAGTGCCGCTCGCGACTATTACGGCAACAAGTCGAGACAGCCTCTGTCATGAAATCGGCGGGATTGATTTTTGACTCCGTACGGAGTGCCGCTCGCGACTATTACGGCAACAAGTCGAGACAGCCTCTGTCATGATTATTGCCGTGCGCGCTGTTCGCACAGCGTGCAAAGGCTTCGATAAGGTTACAGCTAGCAAGAAAGGCACCTGTACTCAGCCAGATGTCTACTTCTGCTGTGATGTCGGGCTGTTGTCTGAGTCCCCTTCTCAGACGACGTCGCTCGGCAACTCCAATTGGGTTAGAGTTAGCCGCTGTGACTATGAATTAGGCTCCTTTGGAGATTTGTCTCACGGCAACCTTAACCCAG
The DNA here is from genome assembly GCA_029378385.1 of Mycena metata. NCBI lineage: Eukaryota > Fungi > Basidiomycota > Agaricomycetes > Agaricales > Mycenaceae > Mycena > Mycena metata. The sequence goes on from JARKIB010000056.1 coordinate 67,894, forward strand.
TTGTCACTGCCCTTTACCGAGTCACCCCGCATGGATTTTCCAGCGCAGATGAGTAATACTTGGCCCAACCTGAAGCCGCTCGCGCGATGTCAACGGTAAAATTTGTCAAGTTGAATCCTGCCCGGCATCATGCTCGGCATGGATTTCGGAGGCAAGCGGCCCGAATAATGATTCACACTTTACTTTCTACCACTGAACCCATATTCTCTTGCTCCTCGGCCTGGCTTGTTTTGCAAATTCCAGCCAGAAAGCCCAACCAACCATCAGCAGCCTTACATCTTGCAGGGTGAGACTGTGGGCAGAAAATTAGGTGACACTCTTCTCAGATCATTTGACCGCAATCTCACCCCTATCCTTGCAAGCTTATCTTCTGCCCAGATTTATGGCTATTAATGGCCAAAAATCATACCCCAGGTCAGGACTTTTCAATTCCCATGCTAAAGCTGTTTTAAGCTCTCAAACAAGCCCTCCTGGCAATCTCGGCTTGAAATCCGCGGGAGACTCCCAACGGAGTGCCGCTTGCGGCTATGTTTATTACCGCAACACGTCGACACAGCTTGCCTGTCGTGACTGTTACTGTGCGCGTTGTGTTCACACAGCATACAATAAGAGTGTCAATGAGAAGTCCAAAGAATGGGAATAAGACTCGGGCCACTCGGCTAATCTCAGCTCAACGATCAAGAATGGGACTCGCGTGTCGGCAGAAGGTCGGCATCAGAGGAAAACTCCGCTCGGTGTTGGCTCGATGAGCACCACACGGTGGGCCCAACGGCGAGCATAGCACCGCACAACGAACCCTGTGGCGGGCGAAGGAGGGTCGCGTGCGTCGAATAAAAAACTCACAAAAAAGGGAATTACAAGCACTCAAAAAAAAAAACAGAGAGCCCCGCGCAGTGGGCCCCGGCCGTGAGCGGAAGCTCCACGCAGTGGCACGGAGGTACTTGAATGTACCTTCTCTGATGTGCCGTCAGGCCGTCGGTATTAACTCTGCATCAATTCAAGTAAACTACATTTGGTGCTACCAATCTCGGACTCGGATTACCTTTGCCTCAAGGAAGTCAGAGAAAAACGAGAAGTCCTCGTATATGCCATGCGCAGCATTGGCCCCACAAGGCAAGTCCTCAGTTGCACCAATATCTCCTCCTCGGCCGTTGCCGACAAATTGCCGATGACCGCTTACAGCCGGGGTCCTAGCCCATCAAATAATTTGTTTTTTCACGCGGGGAGACTGTTGGGGGTGAATTTGTGGCCTCAGGGACTTGTTAGATGTTGTCGTCCGCCTTAAAACCAGTGTGACTAATGGTAATGACATGACAGCTAAAGGCCTTTATAAAGGGCAACTTTTCGGGCAAAAATCTTAAAGGCCTTTATAAAGGCCTCCTAAATGCCTTTAGCGCTAAAGGCCTTTACCCTTTAGGCGAACACTGTCGTGAAATATGTATAGAAACAGCTTCCACAGCACTCAGAACTAAAAAAAATCCCCTGGCCAGGTGTCGGTTTTTCCCTTTCCTTTTGGGCTTACTTTCGAACGCCGAAGATACAGAAGGGCTGTTTGTATTGGGGAAAATTATATTCCACCCCACGAATGCGGACGCTGGGAGCCGAACCCATGTCGACTGCCGGAATATGCACGAGGATCCACGAAGCGAAAGCAGCAGTGCACCGTGCACTACGTTCGCGTTCTGCACTAATGAAGCCTTGAAGACTAAACTAAACCCCTGTGGGAAGTTCAGTTGGAAGTCTACCGCGCAATCGAGGCCGCTCACTGTACACCCGAGCGGCGGACGGCCGTCTTCTCTCGCTCGGGCATCTTCCCTTAATCTTTTCTTCGTTGCGATTCTCAAACCTCACCGCTCCTGTGAAATAAGACTGGCTCTCATTGCCCTATCACCGCTCGTCGCGTAAACTCACGGCCAGTCAGACAGCATACGCACCTATTCGAGGGCAGCGAGAGTTTTGCGCGGCAGCCCTGGACGAATAACAGGTGGCAGCTCCTGGTTATATCGCGGGGAACTCCAGACATCGCGCGGCGAAGCAGAAGAAGCTAAATGAGATGCAAATTGTGCGAGTCAGCACAGGTACAAGTACAAGAAAGGCGTGTACGCACCGGTATGCTGGAGCGAACGATGGGAATACCATGTGGAAGGGAGACAAGACAAGCAAGGCAAGGGGCGTCGCAATGGAAGCGGCGGCATCGCAGCGCATCGTCCTATGGCCATTTCATCTTGCTGGCCTCCACATGTGAATCCGCGCGCCTTACCCCACGCCCCGCTCCGGCACATCCCGACGCACACGTATTCGGCCCGTGCTGGTTGTGCTCCCGTGGTAGATGAACATATTCGCGAGCGCGACATGCGGGAGGACAGTGTAGCGAGTCGGACGAATGTGCGGATGGCAGATGGTGGATGGCGGATGGTATTGCAATTGGTGCATCTGTATCCGCATTGCGGAAAATGCCGCGGAGGAGAACACGCTGTTGACAGCCTCGAAGCATTGCGCCGGGGGGCGCGACGACCGGGAGAGGATCGACGGACGGGTCCGCGACGAGATGGATGAATCGGCTGGGTTGTGAATCGCCCGCGCGCGCAAAGAACCCGACGACAGTGGAAGTGAAGAGATAGACCGGTACGAAGGACGGAGGATAAAGGTACGCGGTCGAGAGCGGGAGGGGGAGGTAAGCGCCGGTAGGCGGGAGTCAATACGTTGGGAGAGGAGCCAGTGCCCAGCGCGCGAGGGAAGGTGCCTGGCTGAGCATAAGGCAGACTCCGGGCTTCCGTGACTCTTGCTGAGGTATATGCGGCGCACCCCTGGTCCTTCTGGCCATTGTCGGCTGGGTCTCATCATGACGTGCAAGATTGGCCTCGTTCCCCGTAGCGGCAGTATGGGCAATATACTGTCCAAAAATTAGGGTGATTTTCACAACTTTTGATTTGCAACTTACATCCTTTGAGTTCACATCCTTGCGGTATGGGTTGCAGGTCGCTTTCGGTATTGAGTAAGTGGTCGCAACTTGACTTGCCAAGTTGACATCATTTTTTCTTGGTCACATCTCTGTCTTGCGGGCGACGGAACTTCGGTCAACACCTTGGTCCCGGAGTTCGCCGGGAATGGGTGTTCGAACTTAGTGAGTCCCTGAACTTTGAGATCCACATTGGGGAAATCTGGCCGTTGAAACGGCGCCACACCAAGGCACTGCCATCTAGCTAAACTTTGCGCTTTTTAAGCCACTAGTTACACTAGTTTTCCTAGGAAGACAAAGCTAGCTTCTGTGTCAACAGAACTCTGTCAGGTGGTACAAAGGAGAACCAGAGCGAGCTCCGACTGCTGGTTGTAGTATGAACGAGACTGAGGCACGCAGTTACAAGCGATACCAGGATCTGAAGTACATTATCAAGGAGGATATTCCTGCCTAGGAACGGAGTACAACAAGGGATCTATAAATGTAGAGCCAATGACTGCACAAAGAGGAGCCTAGCATTTGCCTAGGAGGACAGAACTCGGCAATAACCAAGTCGATGCCAAGGACGAGGTCCTAGGGCCATTGGTTACGCAAATGCTACCAAGGAAGACGGATCGGAAACAATAGCCAGTCTCCTAGGAGAGAACGCACAGTACCTAGGGACGGATTATACCTGACTATTTTAGAAGGACTAGCCTAACGGCACCCTGGAAAGCCAAATGGAGACGATTGGCAACGATGGGGAGATGTCACCTTGCTAAGAAGTTCAGACTGCGAACGAACAGACGTTATCGGAGGATGACAAGACATGAATGAGTGTGCTAGGCGACGTGGAACCGCCTCGGAAGAATGGCGCATGATCAGCTGCAGTCGGCAGCCAGTTATTACAAATACCAGACCCACCTAGGCCAAGGAAAGCATCAGCAATGCTGACTGTTTCATCTGGCCGCACTTACGAATCACCTCGGCAGTGTTTTCTTGCTTGCCGAACGACCAAACACCACCACTCCATTACTCATTTCATCTTATCTCATCTCAAAGGACTCAGTAGTATAAAAGGAACCAGAAAAGGCCGCTATAGCTCAGTTTATCCCTGCTCATCGTAGAACGGTGTGGGTGTCCTCAGGCGATCTGCGGAGAGAATAACATAGTTTTCCTCTGTATCTGTATTGTCTGTAGAATCGAACCTTGGTTTTTGATTGGCTATTTTCGGAGTGACATTTCAAGTTGAATATCTCTGAGAACCAGTGCAAGTATAAACAACTAAGTTTCGCGTTGGAACAAGAGGCGGTTCGTTGCTCCACGTATAAATCTACGAGGGCCACACGTGCTAGGAAGGAAGACTTATCCGTTGCATTGGCTGCACGGTTACTTCGCATTGGCAACGCAGAGGCTGTGCTAGTTTCGACCTAAACACCAAGTTAGGCGCTAGCTAGGTAGAACACTTTGGTTGAGTGCAGTGGAAGATTGAACCAGTAGATCGCAGTGAACAGAGCTAGTTGTCCCTAGGCCCCAAAAAGCCAAAGTGTACGAAAACGTTCTTGCGTTATACAGGAAACGCAAGTCCAGCAAGGCGGTTATCTGGCCTAGTCTTGTTGAGAGGCAGTACTTGTGGAAGCAGCATAGCCCTATTGGGATTTTCAGACGGAAACTTTACAAACTTTGCCTAGGAGCTACTTCGGTAACCCTAGTACCCTACCCCCCAAAAAAAACCCCGTTCACAAATCACCAGTCGGTGTGCAGTGTCTCGCATCAAGGATTGTGGTAGTACCAAAAGAACAGACCAGAGAGTAGGACCAGTGTCAGTAGCAGAACAGAAATCAATACCTTTTCGTTGCCCCCTAGGAATCCAAAGCCAGTAGTCGCATACTACGGCTCGGACCCGAACTCAACCAAGGAGTGCACCAGTTCTTGGGAGTATAAAGTAAAGTTGTGTTAGTTGTGTGTGTTAGTGGTTTGTTGCATTTAGTGTGCATTCCCTAGGCATATCCTAGTGAGTTTCATAGTCAGGCGCAGCTGCCCGTTTCACCGTTTCTCCAGATGGTGAGATCTTGAGAACCTGTGCTTCTGGCAGTTCATTGCCAACAATTGCTGGTGGCCTCATCAATTGAACATCCCACTTCGATGCAAATTGTGGGGATTGAAAGCTTGGGGTGGGCGTAAAGTTTACGTAGATTGTTGCCAATCTTGTTAGACTCGTTAAGTCGTGGCTACCTGCAAAAAGAAATCCAGGAGGATCAGAGGAATTGCCTAAATGTTCATCAGTTGATGAGAGATACTTCTGTGCCATGAAACTGATGAACTGCAGCCTCGAACGAAAGTGATCAAAGTCCACTCTATGAAATCACTCCGGACACGGCGGCCATCAAAGGGATCAGATGCACGCCTCCAAGGTGGTTGCAACCAATTTGTTTCAAGTTGCAAACCCAGCACATATTGTTGAAACCCATCATTACCTTGGGATGTAACCCGTTTCGGAGTAAGGTTGCAACCAGACACAGAAAAGTTGCAACCGTGACCGAAAAGGGTGAAGATGCGTACCAAAAACCCTGTTTCCATCTAGATGGTCCCAAAAATAATATTTGGACAGTATATGTGCCATACGGCAGTGACGACGTGCCTGCGCTTACATACAAGCTTGAAGGGCGTCCTCGTTAGCGTTGCATCGGTAGGGTGTGACACGGGTGATACCGCGGGTGTCACGAGGTCACACCATACCCGTACCCGCAAAACCCGTCACCCGTACCCGTACCCGTAAAATACCGCAACTTATAACCGCGGGTATTTAAAAATAACTGGAGCAGACGGAATTGAACCCAAGAGAGCTGGGTTTGCCTCAAAATATGGGTCTAGAATACATACAGCTAGACTAAAGAGCAATAAAACTTTTCTGACTTGATACAGCCCATATCCAATGGAATTGAGTGCAATCAAGAAAGTGTGATCTCATCAAACATCCTCCCAGGGGAGGTTCACAGTCTTTTCAACTTTCTTAATGGTCCTATAGTCTAGTTAGTTATCTCTCTTCCTTATATTTCTGCTCAAACTGCTGAGATCCTGAGTTCAACTCGCTTGGGTGGCACTTTTTACGGTTCGGGTACGGGTTGCGGTATTCGCGGTATTGGAAAAATCAAACACCGCACCCGCACCCGCGGCACCCGTACCCGTATTCCCGCGGGTTTACCCGTACCCGTGTCATTCCCTATGCATCGGTCGTGCTAGGAGTTTGGCGAGAGCGGATGCAAGATGCTCGTGTCGAACGGCGCGGACTCGGATTATCTAGTCCATACGGTTTCAATGGACCTCAGAAGGGGTTGGAAAACAGAATCGAGGGCTTTTGAGAGATTATGTGCATGGAGGTGGTTGTAGTACGGCGCACGCGACTGGACTGCCAACACCCTCTTTTCTTCTTTCCCTTCATGTCAGGCAAACCCAACTCCGAACGTGGTGGAGACAGTTGAAAACCGGAACATACAAACCCTCTCTCTCGTCCTGCGCTGTCCTGCACCCTACCCGCAGCCTCCGAGCCTGAATGCGGAAATTTGTCGCCAAACAAATTTGAATTTGAATCTTCCGAGCCTTCGATATTTACACAAGGACCGAACGCGAACTTGATCGCGGCTGCACAATTGTCCTCAATCGCTGAAACTGCGTCCCCAGCTTTCGCCCCTTCGACTCGGGCCCGATCCATGATCCAGAATTGTCGACGGTCGTTGATATTTTTTGGGGGATGTGTCAACGGCGACACTCTCGAACTCAGACTCACCCAAGACAGGCTGCCAAGTTTTGACGAGCTGCGACACTCTGGGCAATTTATGTCACTTTACAGCCAACGACAGTACCGAAGGCGCGGATCATCTTTTTTTCTATTTTGAGAACTTTTTGAAGAATTATCCATTGCTCACTCAGTTCTTGACCGTTCGACTTATAAGTATGCTAAAAATCACAGGCTAATTCATGTGCAATTAGTCATAGAGCTCAGTCTACGAAAATATTATATTCTGGGTGATCAGGTAAATCAGCCTTGATGGTTGGCGGTGAATTTTGCCCCAGTTGTGTCAATTCACGTTGGGTCCGGTGTCAGTTCACATTAGATCTGGTTCGCCTCTAGGCAGGGGGATTTTACGAATGTTGTGATAGGTCTCATAGACAAAACAAGAGCAGGTACACCACCCACCAGTCCGAAATTGAACCAGGCAGTGAGAATATTGAGATTGACAAAGTTGTTCAATCCACATCGCTGATACAGTATTTTCAACATGTTGAAATGTTTATGACAGACTGGATACCATGTATCCCAGAATGCTGGTTATTAACTCAGACCAATGAGAGGCAACGTGATTCCCAGCCTCTATTATCCCCGGTACTGAGTTTACTGGGAAACTGGAATCCTCTCATGTTCAATGTCTCTAATCTGATATAATAGTCCGGCCAACATATGAATTTCAACATTGTCACCAGTAGGATTCCCACAGTTCAATTTTGAAGCTATCAGGTGGTATGCAAAGTTCTGTGTATATAGAATCCATTGTGAGACAGATTTAATGCATCGAATGTTAGCCTCACTAAATCCAATCCGACATGACTGAGGGACATTCACCGCCAAGCATCAAGCCTGATTTACTCGGTCACCCAAGATACAATACTTTCGCAAGTCGAGCTCTGTGACTAATTGCATGTGAATTAGCCTGCCATTTCTAGCATACTGACGACTCAAACGGTCAAGAACTGAGTGAGCAATGGCTAATTCTTCGAAAAGCTCTCAAAATAGAAAAAAACTGATCCGTGCCTTAGGTACTGTCGTTGGCTGTAATGGTCTGATTTTGGCAAAAAACATAGAATTTTCAACACCTTTGCCTGTTCTTTTTCCGAGGCAAATACATCCCTCAACCCTCACACCTAACCAACCTCAACACTAACCTGAACCTGAACCCGAACCTAACCAACCCGAACCCTAACTCAAACCACCAACCCGAACCCTAACGGCCACTTACTGCTTATTCCCGCAATTTGGGCACGCTGCGCTTGCCCTAACTGCTCGGTCACGGTATTCAGAGATTTTAGCACGGTATTGATCTCCCATCAGAGTGTCGGATCTCGGCACAATGTCGCAACTTGCCAACAATCAGCTGTGAGCCTGAGCCGGACAGTGTCGCCATTAGTCGATCCCCCATTTTTTGTTTTCTTGCCTTGTGAGTGAAATTCCTGAAATTGCACATTCCCATTATCTAGGTCGCGACACTACAGTCCGCCCGTTTACAGGCGGTCGTATAAGACCATGTTCATCGCATTCTGTGGCCGCCTCGGAGTGAAAAAAAAAAAAAAAAATTCACCTGTTCGCGAATCAGGTTTTCTCGATACATACGACTTCCAGCCATACCTGCACAAAGGACCGAGCGCAAAATGGACCGCGACTGCACAATCTTCTTCAATGCCTGGAACTGCGTAGCTTTCGCCCGTTCGACTCGGGCTCGGTCCATGCGTCGTCAGCGAACCTTTTTGTTTTCGTAACTTCCCGCTGGGTAAATTAAGTTCCTGAAAGCATATACTCATTATACAGGTCCCGACGCCGCAGCCAGTCCATTCAAATGTGGTTATGGAATTGCGATGTTATCGGATTCTGTGGACCGTCGCCTCGGAGTGAAAAGAAAAAGAAAAAGAATTGACGCAAAGGAGTTCTTTCGGTACATACTACCGCCACCACATCTGCGCAAGGGACCGAACGCGACCCGGTTCGCTGCATGAGGTTTCTTACGTCGATGCAAAGTACGCAGCTTACTCGTTCGATTCGGGTTCGGTCCATAAGTGTGTTAATGGCTACATCCCCTTCTTTCTCATCCCGCCGCGTTCGGAAATCAACGATATCATTCTATTTTGGATCGGCTTTATGGACGCTGAAGCGACTCAAATTAAAAGTGATGGGAAGTTTGCCCTGTTCACAGCATTTGTATAGCCCCTACCTTACCCGATTCTTTTTGGGCCACGCAGAACGGAAGATTCCATTGGTGGACCATCGGCCTTCCCAAACCCAACTAGCAGTTACGGTCGATCCGTGATCCCAAGTACACCGGTACCCTTGCTGCTTCCAAGGGGGCGCACGGATAAGCAATTACCATATGGGGTAGAGGGGGCAGGGGTCCATCATGCAGTAATATACGCGGAGGTGGCAACCGGCTGATCGGCAGCGGGCGGCATCGTGTTCCACGGGCATCCAATGCCGGGCCAATGGGATTCACGGATCGCCCAGCGAATTCCAGCGGATTACACTGGGAATGGCCGGAATATCTGTCTGTGTAAGAGCTCTCGCTGAATTCCACTGCATTGCATCGCATTCCGGTGGGAATGAGTACATTTCCGCAAGAACACCCACCGATTTCCGGCGGTTTTCACCGCATTCCGATGGGAATGGGTGTATTTTACTGGCATTTTCTATATTCTCTGGGACGACTTCGCTGTCTCGACCACCACTGAGATAGTGTACTGAGCTAATTGAATTTCATCGTGTTTTAACCGCTCGTGTATTGGAAGCGTTCCGGGTGATATGAGCCGTGGGAAACTAAGTTTGCAGGCAGAGATTATACTGCAAAAGTCGATAACCCTGAGCCTTGGAACGGTATGCTCCGGTCATAGAAAATACCACAGGAAATAAATGATACCTATTTGGAGCAGATCAAAGAGAGAGATCAGAAACAGGACATTGGTTCAAGCGCACTCATCCTCACAATTGCTAGGATCCAATTGAGTTGTACCCAAGATCCAAACATGACCATCCACATTCATTCCTCACCGGCTCCTTCCTGCTGAAACTCCTGCAAAAGTTTCAAGACCTGGTCTCGCACTCGTGAGAAATATCCTGCGGTCATTTACGACAATTTCCAGCAGTTTTCGGCGTTATCCAGTGGATTCCGGTGAAAGTCGCTGGCCAAAGCGCGGGGGAATGGATCCGTCGGATCGCACTGGCCGGTGTCGTAATCCTTGGCGCACACCGTCGATCACCATGTGCCATCGGCCAACGTTGGCCACCGATATCCACCGGCGACCAGCGATGTCCGCCAGCGAACTTTCCAGCGGCGGGTGTATTACTCCCATCATGCACCTGTGAACGATTTCGCCTTCAGGCTTTTTGTAGATATCGTGGATTCGGTAGTAAACACAACTGCTTAAGAGAAGCTTGAGGATTGAATTGAATTCCGAGTCTGTTTGGCGAGCATTTTGCACCGTCGCTTCTGACGACACCGGTGGACATTGCAGGGGAGTTGCAACCCCGAGGAACCCGTATTTGCGAGTGGCTTGCAGCTCGTCGTCCATGGGGTTCAGAGGATCGATATGAACGCGAAAAACAAGGGGACTGAATTTAATGACATCACTACAAGGGGATCCCAATTGCCGAAATATATACCCGCACTCGATATTTGTTTTTCCTGTCCTCGAGATGTCGCCTGATTATCAGTGCCGTGATTTGGAAGCCGTCGACATTTACTCCAGTGTTGCCCAGGATTGAAATACAGTCGCGAACGGCGAAGCGAAATGCTTAGAGAAATCAGCGGATTGCGGGATGAAAAGCACTGATTTGTGTAATTTTTGACTGCAGTCCAACGCACTGGCTCCCCGGCTATCGATTGACCACAAGAACCGTGGTAGTTGGCCCCGTTTTGAGCGAAAACGAGGCCGAATCAGGAGTTTGTTCGCATTACGGCTGCAGCGAAACACTTGCAAACAACCCTAATCAAGGCGTAAAATGGTGAAACCTCCCTGCCTCAACCTGCAGTTTCATAGAATATGGTGACAGTTCATGCCCAATGTCATTTTCTTGGAATTGATGGGTTGAAGTGCGGTCACAAGTCGAAAATTTGGGATCTTGATTGAAATTAGCGCAAATTAACCCTAAATAGCATCAAACGGGGGTAATGAGCCAGATTCACAGTTCTTGGTGTGTTCTGTTGCACTCGGGGACCTCAAAAACATGAGCTCCACCCTTTTCCTTGCCCAAAGGACGCTGTAGAGCGATGCACAGCTGTTGTTTGGTAGTATTTTGCTATGTCATCGCGTTTCGCTTCGCCGTTCGCGACTGTATATAAAACCCCTCAATTTTTTTTTTCCGGCTGTGGTGGACCCCCCCCCCCCCCCCCCCCCCCCCTCTATATATGGGAAATTTCTTATCATGGGAGCCCCTTGCATCACTACCACTTGATCGCCGTGCATAGCGACCGTTTTGACCCTTCTCCACTCGCACAAGTTGCATGTGTTTGGCACTGTTTGGCGACCAAGCCGTGTTGCCGTTATACGTACACCTCTTCAAACCCTGCACTGGCTACACAGTATTGTAAGCGGAGCGAGTCGGACTCCCCTGTGGATCCAGGAACCTTCTCTACCTCACTGTGGCAACGCCCAATACATGTATTACGATCATCCCCAGCGAAACAAACGGACTGGAAACACATTTCCGAGTTACCGGAGCCGGCTCGGATCTACTTCTTCCGAAATTTGGAGACGCAAATCCCATGTGTAGGCCGCAAGGGACCGCATTTTCTTTTTCCTGTGTGCTCATGAGAGTAGTTTCCCGCTATCTGTAGCAGTGGGTTTTGTAGTGAGAGTTTGGACAACCTTACAGGCCTGTTTCAAGTTTCGACGGCATCTTGGGGCTGTGTTTTTCTTGATCACATCTGCTGCAGCTTCGTTTCTTCGCGGGAGCGGCTGTGTACTGCCTGTCCGGCGGTCAACTGTTTGTGATTTCCGTCTTGACTGCCTGATTACCATTTCTGATCGTCTCCTTTTCACCAAAACCTGAGGCCCTCCTTTGCAGTCTATACGTTGATAGTGTCCTCGCGTCCTCGGTCGGGTTTTTTCCTCAGTCTTCTATCTCTCGTGCTTTCCTTTCTTGTCCTCCTCCCCGTCCCACCTTTCACTTCGGAGTCACCACTGTCGCCGGCCCCAATGCCTCCATCTCTACGGTTCTGCAGTGCGAAATCTCACCCACGGATTCCACCGATTTCGTTCTTGGGTTGGACTGGGTCCATGGTTCACGAACATCTTCTGTACCATGGTTACTGGCTGGACAACAGCTTTGACCCCTGGGCTTTTTACACCCAAGGTTCTCCCTTTTCCCTTGTCTCCTTCTCCTTTCTTCTTGCCCACCACCATGTTGCTCTACATCGAAGGTCTACTGCAGCTGGCTTCCCTGCAGCATGACCGAGCCGACCACAGGTCAGGTGAGGTCGCGCTGCCCAAGATGCTTCAGACGGTCAGACCGACCCATCCATTGCTCTCTCTAACAGGATTCGGCGTAGTAGGACTCATTGAACCTAGGTCCAACCCTCGATGTTTTCCTTCGTGTAATGAATTGTTTCTGGGTTGTGAATACCACCCTGTGAGCCTCAGTTTCAACAGCTAAGTGTTGTGTGACACACAAGTTTCAGCAAAGCCAGGCTCGTCGCCACCCACTACTTTGAGTAACAGATGAAATTTGAGCGAGAAAACAAATGCGTTGTGAGCTATCACGTTGTAATGAGCTCTAGACGCCCTGCCACAGAGAACAAAAGCGCCTTTCAGGGCGACGGCTCGAAGCATGATCACTGGCGCACTTGCACTGGAAATCACTGGCGCACTTTTGAAACTTGACAGCTAAATCACCGGCGCACTTTTGGAACTTAACGGCTAGATCACTGGCGCGCTTTGGGAAGTTGCAGGTGCACTTACTCGCGGGGCATTCAAAAACACTAGCGCACTTTGGGAAATTGACGACGCACCGTGCGCTTTCCGGCGCACTCAAAGACTACAAGGGGCGCGCGTGGCGGAATCCACTGGCGCACTTACAGATGGTTCAGAAAATAAAGGTGTGCTGTCGCAAATAAAAAGAGGTAGCTTTGTTCCTTGAATGAAGCTACCACTTTAAAAGGTCAGACCCCGAATCGAACGAGGGTAGCGGATTAAATATTGCCATTGAACCCATCAAGAATCCTGCGCTGTTCAAAGGAAAGGCCGGCGCGGTTTGAAGAAAAGAGCGCGAGCGCGCTTTGGAGAAAGCCGCCGGTGATGGACAAATGGGGAAGCAGGGAATAGGTATATAAGGAGAGCGCGAAGGAGGGAGAAGGCATCTAATTACCTCCACTGCATACTGCTAAAGGAAAGGTGCTCCCATTAAAACGGGAGGCACTAATCCAGTACATTGTTAAATCAAATATATTAGTGTGCCTTCACGAGAGTGGGGTAACAGGGTCACCTTGACCGTGGTTGTACAGAATAGAAACTGCGCGACAAACTTCCTAGACAAGAAAGGAGGAAACGTTGGAAATAACGGGTGTTGAGGCGCGCGTTCAGTTGAAGAAAAGCGCGGCGCGATCCTCCAAACAGCCAGCAGACCTACTTAGGCTGCGTGTAACTGTTGACTTTCGGTGCTCATAACGTACACCTTGCGTGCGTAGGGCGCATTTATCGAGAAGGCGCCTTTTACCAACTCGACTATACCATTTCCCCCATCCAATTCGGCAAACTTCCCTCGACTAGCTAAGAAAGGCGCCTCGCACCCGGCTATTCGCGCACGCACCATTATTCGGATTGCGAAGGAGCGCGCTACAATCTGACGGCGCTGCGTTCACCCAGTTCTGAAGAAACTGCTTGCGCGCCCTATACGAAGCAAGGAGATACGAAAACACCACAATACCCGGGTTTACCGAATAGGAGCGTACTTCACATCGCAGAGCACCAATCCTTCGTGCGAGTGTAGAAGAATCTCCCATCGCGTCTTTCTCGGAAGGCTAGGCCCCAACGAGAGACCAAACTCTCGAGGAACCTAGCGCCTTCTCTAAATCTGCTACTCGCAGAAGAGAAATCTGTATACACCACCACCATTTAAAAATTATCATTGCGTAGAAGTAAAGAGCGCTTTTAGCCCGCTTATTTCCCTCTAGAGGACGTACAACATTTGTATTGCAGTTTGACCGTAATTCCACGGCCAGATTCTAGTACAATAACCGCAGTCCACATCACACCGCAAGAAAAAAAGTTGAAAAGATTCCTCTGTGCTCGAAAGCACCTGAAATGGGTGAGAAACCCAAATTTTAGTGCCCCAAAAGCAGTCAAGTGCACAAACTTCCATAATACCCAAATGATACCTGCACAGTTGCTGTGCAAATTTATTTGTTGTTGCTTCTTTGAGCAACCGTCATGCTCACGGTAGGTCGCGTTGCCTGAAAAAAAGGCAACGGGTGTGTCACGGTCCCGGAGCCGTTGCTCCCATACAGCGTCGTTGTAAGGCTGCTGCTCCAACCTTACCACTTTCCTCTGCACTGGTCCAGCCTTCAACTTTCAGATTGCTCTCATCATCGACTCACCCTTGTTCCTTTCCTTGACGATCCCATATATCACTCCCCAACATTCCCCTTACCTTTCTGTTGCTGAGTTCCTTACCTTATGCTGTTCTTATACTGTCTGATTAGTATCATGATTGTACATTGATCGTCTTACGTATTTAGTCATTAGTTCTTCTTCTTGGTCTTGACCACCATGTATCTTTCTATAGTGGCCGCTCTTGAATGACCACACTATTGTTCTGTCATTCTGGGCTACTCTTAGTTTCATCTGGCCGACCCTCTAGTGTTGACTGCCTCCACAATACGGTAGCCTTCCAGTCGTACAGTACTCAACGTAGACCTGGCTACGAGTCTAGCAGCAACTCAATTCTATGTTCAACTACTTATTCATTCACCCTCGGCCTGGTTTAAAATGTAAGCCACTTTGCGTATTCAGATGTCTCGAAACCCGTCTGCGGGCACCGGAGGACAGGTCTTCGGGGAATTAGACTCTTGAGCTGGCTCATTGTAGATGTCTCACTTGTCTCTTGGTCATTAACAATAAAATCACCTCTGGTGCCAGTGACTCAGTGCATTTGCTAGACTTGAGATAGCGGGCTCTGCCACGGCACGCGGGCCTACAACGGATTATACGAGAAGAGTGGGAGTGGAACTCGCACAATTAAGCGAGTCCCACTATGATCTGAATTCCATCAGCCAGCATCAAAAGGATCAATATCGGCACCCTGGCTCCGCTGGCGGGTTTTTAAGGCATGCCTGCTATATTGCACACTAGGAGGAACTAGACCCCCCTCCTTTAGCCTGACGGCATGTCAAGAATTTAACTGAGGTTGTTTTGCTGGACCCCGACCGCTGGGCGGGGCTGCCGCTCGCCGCGGAGGCCCACTGCGGGGTGCTGTCGCTCGCCGCGGGGCCCACTGCGTGGAGCTTTCCCGGATTTTAAGAGGTTTTATTCGTTTTTTACCGCTTATTCGGAGTGCCATCGGCATATTGATTCAGTGATGGCCGCGGCGCGTTAGTTCCACTCTCCGTGTTTATCGGACGACGAGTCCCACTGACAGGTCGTTAGCCGACGTTAAGCGAGGCTAAGCGAGCTTTAGCCGAGTCCCACTCACCCGAATTTAGGTTTAGTTTGACGGACAGGGTAAACTGTAAACAAATAGTGTTATAAACGGTTTAAATATTTGCTTCGCATACCCGACCTGGAGAGGATCTTCTGTTTGCAAGCCAGTGATTATAATCTGTCAGGGAGTTCCAAAGACGCTGTCTCAGCCAACTGAACATGATACACCAATTTGGACACAGAAAGATCGGGGCTACTTCCCGATCTGGGGGCATCACTGCTATCAAATATCGTTGATGTTGTTCGGCGCGCAGTTGGACAGGTGAACCAGAGGTCCATGGGGCCTTCAGTGTCCACAAAGATATGATCTGGAGTTGCTTTTGAGTCAACCACATCATTTGGTGGCTTGGCCTTCCGTTACCACAGCATACACAGTGAGCCTAAATACCCCCCAAGATACCCTTTATAAACGGTTTTAGACGGTTTTTAAACGGTTTAGATACCGTTTAGGTTTAGTTTACCAAAAGTTTTAAACCTAAACTAAATGGTTGGAGCCTTAGCCGAGTCCCACCGTTCTCGTCGTTACTCCAAACGCGGCGTCCCAGCCTCCCGGAAACGCAATTCATACTAAGTCACGATACGCCAACAAACACAGTTCAAGTTCCACTCGCCATTTCTCGACAGGCCCGTACGCCAAATGGTCTGTTCACAGCTGGGTCACTCGTTGATATGTATGCAGCTTTGCCCGTTCGATTCGGGCTTGGTTCTACTACAAGTCTATTAAGTGCGTTGTGTAATTCTTGGGAGGCTCTTCTTGGCGCGGCAATACTGATTCACGTTTTCGTTTCTTCGACCTGCATACCCATAAATTAATAAGGCCGGGTCTGACAGCCTGCGCGGGGATCCCGCACTCACCGGGGAACCGGAAGTGCGAGTTTAATTATCAGGTTCTTTTGCCCGCGGCATGACATGCTCGCCGCGCATCGATACCCTTGTGATACCCAGTTTACTTATAATCAATCTTCCCAGGGACCGGACGCGAAATGGTTCGCCGCTGCATGTATTATCTTCATCGTCTCACCGATAGCGTTACGCAGCTTTCGCCTGTTCGATTCGGGCTTGGTCCATAGCTGCTATCCGGCTCAGTTTTTTCTATCTCAGTAGGTCCTCGATTTGATTCGCAGTTGCAGCTTCCACACATATCCCGTTCCGGCGCTGCAGCCACCGTTCAACACCATCCGTTCGTAATATTGTTCTTAGTTAGTTACACAAACGCTGAAGTAATCTCCCAGGCAAGGGCAAGGGCGGAAATCCTCACATTGGTATGTCGCCCCACCAGGAATGAGGTCCTTGACCGGGAACACGGGAACTTGAATCTACCGAGACGTCGGAATTAACTTGAATTCCTTCCTCGTCAGGCACGATTTCCGGAATTCCGCGTTCAAGGCTGCATCCAAAAGGCGATTCAAGGTCCCGTTCCACCAATCCCACTCACGACCGAAGGTGACATGGTTCGCAGCTCTGTCCATCGCGTAATGTTGGATCGATGTACGTAGCCTTGGCCTGTTCGATTCGGGCTCCGTCCATAGTTGAGTGACTCCATCGTTTTTTTTTTTTTTTGGATTCTGGTCTCACATATCGTAGGCCCCTGATTCATGATGTAGTCTCCGGCACTGCACGTAGTCCTTTACTGAAGTAGAATGAACCCGGAAAGACGGGAATGTGTGCATATCGTTATGATTTACAAGAGCGCGGTGGGGTGTTCAGTTGAACCATCAATTTGGTGAATTGAGTTTAAAATCGTTGGACGTTACAAAGGTTCACAGCGGTAGTTGAAGTTCACAGCATTCAACAGCAATTAACAGCAGTTGAATCATGACATATGATGGGGGTGATTGTGTGGGCGCAGCAGGTTCGCGGCAGGAGGTCTTTTCCGAGCCTGCCGAACTCTCGACCGGCTCTGTTGGGGTGCCAGCGAAACCATCGAAGTTGAGTGCTTTTAGTATTAGCAGTTTTCCTTTGCTTTGTCTGACCCGGTGGTTCCCTCGATGTTAAGGCCCGGATCGAGGCGGCAGGCCCGGAGATGGGGGAGCTTGAAAGGCTTCAGACAGACAGGCGTGATTTTATAAAGAGTAAATATAGGATTCTCAAGAGCAATTTATCTATCAGATTCTTTTCCTAGACAGACGTTGACCTTCTCACCGAGTGTGTTGCCCGCTCCCGTCAACTCACCGACCTCATAATGGTCCGTGTGACTCAACTTCTTAAGCTTGCCATAAAAAACCTTTTCTCCGCGGGTTACTCAGTGTGTCTCCCGAACAAAGTTCTCTTTCCAGCAATTCCCGCTATTTACACAGGGACCGAACGCGAAATGGCTCGCAGTTGCGCAATGTAATTTTCGTTTGCCTGGGATGTGCGTACGCAGCTTGCCCGTTCGATTCCGGCTCGGTCCGTCCGAGTTGGGCTCATGTGATATTTTTGGTCCCAGGCTGGCCGCTGCAATAGGGATTCACCGCTTTGGATATATATTTCTATCCAGGTCCCGACTCCGCAGCCAACACCGTCCGTGATATTGTTTTTGATTGGCTATGCACAGAAGTGGAGTTCATCATCAGGTTCTTTGACCGCCTCAGTTGGGCAGGGCTGTTATTAATAAAATTCTTCAGACACGATTCGACTGGTTGGTTCAATGGTGCTCCAGTCTACCCTGGACTGAACGCCAAATGGTTCATTCGCAGCTGCACGATCTAGCCCGTTGGAGTCGGGCTCGGTCCATCCCATTGCACCCGTGTCCAATTTTACGAGTAATCTTGGTCTGGCAACACTGATTCATGCTTCCATTTTTGATAGAACTAGCTTGATGGCTGTCCAACCATAGCCGCAAGGACGAACCTGGCAGCCTGCGTCGTTGACAAGGTCTTCCGACGTCGTCAGGCTCCACAACTAAGGCCTGATATGCCTTTTACCGACAGACAAGCACACAGTCCCAGGTAGGTAGGGGGCAATAAACGAGTTCGGAATTGATCATACTACTGATGACCGTAAATCCGACCATTTTTAGCTTGTAAGGCTTTGGCAATTATGTTCAATTTGGACCCCTTGGAATGATTGATTTTTAATGAAACTGAACCACGGATTTGAGCCGTTATGTAACATACCAAGTCGCCGGTCCGGAAGGCTCGGACTTCTTGCTTCTCTGACATTCATCCGATCTCATCGTGCGAAAGTGCATGCCGTTCTCACGAGGCGCTCAAGGTGCCCAGTCTTGTCTCCCACCTCCACGTCCACTGCACAGGGATACACCCTCCTCATCCTCTTCTGTGGGCCACTCTCTCTGCCATGTGATCTTTGCTGGTGGCTGACATAGTGTTCCACCTACAGAAGACCGGCACCGTAACGATCCCTTTTGACAATGTCTGGCGAGGGCAATGAATATAGGCCCATCATTAACAACATTTATGGTGCGTAGAGAACTTAATCTGGCCGTCAGCATTGTGATTCTTTGTCCCCAGGAGGCCAAGGAGGCGATGGTGGAAGGGGTGGTGTGGGTGGTGGCCACGGGGGTACGGGTGAGGGACCTACTGTCAGTTACAGCACAGTTGGAAAAGTGACAAATAACATGTATGTCCATGATATCCCCTGTTCCTTTTCCCAAATCCTTTCTCAACAACAGCAGTGTGAACCAGGGTCATGGGTTAATAGAATTTATGGGTTCAATATTCCTGAAGCTGAATTATGTCTAGACTCGAACAAGTTTTATACAAGTGGCTGGAGTCTCCTCCTGATACAAAGGACAGACAACACGAACTCAAAAGCCTTCATCACGAAGCCACTGGGGGGTGGCTCTTACGTGATGACCGATTCGTCAGATGGAAGGACACACCCGGTCCATTATGGATCAAAGGAATCTGTGGGTCAAATTTCATTTTATTCCAATTCCATGGCTGATAATTTCTGCAGCTGGTACCGGAAAGAGCATACTAAGGTGATTTGTATCGCTACCACATACATAACATTAATCTATTGCTTACAATACCGACAGCTCGACAGTAGTTGAAGAAATTGTCAAGGCCTGTCCCGAACGGTCCGCTGTTACATATTTCTATTTCGATTTTAGGAATGAGCGGCAGCGTATGGACATCATGTTATGTTCTATCGTCTGGCAGCTCTCTGGACAGTCAACTTCACCCTATAGCTCCCTTCACCAGCTGCACAAAACACTTGGAAAAGGAACTATCAAGCCACAACGTGTCCATCTCCAAGGAGTCCTCGAGAATTTGCTTTCAGAGCTGGACCAGACATATATTGTCATCGATGGGCTCGATGAATGTAACAAGACCGACTGGAAGCATCTTATCGAGCTCATTCACAGCTTATGCCAAGGCGCCCAAAAGCTGCCACATCTCCTGTTTACTAGTCAACCTCACGAGGACTTCAAAAATGCCTTCAAAGATGTAACCTCCATTGAGCTTGGTTCTGCAGCTTCAACTGGCGACATCAGATCCTTCCTTAGCAGCAAGGTTCCCGGGGCCAGAAATTGGATTACAGATGACAGATCGGTCAAGGAAGTCACAGAGCAGATTGTGCAGAAGAGCAACGGAATGTCGGTCCTCTCATCACCCCATAATTGTCCTCAAACTGACTCTTATATCCAGGTTCCGCATGGCTGCATGTCTGCTCATTGAGCTTGAACACTGTTATGAAGACGAGTGGCAGGAGACCCTCACAGCCCTTCCATCAGATCTGTTCTCGATTTACAGTCGTTTCTTAATCCGTGCAAAAGCTTCTCTCAAATCAGCTTTCATTCAAGCAATTTTTCGGTGGCTTGTGTTTTCTGCCAGACAAGTCACAGCAGATGAGCTGGCAGATGCTATTTCTTTCCGTCTAGATGCCCTTGCATTTGACTTTGCTGATCTAGCAAAGTCCACTTACTATTCCAAGAGACGTCTGGACAACTCTGACAACTTCAAGTTGTTGGAGGGCCTGCTTGTGATAAACAAGAATGGCTCAGAGAGGTCAATAGCCTTCGCACATTCATCTGTCAAGGATTATATCCTTTCCATGGGATTCCATCGGGAATTTTGCTCACTCATTGACCTTACAAAAGATATCTCGCACAAGTTTATTACCCAAACTTGTGTCCGCTATCTCCTCCTGTTTGCTGAGCCCCAACATTCAATGACCAAAGAAACACTCCGAGATTACCCAATCGCATTGTATGCAGCGGAATATTGGTTCCATCACCTGCGGCTTTGTGATAACCAGGACCAGGATGCACTACTTCCTTTGACAATGCGTCTCCTGGAAGACGGAAGCAGTCAACATGCTGCTTTGTACCGATTGGGTGGTTTGGGCTGGTATGGTACACATATGTGGGATAAACCCATATCACCTGCAGTGTGTATGTGTTCTGAGTTGGGGTACATTGAGGGAATACAGACTCTGCTCATTGAAGAGAATGCATCGGTCAACTTAGTCAACGAAGATAGTGAGACTGCACTGCATCTTGCATCACGCAATGGTTACCTCAACATTGCAAGGATACTCATTGAACACAATGTATCTGTCGACTTAGTTGACAAAAATGGCTGGACTGCATTGCGTATTGCGTTGGGCAATGGCCACCTTGACATTGCAAGAATGCTCATTGAACACAATGCATCTATCAACTTATTCGGGAAAGATGGCTGGACTGTGCTGCATCTTGTGTCAAGCAGTGGTCACTTCGACATTGCAAGGCTGCTCATTGAACACAATGTATCTGTTGACTTGGTCAGTCAATATGGTCAGACTGCGCTGCATCTTGCATCGTACAATGGTCACCTCAACATTTCAAGGCTGCTCATTGAACACAATGCATCTGTTGACTTAGTCGACCTAAATGGCCGGACTGCACTGCATCTTGCATCGCACAACAGTCACCTCAACATTGCAAGGCTGCTCATTGAACACAATGCATCTGTCAACTTAGTTGGTGAATATGGCTGGACTGCACTGCATCTTGCATCACGCAATGGTTCCCTCCACATTGCAAGGCTGCTTATTGAACACAATGCACATGTCAACTTAATTGACATATATCGCAGCACTGCACTGCATTATGTGTCGAGCAAAGGTCACCTTGACATTGCAAGGTTGCTAATTGAAAATGATGCATCTGTCAACTTAATCAACAGAAGTGGCCAGACTGCGCTGCATCTTGCACTGAGCAGTGGTCACCTCGACATTGCAAGGCTACTTATTGAACGCAACACCTCTATTGACTTACTCGACAAAGATGGCCAGACTGCGCTGCATCTTGCATCACGCAATGGTTCCCTCCACATTGCCAGGCTGCTTATTGAACACAATGCATCTGTCAACTTATTTGACAATGATGGCCAGACTGCGTTGCATCTTGCATCACGCAATGGTTCCCTCCACCTTGCAAGGCTGCTCATCGAACACAATGTATCTGTCAACTTGGTTGACAAAAATGGCTGCACTGCACTACATCTTGCTTCGAGCAAAGGTCACCTTGACATTGCAAGGCTGCTAATTGAAAATGATGCCTTTGTCAACTTAATCAACAGAAGTGGCCAGACTGCGCTGCATCTTGCATCGGGCCTTGGTCACCCCGACATTGCAAAGCTGCTCATTGAACACAATACATCTGTTAACTTAGTTGACATAAGTCACAGCCGGCAAGTGCCATGGCCGTGGTTTCATGGTGTTTAACTGGTGTGGGACTGACACTGGCCATGGCGTTGGCTGGGCATTGGCGAATTTCTTTGTTCTCTTGTCAGTGTAGGAACACTTAGCCATTCACAAAGTGTAACAAACTTTCTCACCCTTGTCTCACACATCTCTTCACGGCTGTAAGTTGACTCTGAACAACATCAGGTGAGGTTGCAGAAAAATTAAGAGAGCACATACAACACCACACCTTGATTTTTGTCTCCTCCAACCTGTGTCTCAGATCGGATTGGTTCTGCATCTAGGTTGAGCCTAGGTGCCCACCGGAACCCCTGGTTCTCAATAACGTGTAGGGAAATTTGAGAGCATGAAACTAGGTTGATGAAATAAGCTTCCTGCAAGTTCCAAACATTTTTTTTAGAGGGAGGGAAGGGGGAAGAAAACAAGAACCGCTGAAGGTGAGACATTCCAAATGACAACTTGCAGTTGCAGTACCGAAGGCACGGATCAGAGATTTCTGATTTTCCCATATTTCGATGACATTGACATAAAGAATTCCCCGAATTTCAACGAGTTTTGAGCATACAAGCTTGTAAACTAGGTAGGTTTCGTCTAATAATTCAACCACAATTAGTGATAGAGCTGAAAGTGCGATATTATATTTATCTCCCTGACCTGAAATTCAACCCACCGGCAGACATTAATCTAACACAGAAGGGTCAGGGATGCTTCTGCAGGTCTAGAATTTTGAGAGGAGGGACTGAGGTGCATATAGAACAGTGTAACAGTGCTGGAAGAATTATCCCTGACCGAATTGCTTGCTATTGAGCTTCAGATCATTTTGGTGAAGCAGCTTATTCTGGTGCTCACAAATCATTAGATGATGCTTGGACTCCTTGAGCATTCCCCCGATCTATATCTCGATGAGATCCAGGATCAGCTCTCAATCCTTCATGGTGTTGAGGTTTCACTGTGTGCCATCTCCCGCACACTCAAACAAATAGGAATGACTTCGAAAAAGGTGTGTTTTTCATTGGCTTTTGTTGGCGCTACTTCACTCATTTCTATAACTTTCTAAACCTGCGGCTGAGAAATGTGAAGCATCTCGTCGCAACTATATGGCTTTAAAGTCGGGCAGTACCCGCCAGAATATCTTGTTACGAAATTGATGTCAGCCGGTGGGGTGAATTTTAAGTCAGGGAAATAAATATCATTTCGCACTTTCAGCTCTATCACTAATTGCGATTGAATTAGTAGACGAAACCCACCTAGTTTATGAGCTTGTATGTTCAAAACTCGTCGAGATTCGGGGAATTCTTTGAATATCATCAAAATGTGTGGAAATCTGATCCGTACCTTCGGTACTGCAACTGACTGTAATGATCGCCGAGAGCAAGCCGTAGAAGACAAAGAAGATTCCTACAGTGACTAAAGAACAAAGAAATTGGCCAATGCCCAGCCAACGCCATGGCCAGTGTTGGTCCCACGTCGGTCAAATGCTATGAAGCTGTGGTCATGGCACTTGCCGGCTGTGTAAGTGGTGAGACTGCGCTGCATCGAGCATCGAGCAATGATCATCTCAACATTGCAAGGCTGCTCATTGAACACAATGCATCTGTTGATTTAGTCAAGGAAGATGGCTGCACCGCACTGCATATTGGATTGAGCAATGGTCACCTCGACATTGCAAGGGTACTCGTTGAAAGCAATGCATCTGTCCACTTAGTCGACCTAGATGGCCAGGCTGCACTGCATCTTGCATTGAGCAACGGTCACTGCGACATTGCAAGGCTCCTCAATGAGCATAGCACCGGCACAACCCCAAGGAGGACACTAACCCTGAAAATACCCCAGGCTTCGCCCTCTGATGAATGCTTCTTTAAGGAACTACAACTTGACTATTTGGTTGTATTCAAAAGTTGGAAGTACACTGTGAAGTGAATCCATATACCTTGAAAGCATCAATCTAGATTCCTAATCAAACATAATCAATCTATTAGCTGACAAGAGGTGGGCGCCCCTGTCGGATAGAATATCATGCTCCTTCTGGAGATCGGACCGGTGAATTTTGACTTCTCTTTTGTGGCCGTGATACTGGCTCTATGAAGTTCATCTCCTTTTGACCCCCCCTCCATTTTCGTACTCTCCCCATCGGCCTATCAATTTCTTTCGGCGAAAATTGGCCACTTTGCCATGTAACACCCATATTGACCACATCGGTTGTTTTGGTTATGGCTTTGATGTGAGTCTTGTAGCTCTGGAAAGGATGAGACCGAAGCCCTGAAAATATGCTAGGCCCCCCCATAAGCTACAGGGACGCATGCAATAGATTTTACACCATATTTTTGCGACACATAATAGTTGAGATAAAGGCAAAATCATGGTTTCGCATACCCACCCAGAGACAACCTCTGAGCACAAAAAAATATTTCCTCGGAAAAGTTCCAATCCGGGCATTCCTTGGCCCAGTGATTGGGGCTCCCGAATACTTTGCACGGCGAGGGTGGAGCCTTGCCCATTTTGGTGGTGACATGATCGTTGCGGCTAAAGGGATAACCACCTGGAGGAGGAGGATGCAGCTTGCATTTGAGGATCTGGTAGACTTGACGAATCATTATTTCTTCGTCTGGCGGATCCCCATTGGCAGCCACATCTTCAGTCTCGGTTGAATCTAGTCCATTAGGCGTGGAGGCGTCCTCGTCGCCTGCTAGGGTGGGATTTGCTCGTCTGGCCGGAATGCTTGTAGCTCAAACTTGGTGTTCATGAGTAGTTGCCATTTCTTTCCCAAGTAGCTGTCTTTAATGACTCAAAGATATTCCGTGTAGTGCGTCCTAATCTCCGCTTGATGGTCTGCCGGTAACGTTGAAAACCAAAAAACCATAGGTGAACTTGTGATCCTTTCTTCAGGCGCGAGGGCAGCCAGTACACCAACACCATCTGCATCCATCCGAGCAAAGTAGCAACTTGACCTATGTCCCAGAAGTAGTCCACGGCCGTATCGTGGTCGCCATCCCATTCGGGTAAAGATTCCAGCTTGAGCTTCGGCTCTATGGTGGGCACCATCGTGCCATATGGGGTGCCTGGTGCGATATAAGGGAAAGACTGGTTACCCCCTCCCTCGCCACCGTTACCACCGCCGCCGTTACTGCCTCCCGGATTGCCGCCGCCTCTGCCACCAGGATGGCCACCACCACCACCGTTACCTCCTCCCGGGCCATTCAGCGGGGGAGAAGAGCACTCTCTCATTGGTTGCAGAGCCCACCGTCGTTGTCAAGGAGGGGGATTATGTCGCGGGCCGTGACTGGAGCGGCCATTTGAGTCGTTCAAACTATCGGATGGCTCGTCGTCGGGCTCATTATTAGCTTGACGCGGAGGTTCTGGGGCCGGATCTTGGTGGGCATGCCGTCGCCTGCTAGGCGGTGGGGTACCGTATAGGTCCTGGTCTTGAGAATTTTGACGGCCTCGTTGATGCTGCCGCTCATCTCCGCCTAGACGACCTTGATCCGTCGCCGTGGAGGGATTCGTCCTCAGGCCGTGTGCAGAAGAGGGTCCGTGCGCGCCCGTGGCTGGTGAAACCTTTCCTCATTGATTTCCCGTACCTGCTCGAGAACGGCACAGGGCGAGGTGTGGGAGGTCTCACTGCCCACGGAGCGTAGTCTGGCTTCGGCGCCGGTTTGGCCTGGCTGATGGACTCCGCAGAAAATGCTGTCGTCATACCCAGAATGGGGTTCAGCGTAGGTTGATTCGGAACGTAGACCCGGTGTGTCTCGTCCTGGGGTGACTTTGGTACAAAGAACTGACTAGGGTCTTTGTAGGCAGTATACGCGCTCAGCAGCCCTGGTTTCGCGGTAGCGGGATTCCATCCAGCGGGAAGGTTGACTAAGAGGTCCGGCGTAGGGATTGTCTGCTCTCCTTCTTGTCCCGCTGTGTCCCTCGGCCGCCGACGCGGAGTGTTGGCCACAGGAGGGGGGAGCTGGAATTCCGATCCGGCTCTGCGGCTTGTAAAAACCGGAAGAGCGATCTCCTGCCTCTCTCCCTCGGAGTTGTAAGGGAGGATCACTGGGTTTCCTCCAGCGGTCAGTGGATAGCACCATTGTATGGCTCGGAGCCATTCAGTGTCAGTGGGATTTGTTACCTTCAAGGTTTCGTTTCCAACCAGCAAATGATATGTACTTGGACGGATCACAAAACCCATGAAGCGGTGGTAGCACCACAAAACATCCTTTAAATATATATAATTTGTTCACAACGTCCCAAGTCCACATCACTCCCGGGGTTGATGGCTATTTGGGACCAAAACATCGGCTCCAGACATGTTTTCTTTTTGGTTCACTGTTTGTGTCCAAGCCAAATACGAACCAAAAATAAACCATATCTGGGCACCCAATTGAACAGCAAACATCCACCATTTGTCGAACCCAAATGCTTGCAGAAAATCTGATATGTTCCGCAAAATCTTCTGTAACCAAAAATCAAACTGTTTGAGCTCAAAACAGCACAAGAACAATGAGATTTTGCATGTTTGTGCCCCAAACCAGAGAGTTTTTCCCGGCCGAACTGACAGCAAACATCTTACATGTTTCGGCAAGTTTAGAGGCTGGAACATTCTTGAGATTTGGGAGTCAAAGGGGATCTAAAAATCAGCTATGTTCAGCTGATTTTTGAGCAGGCTCCAAAAATTGCGCTAAACAGAATACATGTTTGGAAGCCATGTCTCGGGCCCCAAAATCCATCAACCCCAGGAGTGCATTTTGAACCACTCAAAGGACCATTGAACAATCCACGCAAAAGCCTTTGCTTGTTGCATCATGCAATATAGGCTGTGGTTGCTGTCAGGCAACAGCTGGAATCCCCGAACAACAAATGAATGGGTTGTTGAGGAAGCAATGTTGATTTGTTGATGTGTTTGGTTTTTGTGTTGCTTTTTTTTTTTTTTTGGTTCAGATCCAGTTGGGTTCGTTTTGAGGCACACATAGGATCTTATGTCTGCACTCACCCACTGCGCACGCGGCTCACTTTCGCATGTGGCCTTGCACCCAGTGTATCATCGGCAACATGCCAACACCAATATTTACATGCACCAGAGGATATGTTTCCAGTTGCAGCAGTTTTAGTACACAATAATTCCAGGCCAAGAAGTTTTAAAAGCCTCTCAACAAATTAATTCAGGTGTTCCCAGTAAGTTCCCAGGTCAAATTCATTGTGGAAGGCAATGAAAATAAACTTTCCCATCTTTTGCGGCAATTCAAAGGCACTGGTAGTAACCAGAAACTGTAAGGCTTCTGGAACGCCTACAAAGGGGAAGTCGTTATAAGGCTGGTGCCACCACCTTACCACATATCGCCGATGTGCTTATATATGATCTGAACTGTGAACACACACCCTGTGTTTATAGTGCTGTTTTGGTGTAATGGTTAAGGTGGTTGGATCATCATAACAACCCTCTTACAGTCGCCATATGCGTACCCTGGGGGGATATAAGGTGAATAAAGTGGTCGCCTGCTGGTGACCCCTCGAATCCGAGTGTTAGACGTAAGGATGAATGAGATAAGAGGAGGATGTTTGGTAGATCTATACGATCGGGCATAAGTCGTGTAGTTGTAGTGTACCAGATGGTACAGAGGCGTTATAGTGTTATTTGAGGTAAATGTCGCCTAGTGCCTAGTGCATATGCCAGGCTAGGCGGTGAACCGTGGTCCGTGCCTCTATCAGGAACTCGGAGTAACTCAACGAGGACGTGGAAGGCGGTGGACGCGGTGGTTTGTGGTTCAAAAGATGATGATAAGCATCTAATCTACGATACAAATCACTTGTAGCTGAAGAGTACCAAAAAAGGAATTAGCATTCCTTACAGAAACCAACTGAGCCTTTTCATGTCTCAACATTGTCGGAAAAATCGAAAATGGCCGATATGGACTTGCCTGGACATATTAGGTGCGGCCAGTTCATCAGGTTCTCCCCCGAGTGATCAGGTTCAGTAATCACTTGATGATCCCATATTAGCCTGACCAACCTGGCCAACCTGAGCAGCCTGATGTGGGCTGATCAGGAGCTCCCGAATTGAATCGCAAAACCATTGGTCCCTTCTCGGGGGGCTCACTCGACGCACAACTGAACTACTCATAGTTGAGTATTTTATATGACTTGACTTATAGCATTGAACCTTACTTACAAACTACAGTCCAACTATCCTATGGAAAGACTTTCTTAATGTGGGCTGTGAGATCGAGTTACGGGCCACCGGGTGCAAGCAGAAACCTCGTTGAAACAGCACTTTTGATGTCGGAATTTTTTGCAGTACACTGGTTGGGAGATTTAGAATTTTCAGCACAATTTACGGTGAAAAATGTCGTTGGGTTTTCAGACATTTTTTAGCGAACAAGAGGGTGAAAATTTTAAAATATTTTTTCACCACAATTCCAAGTGAAATTCAAGCTGAAAAACTTGAAATAAAATTCATAAGAGTTCATACTAAATCCAGAAATTCCAGTAGTTTTTCACAGATTTTTGGCTGGAAAAGTCACTGAAAACTTGAACATTCTTCACCATTATTTTCAGTGAAATTCAAGGTGAAAAACTTGAAACGAAATTCATAAGGTTTTATACCAACTTTTCAGCTCAAATCACCCAGGTTTGGAGCCATAAATAATGGTGAAAAATTTAAAAACTTTTTTACCACAATTTTCAGTGAGAAAATCCATGAAAAATGGCTGAAAAAATGTTCAAACAAAGGTGGTGGAAAACTTGAAACCTATGGCGGTCACATTGCACATTTATTATTCTGACCTTTTTTTTTCCACTTTTTCACCTTTTTTTTCGGGTTTTCAACTTCTTGAACTTTTTTTTTCACATTGCCATAGTTTTTTTTTTCAAGATCATGAAATCTTTCAAAACATCAGTGGCAATGTGTTTTATGGAGCATGGGTAGTAGGAATGAGCGGCACCCCTAGATTGGGGTTTATCACTGATTGATGGCCGGGATCAATCAATCCTGTACCTCTGCCTCTGAGGTAGAGTCTGCTGCCAACCTGGGCAGGCTGTTATGTAGTATGGTGAGCACTGAGGCCTTTACAGGCACTCTTGACTAGTTTTAGAACCAACATGCGTGAACTTGGATCGAGGCCATCAAGCGGCAAGTCGGCATGCACAGCCCTTGTACTGAGAAAAAATAGTTGAAATCTTGCTTCATATAAAGTTCACTTCAATTATGGAACAACTAATGACAACCTCTGTTCAAAAGACAAAAAATGTGGCTGGAAGAGGGAACACGAAAAAAAAAAAAGTACAGAAAGTTGAAAACCTGAAAAAAAAGGGTGGAAAAGTGAAAAAAAAAGCCCGGAATAATAAATGTGCAAAGTGACCGCCATAGAAACCTGGTTTCACTTTTTTTAAACAGTTTTCATCTTCTTTTTCACTGTGATTGTTGGTGAAAAATGTGATAGAAAATACAGGTTTTTTTTTCACCACCTTTTGCAGTGTATATAGGTGAAAAAAGTCAAAGCAGTTCTCAGACATTTTTCGCCTAGAATTGAGGTGAGAAACTTGAATTTAAGTTTTCCAGCGGAAAATTTAAAACCTCCATTTCAAGTTTTCCACCACAAATCACAACCACCCAGTGTATATCACCACAAACCTTGTTGAAAACCACAACTCTTCTAAGAACTATAAAGGTCGCATCAGCGCCCAATAGGTCCGAGAAACCAAACGGTCGACTTAAAGCTTCAAGTCGAAACCTAGTTTTCAGCTATTGCAACAGCCGTAATACTTCGGTTGGAACCCCACGAATGCACTTCAGGCACTTCAGGCTACCCTGACCAGACCCCCAAAGGGGTATTTATTTTGCCAACTTAATTAACCCAAGAGGGGGGTATTCTGGCAGGATATCCCAGTATGGTGGGAGATCCCACCATTTGAGTGGGGGATGGTCCAGCCATGTCCCATGTGGAACATCGAGAAGTACCCTTACCACCACAATACCTTGAAGTACATGGCTCGATGTAGACCACCGGATGCATGTGGGAGGATCCAAAGGCATTGAATCGACCGGGGGGTTGGTTGAGGAAAGGAATAGCAATTTATTTGGTTGACTACGCGGAGTACCCAGGTTAGTTGAGTCCTGTTCAATTTCAGGGTCAGCCAGATCAGATTAAAAAACTCAGTAGTTCCTTTGGGAATCTCTCCCTTGAGAATACACCTTCGTGCTCTGTCGAAAAGCACAAACTCGCAGTCAAAATATAGCATAAGTGATTTTGCTCTGACAGTTCGAAATTTAACCGTTGTTTATGCAAATGGTACCGCGCAAGCTGCAGGTCAGAAGCACAAAAATAGAGGGTCTCAGTTCGTGTGTGACGTGACAACACTGACGCGCCAAGGGGCGCCAACCTTCTTGGAGGGCGTCAGTTTTGTTGCCGCCCCCGCCATCAAAGGGCGGCACGGGGCGGTAGAGGCGGCACTTTCACCGTGCCCGAATTATGCTTGTCTGTGATACTAATGGGACATGTCCCCCTTGAACATGTAAATTCCCCCGAGTGAGTGTGTCCCCCTAGTGAGTGTCCCCTTAGTGCCACGCTAGTTCGTTATCAGGTAGAGGTAGGGGTAAAGGGGGCGCACATAATTAAGTCTGCATGGTGTAATGGGAACACGCCCGGGGCCAGTAGCACCGTTACAAAGTATGCTTCTACAGGCGATGCGGGTTCAATTCCCGCTGTGGATGTAGTCTTTTGTTTCTAGTTTTGATGTGCAACACGGTACATTGAAACCATTTCCTGCTACTAACACAATGTCATTCTATTCCCACACCATTTACATGGTCTCCGAGGATGTCCCCCCCACCGCCAAAACTTGGTCCCGCTGTCCCTCTAGTCCCGGTGTCCCTTCAGTTACATGCTGTCCCGTTAGCACCCTGTCTGAAGGTTTTACAAGTCTGAATGTCCCCACACCGCCAGTACGTCCCTTTTACAATGAAATGCAGAACATGTCCCGTTTGTCCCCCCACCGCATATGTACCAGGCACGTGACGCTATCCCCACACCCGCCAACAACTGGAAAGAAAATGTCCCGCTTGTCCCCCTACCACAGATGTACCAGGCACATGATCCCATCTCACACTGTGAAAAAAATGTCCTGTTTGTCCCCCCACCGCGTGTGTATCGAGCACGTGATGTCCCTCTTAACGTCCCCCCCACCGTGTGTGTACCAGGCACGTGATGTCCCTCTTAACGTCCCCCCACCGTCGATGTTCTGTGAGATGTCCCCCTGTCCCCCCACCGCGGCTGTCCCCCCTGTCCCTACACCGTGGATGTTCGCCCGAGGTGCTTTAAGTCCAATCTGTCCCCCCTGTCCCCCCACCGCGCCTATATCTGGCCCTTGTCCCCACAGTATCCCTGTCCCTGCACCGCCGCTCTATGCGTCCCCCTCCCCTAGAGGGACCGTCCCCCGCGGTCCCTGTAGGTCCCCATAGGGCGGCTGCAGGAGGGACTTTGGCTGGCCGAGGTCTACCTAGACCACATTTAGGAGGGATAAATGTGGTCCTACAAGGTCCGTTAGTTGGGAATGGCAGGTGGCCGCCACACGCTATCGCGTCTGATTCCCGGCCGCGCGCCCCCTTAGACACCACCGCCAGTACCCGCGCTGCCGTCCCATCCGGGTAAATACCCGCGCGACGACATCTGGCCCACCCACCCAGTACCGTCACCCCGTTCCCATCCAGTATGTTACCGCGGTAAGCGACCTAAAGCGGGGGCCCACGATGGAGATCAACGTTTCCAGGGAGGGGAGGGAAGCACACGACAAGCGCGCGTCGAGGCAGAAGAAGCTAGATACAAAATTGTGCGAGTCAGCGCAGGTACAAGTACAGGGAAGGCGCGTACGCACGAGTAAGCTGGACCGAAGGATGGGAGACCGGTCGCGGTCGTAGGGAGGTAGACGCAATGCGACGAGACGGGACGAGCAGAGGAAGCGACGATCTTGCTGGCCATCTACATGTGACCTGCCCCGTCCCACCCCACGCGACGCACACGGCCCCCCCCACCCCACGCCCGACGCACGCCGTTCGCGTGCTCGTTGGGATCCTTGCTGCACCGCCGTCCCCGCGGTAGATTGACATGGTCGGGAGCGGAGACGCGGGAGGGAAGTACTAGTGTAGTGTAGCGAGTGGGACGAATGTGCAGATGGCGGATGGCGTTGCAATTCTGCATCTGTATCCGCATTGCGGAGGGCGCCGTGGAGGAGGATAACGCGCTGTCGACGACCGAGAGAGGATCAAGGTGGAGTTGCGAATTGCCCGCGCGCGCATCTGGGGTATGGCATAGAGCATCACCTGCGCCAGCCAGACACAACGAAACTCTGCATCCCCTCCAAGCGTTCCCGCCCCACGTACCCAGATACTACGCGCGCGGAGAGAACGACCGACGCGGGGGAAGGTAGGAGATAGACGGGTACGGAGGACGGACGGAGGTACACGGGCGAGGGTAGGCGGGAGTCGAAGAGCCAGTGACCCCACGTGGGAGGGAAGTCTTATGAGGAATCTGGGCTTCTTTGATTTTTGTATCGATATACGCGGCGCCCCTGAGTCCTTCTTCTTGCCATGCATGATGTGCAAGATTCGCCTCGCTCCCCGTAGCGGCAGCGACGAGCCCGCGCCTACATACGACCTTGAAGAACGTCGCCTGGCCGCCATGTGTCCTGAAATCGCAAGGAAGGAAATTGACGGCATCGACTCATTAGACTTCAATCGGTCGCGCGTTTAACGACTCGGAGGAATCTTGCGACTGGATGCAAGATGCTCGTGTCGAATCGGAAGGGCTAGTCCACTGAAACCTCTGAAGGGTCAGAAAACAGCATCCAGGTCTTTTGAAAGATTATGTGGCCTGCTGGGAGTGCATGGAGTTGGTTTCGTATGGACGCGACTGGACGTTAGAGAGAGCGGAGGCAACGTCAACGCGGTGGCTATGCCTGGGGATCAAAGCAAATCGATGCGATCAATGTCCTTGTGTTCTTCACGCAACCTTCATGTCGCGCAAACCTGTTACCTGACCCCCAACGCGCTGGAGAACCGCTGAGAGCCGGAGTGTGTAAATACCCTCTGCCGTCCTGCGCTGTCCCGCGCCCTACCCGCAGGCCGCACCCTCAGAGGCAAAATTCGTCCGAGTCGCCGCCGAACGAATTTAAATTTCAATCTTACTGCATGTTCGCTTAAAGGCCCGATATTTATACAAGGACCGAACGCGAAATGGATCGCCGCTGCGCAATTGTCCTCAATCCCTGGAACTACGTCCCCAGCTTTCGCCCGTTCGAATCGGGCTCGGTCTATGATCCAGCCTGAGGGGGTATTCATTTGATTTTTTTTTTTGTTTCCTTGTGAGTTAAATTCCTGAAATTGCATATTCCCAGTATTGACGTCCCGACGTTGCAGCCAGCCCGTTGAGAGCCGGTCGTATGAGCACAATGTTCATCGGATTCTTTGGGTGCCTCTCTGACTCTCGGACTGAACGGAGGGAAAAAGAAAGAAAAAGAATCACCTGGCCGCGAATCGACTGAGTTCTTTCGACCTCCATGCATATGATATCTGAACCTGCACCAGACCTAGCATCTAAGGACCGAACGCGAACCGGTTCGCCGCTGCATGAAGTTTCTTGATATCGATGCACAGTACGCAGCTTGCTCGTTCGATTCGGGCTCGGTCGTAGTGAAGACCTTTCAACGGCGGGGAGGCGGGCAAGAAGCGGCCACCAATGGGCGAAGTCGAGGACTTTCCATTTTGGGACACTACATGCTGGTGGACAGTTTAGTTCCTTTTTGTTTCTTTTTTCTTTTTTTTTGATCCCACCTCGTTATCGTAAATCGCTGATTACTTATTCTCCCCCTGATTTGAATTTACCAACCTATAATGACTACGTAGACACAAGATAGGTACATTAGTGTAGCTGCATAGGCCTTTCAGGCCTAAAGTTACAATAAAGACGGCAGTAATCAAATTAAATCAAATGGGACCAGGAGGAATGGACAAATAAAATAATGGGTTTGTCAGATGGGTGAGAGCGGACCAGTGATGAAAACTCTGTTTTGTGGACAGCCTATCGACAACCGTTCTCTCGCGGGCAGATTATTCTGATTCCAAGTGGAATTCTCAGGAGTTTGGGGATACGAGGGTTTCACGGCGTCGGGGGATTCTTTGGCGATTGTGTGCAACTCCATTGCCCCGGTTTGTTGTGCTTCGCTGAACCAAAATATGCTGCTGAACTGAACCGTCTCGCCATTCTGGGCGTGGTCTGGTTCACCAACAACATCTATCGTTGTTGTAATGACCACCGGGATGTTCGCAACAATCAAGCTCAAGCAGGCCTGGATATATCGAAGTTGAGTGTCAGGACAAAGTAACTCCAACGACAACGGATGTGTACCTCGACTATAGCTGAAATCAGGATCTTCATGTCGTAGTCTTTGAGGATGAAGGCGGCGTGGACAAGCGATACCTCGTGAGATGTGAATGTTTGCTTGAACCAGACAAGTCAAACATACAATTGTGGTCACCACACAAGTCGAAAACATGAGGGTTAATTTATGATTCAGGGATTTGTCTCGTAGACTCCGGAACAATGGCAATGGGGCGAGCAGTAAGATCGAGTCGGAGATAACATCCGCTTTTACGCATGCCACATAAGTAGAATCTTCGAAAGTTGAAATTGTGTGCGCTCACTGACGATCTGGGAGATGGCGACTTGTTGCGGCAACTCACACTGTGCATGTGGGCTTTTAAAACTCTTCCATGAGGGGTTTGCCTCGCAAAGCCAAAAGAGTTGTCCAACCAAAAATAGTGCACTCGCGACAAAAGTTGCAGAGATCCAGAACAAGAGCTTGCGTCGTGTGGCAGATGGCTCAATCCGGACGATACTGAACAGAATGCTCAGTCGGGACGCCCTTCAGGTATGGGGTTAGGGAAGCTATTCATCTCGGGCAACTTCTAACAGACCAAATAATTAAACAAAATGTTGTGCCCGTCAAGTAGTACACTGCGAACATTCAGTTGAGCATACGAATGAGATTATTGGAGGTCGCACCTGCTATGCGTGTCGTGTTCGACAAAGTATTCGGAAGTGGGATCTGGTCTTATTCATCAGTGCCTTCACTCGAGGTATAACGGGAATCATCACATGCAGAAACACGGCGACCACCTGGATAATCAGAGCGACGAGTGCGAATAGGGCCCAAAGATCATCCGCTCCAAACCGACCTCGACGTTTGTACAGCCTGACAAAAGGACAATAAGGGGGAACCCCGAGCGAGCGAGCAGAAGGCACACCGGTATACCGTAGCCCCTAGAGCAAAAAAGCTGCATGTCGCAGAAGTAACTAGATATCGACTGTGAACGGACGCTTAACCGTGACGAACACGATGTAATCACTTTTTAACTGCACGAGGGGGCCGTTGGCGTGGTTATCGATATCCGCCATGCGCGAGGAAACACGGGAGAGTTGAGGAGACGGGAACTAAGCCGAATCTTTATTTAGCTAGACTGGGGCTGTCAGGCCTTCAGGGTCAAGGCCGTAATCAGCCCGAGGTATGTTGCTGGCAAGATACAAGGTGACCGCCACAACTCAAGTGCAGCTCGAGCCAACTTGTTTCGAGTTCGTGGTGCACCTCGAGTTTGCGTTTGCGCGGACTCTTGGCGTCACCAGGTCCCCGTCCAAAACACGGGCATGGATTACGGTCGACGGGGCCTAGCGCTGCCTAGCGGCCGCCACTGGTTACCCGTCGGGCATTGCCGCTGTTCTGTTTGAATTGGGTTGGCGGCAATCAAATTCCCACCACCGGAAACAAACGAGGCACAGCATCTGATCAACGCATCACCTCGCCTCAAAATTTGGTTCACACCATGGCCAGCGTCAGACATCCAACTTCGTTCCACAATTCCCAGAACACATATTGCGCAGTCTGTACCCTTATATTAGCCAATGGCCCACTACCCCGACTGGCCCAGTCACTAATAGTATGACCCATCGGTCTTCAGCTCCTTCCTCACAGGTGGCAGGCAGGCCCTGAACAAAATTGTCAGACACGATTCAGCCACACCATATTCTCATCTCATTTGCACACGGACTGACCGCGAAATGGTTCGCAGCTACGCAATATCATGTCGTCTGACGCTTTTTTGAATGAAGTACGCAGCTTTCGCCCGCTCGAATCGGGCTCGGTCCATACCTGTGCAAGTCTCGCCTAGTTTCTTTCAACCTCAATCTTTAGATCCTCGATTCGTAGTTGCAGCTTCTACATATATCCCGTCACCGTTGTAGCCACCCCGTACGTGCGTAATATTATTCTTGGTGGTTACATGAATGCTGAAGTGATTTCTCGGGGTAGGCCCAGAATCCTCACCTCCGTGTGCTGGCCTTCTTAAGCAGTTGTCAAATAATGTGGCTCGTAACTCTGAACACACGAACCTGCAGACATCAGGATGGTCGGGTTCGAACTTCTGGGTCTTAAGTCTGGTACGTACTGGCACGAATTCTTTTGAAGAAGTTCAGAACTTAACCTGGTCCTGGAATTAACCATCCTCCAACCTCAACTCCACCTTCCATTACCGAACACGGAATGCTTCGCAGCTGGGTAACATAACCTACGTTGTCAGGCGTCCGCGCAAGTTCTCCCCACAACGTGCTGATATCGTTCCAATTTTTTGTTTTGTTTCGAGACTCTAAATCTGACGGGAAGCTTAAGTGAGAGTGATTTGAACGGAGCGCTCTTTGGGACCTATTTTATCCTCCAGCTCGCGCCAAGTAGAAGATGCTCGGATATTGCCAACCCTGCTCAGACTGCAAAAGTTTGAAGCAACGCGACTTGGCGTTCAAAGTTCTCTTACTACGTCTACGTCGTGCAGGACCCTGAAGTTGAACTCTGCATCTTTCGGTGCCGGGAGGTCTTGAGCTGTGAAAATCCCCTTCGCGTTCTTCGTACATAATCGCATTCAGTCCCGTTCAAGTATAATATGTGTATAATGCATATCCACCGGCACCCAGATTCGGCGTATTGTCAAACAAACATTATGCGAAGAAGTAGGAAGGTAGGAATAAGGATAAGTAGGTACAAACACCGAGTACAAACAGACGAGTATGGATGCAGTGTAGGAGATTCAGAGAGACTGGGCTACTGGAAGGGACGTTAGGTTTATAAAACGAAGCGATGTATCTGCGTTTCCCTGAGCTTGTACGTATCGCCCTCGTTACTGCACAGGGTTAAAGCTCAGACGAGCCGGCGGTTGAGCTTCGGCATGGCCTCCCCGGCGTCAGCGTTGTACTGTCCACCAGCAAGAAGATATCCGCTAGGAAATGTGGAAGCGATCGAGTGGACTGGGGGGACACCGAGCGCTCCAAAGCTGAAGAGCTATGGTCGGTAGGGAGGCCTGGGCGGGTGGGCGCCAAGCCAGGCACCATGCGGCCTGAGTGAACTGAGTCGTAACAGAGACTCCCTCGTCCCTCATGCACCCCCTTTTATCCCCGACCCCAAAAACCCCGACCTGGACCTCGACGATCCACTCGAATAACCCGCCCCGCCCCGCCGCGGGGCCTTTCATCCCTCGCTCCTCCCGGTCCGTTGCCCCAATGCCGAGTCCGTCAGGTCGAAGCATATACAGCATCACCCTCCCACATCATCATTCCTTCCCGCGTGCACACCCCACCCCAATCAATCCCCGTACACGAATCCCACGGCACCGATACCGGCGCGCACCGATCAAGCGCGTGCTATACCGCGCCCTCGCCGACCCGCGGTGGTCATGACTGGGCGTGGGCGGGGAAGGGGTAAAAAGTGGGAAATAATATCCGCGAAGGTGGGCAGGCGGGGAGGGCAGAAGTAAACAGGCAGGCAAGAATACAGGAGGGGCGCGCACGCGCAGATGCTCATTGCGCTTGTGCTCGTGCCGCGGAAGGATGTAAACCCGAGGATATCTGAGGGTGAGCAACGGACCGAAGGCATCTTGAAGTTATCGACGAACCGCGGCGAGGGAACCGGTGCAAGGCACGCGTCGTAGTCGTAACCGTAGAGCTCTAAGAATTTTAGAACGCACGAGCACGCCAAGCACATCGCATCGCATCGCCCCGAATCCCCACTCCATTAAAAGACGAATCCGAATCGGGCAAGACCACACGTCCAGGTTCCCGATTAGGCAATTTTGGGATTGATTCTGCGGGTGGGGCTATTTTTCGTCCGCATGTAGTAGGACACGGAGGACGAGGGAGGCCGGGGAAGGGTTGGACGGGGGGAAGATGTCAGTGGGCGGCGGCGGGAAGGACGAACGAGGGGTGGTAGTGAAGGCAGCAGGTGCAGGTGGTAAGGGGCGGACGACGATCGCCCGGGTGCGGGGCGGGGAGTACGAGGGCGCGAAGTACGCGGCGTGCGCAAGCGGGCGCCAGGAGCGAGTAAGGTCGGTACGCACGAC
This sequence comes from Mycena metata, assembly GCA_029378385.1. Classification (NCBI taxonomy): domain Eukaryota; kingdom Fungi; phylum Basidiomycota; class Agaricomycetes; order Agaricales; family Mycenaceae; genus Mycena; species Mycena metata. Next base: position 106,332 of record JARKIB010000056.1, read on the forward strand.
CCACTCGGCGGCGACGGAAGGAGTAAGTGTCTGCGGTGCGTTCGTCCCCGTCCACTTCTTGCGCTGCGCATGTACATATCGTGAGCCAGGCCCAGACCTGTCTCCGCGCCTTCACACTGCCGTACCCACCCCGTAGGAAACCGCTACGCGATATAGACACGACGCGGGAGAGGGAGACCACCATGGAGATGGCCCTCGAGAAGCAGGGAAGACGGTCGAGGGATGCGGGCGCCGAGCTTGCGCGTTAAAGTATCGCCCCCGCTGTCGCACATCGCCACCGCACCCGCGCACGTCCACCGAAGTACCGCTAGATCTGTGACTAGGAAGAGTAGCGCTAGATCTGAAGAGGAAGAGCACCGCTCGATCTGCGACTAGGAAGAGTAGTTAGCATCAAGACTCGAAGGGGCGAGCATCCGTACCTGTACGCGATTAACGGATGCGCCTGTGTGAAGATGCGGTCCGCCGCCCGAAGTATCGCCCACCGCTCGATCTGGGAATAGGAAGGGAGAATAGTTAGCATCAAGACTCGAAGTGGTCGAGCATCCGCGCCTAACGAGATGCGCGCGTGTGTGAAGATGCCATCGCGAGCCCGCCGCCCGACATCTGGGAAAGAGGTGATGGCGCGTCGACAAGTGTGGCGTGGCGCGGTCGTAGGTGGACATCGTGGGGTGCGGCAATGTCGCGACAACGACAGACCGCCGCCCCGCACGCGCCCACACGTCATCGCGTCGTGGTAGCAGCGCGCCCCCTTCTACACCATCGCCAGTGCCCGCGCCGCCGCCCCATCTGAGTAGCCGCACGACGACATCCACGATAGCATTCGGCCTAACCCTTATCCCAATACCCTCACCCCGTTCCCACCCAGCACCCTCACCCTCACCGAGCACCGCCGTCCCCGCGTGAAGCGGGAGCCCACGATGGAGATCAACGTTGTCCCGAGCGGGGAGGGAAACGAGCGCGCGTCGAAGGAGAAGCAGAAGAAGCTGAGTAGATGAGATACGAGTGGTGCGAGTCAGTGCAGGGACAGGGACGGGGAGGCGCGTACGCACCGGTAAGCTGCAGGGAAGGACGGGAATACCGTGTCGCGGTCGTAGGTAGGTAGACGAGACGAGACAAGGAAGGGCAGTGGAAGCGGCGGCATCGTGGCGATCTTGCCGGCGATCCGCATGTGAATCCGCCCGGCCCACCCCACGCGACGCAAACAGCCGCCACGCACCGACGCACCGCGGTCGCATTCGTCCGCGTGCTCGTTGGACTCTTTGCCGCACCGCCGTCCCCGTGGTAGATCGACATGGTCGGGAGCGGAGATGCGGGAGGGAAGTGTGGTGAGTGGGACGAATGTGCGGATAGCGGATGGCAGATGGCAGAGGGGGAGAGCGCGCTCGAGGGGTCTGTCGACTTCTATGCCTTCGTTTTGAGACGGAAGGAAGGAAGGCAGCGAGCGCGATGATCGAGGGACGGGCCACGACGAGGTGGATGAATTGGCTGGTTCGCGAATCGCCTGTAGCATCACCTGCGTACACCTCCCCCGAGTTCCCGCCCTACGCGCCCGGATCCCACGCGCGGGCAGAACGGGCAACGCGGGGGAAGGTGGGAAATAGACGGGTACGGAGGAGGGAGGTACGTGGGCGAGCGGGAAAGGGGCGGTGGGCGGTGGGCGGTAGGAGGTGACCACGTAGGCGGGAGTCGAGTCGCCTGCAGACTCTGGGCTTTCTTGACTCTTGTCAAGGTATCGATATTGTCGGGTCGACAGGTCATCATTACGCGCCTCGCTCCCCCAGGGACGACTCAGCCTACAGATGTCATTCTTGGAGCGCGCGGACGTCGAGGGCGTCGAGTCGTTAGACCTGAATCGCATTTGACGAGGAATTTGGCGAGAAAGGGCTAGTCCATCGAAACCTGAGAAGGGCTAGAGAACAACATCCAGGTCCTTTAAGAGATTGTGCGGCCTTCTGGGAGTGCATGGAGTTGGTTTCGTAGAGTACAAAGACGCGACTGGTTGCTATTTGATGTCGTCGGGGAGAACCGGAGGCAACGTCAACGCCGTGGCTATGCCCGGCGATCAAAGGAAATTGATGCGCTCTTTTGTTCTTCACCGCAACCTTCATGTCACGCGAACCAAGTCCCAACGCGGTGGAAACCACGTGAAAGTCGGAATGCAGATCCTGATTCCTCTGCTGTCCTGCGCTGTCCTGCGTCCTACCTGGCCCGCGGCCTCCGACCCCGAATGCGAAAATTCAGCCGATTTCAACAAGGGGATTTGCTTTCGCGAAAATCTCAACACACCTTCCATTTTTTTTTTCAGAGACCTCGGACCCCTCCCCCCCCCTACGTAAGGGTGATGCGATCAAATTACCATTTTAAGAAATATATCCGAGGCGCCAAATTTCTCTCTAGACACAACCACATCTGCTGAAGTAGTGAAAACATGCTCTAACGGACCTAAAGTCCGGTAATTATGCATACCATGTTCTTGCACAACAAACTTGCCCCAGCCCCGGTGTGCGAAGGCTTAATTTGTCATAATGAACAGACTGTCTTGAGAATGGGCCAATGGCAATGCAACAATTGAAGCTGGGAGAGTGATGTGATAGCTGGTGTATATAGAGCAGCCAGACCATATTGAATCAAATGAGAACAAGTTCAGGAGCATACAAAAGTCTTATCACTGTGTTGTCAGACAGCCATCGCCAGTGGACGGCAATCTTGATGAGAGTGGTGGCATCGCGGCATTCGTGATTCCACGCAGGATTAAGATCAACCGGCTTTGCCGGACGACTCGTTGCGGAGGACAAAGTTTTCCTTGATCTCTGATGGCACCTCGGCAAATCTCGGCAATAGTGAAAAAATCGAAAATATTTCTTGAGGTGTTTTACGTGCATATTGAGGCAGTAGAACGAAATGTAAAATTTGGTGCGAAAAAAATTCTCGAGCTCGAGGGACCCCTCCCCCCCCCCCTCCCAAAAAGGAAATTGCTTATCTTCGAAGCCCCTTGGATTTCAATGACATTGCATATCCCTCTCGAGCTCGTCAGAGCACAAGGACCGAACGCGAAATGGATCGCAGCTGCACATTCTACGCTTACATTCTGCATCCGCAGCTTTCGCCCGTTCGACCCGGGCTCGGTCCATGATCCAGTGTCAGCGTTGATTTTTTTTGTTTTCTCGCCTCGCAAGTTAAATTCCTGAAAGCATATCCTCATTACACAGGTTCCGACCCTGCAGCCAGCCCGTTTAAGCACGATGTTCACTGGATTCTGTGGCCGCCTCTGAAAAAGAAAATTGACGCGAAGGAGTTCTTCCGACACATACCACCTCCAGTCATATCTGCCCAAGGGACCGAACGGGAAATGGATCGCGGCTGCACAATCTTCTTCAATGCCTGGCAGGGCGTCCTCAGTTTCGCCCGTTCGACTCGGGCTCGGTCCATGCTCCAGGAATGTGCTTGAATCTTTTTGGTTTCCCGCCTTGCAGGTTATTCCTGAAATCGCAGATACTCCCATTGTTCAGGTCCCAATGCTGCACCCAGTCAATTCAGAGACGGTCGTATAAGCACGATGTTCATCGGGTTCTGTGGCCGCCTCTCTCGGAGTGAACTGAGTGAAAAGAATACGGGACGCGAATGGAGTTCTTTCTTTAGATACATACAACCTCCAGTCACATCTGCACAAGGGACCGAACGTCAAATGGATCGTGGCTGCACAATCTCCTATGCCAGGACTGCATCCGCAGCTTTCGCCCGTTCGACTCGGGCTCGGTCCATCGGACGTCGCTGATTTTTTTTTTTGTCTTCTCGCCTTGTAATTTAAATTACTGAAATCGCAGATACTCCCATTATTCAGGTCCCGGCGCTGCAGCCAACCCGTTTAAGCACGATGTTCACCGGATTCTGTGATCGCCTCAATCGAGTTCTTTCGATACACACGACTTCCCCGATATCTGCACAAGACCTAAGGACCGAACGCGAACCGGTTCGCTGCATAAAGTTTCTAGCACTGATGCAAAGTAAGCAGCTTGCTCGTTCGATTCGGGCTCGGTCCATGGATGCTGACCCATATGCCTGCCTTCTTTTTTTTTTTGGGTCCCGCCTCGCTATCGTAAATCCCTGATTCAGACTTGCACCACATTTTATATCTATTTAGGTTCCGAGGGTGTAGCAACCCACCTATTACCCGGTGAACGATATCATCTGTTCGGCTGTATGAACCGTTGAACGGATTCAAATTGCCCGATTCTTTTTCGGCGACACATATACAGGATTCACCCGGTGGACTATCGGCCTCCCCAAACACAATGAGCAGTTGCGGTCGATCCTGACCCCAAGTACACCCTCGTGCCGTCTCAACACACTCGACTTTCAATCCGGTTACATTTCCCCAGCGCGAACGCGGCGTCCCAGCTTCCCGGAAACGCAACTCAGAGTTTCAGACCAAGCACGCGAACAACCACAGTTCAAATGCCACTCACTATTTCTTTAGAGGCGTGATGTTAACATCTACACAGCTTTGCCCGTTTGATTCGGGCTTGGGTCCATTGATTACAACGGTGCGTTTTTTGTGTGGGTATTCGAGGGGATGACAATACTGATTCATGTACTTCCATTTCTTATCCACAAGGACGGGCCTGCGCGGGTTAGTTAAGATCATCCTGAACTCACCGATACCGGGGAACCGCTGAAGTGCGAGTTTGATTTTATCAGGTTCTTTTGGCCGCGGAATGACCTCGGACTCAGGGTTCCCTGATATATATATCGGTTTCCAAGATGCCCAACCCGACTAATATTCCCAAGGACCGAACGCGAAATGGTTCGCGGCCGTATGCATTATTCCCCTTAGCCACCAGCGATCACGTATGCAGCTTTCGCCCGTTCGATTCGGGCCAGGTTCCTAGTCCGATGGCAGCTGCTTTTCTTTTTTTCTTCTTGGATTCTGGTCTCACACACGTTGGTAAGATCTTGGATCATTCTGGGCTGATCAAGGTGCGATTTCATCAGGTTTTGGCCACGGCAAGGTAGTCGACGTGACTTGACTCAAAGTTGCCGCACATCGACACCCAATTCACGGTCCCTTCGCCTGTTCGATTCGGACTCGGGACATAGTTTGATCGCACCGTCTTTTTTTTCTCTCTGGTCCAATATATCGTAGGTCCCTGATTCATACTGCAGCATCCGGTATAATATGCAGCCCTTCCCTGAAGGAGACTCGATGCAGGAGGCCAAGCCAGAGGGGCGTACGTAGTATTATTCTGAAGTGTGATGTATCATCTATCAGATATTTTTTCTTTTTCTCCTAGTGGACAGACAAATATATATTCCTCAGTGGGTCTCAACCTCAATGTGTGCAAGTGTGTGCAATTTGGACCCCTTGGAATGACCGATTTTCAATGAAACTGAACCACGCATTTGAGCCGACTTTGCCGTGAATCGCCGGTCCGGAAGGCGCGGACTTCTTGCTTCTCTGGCGTTCATCGTGCGAAAGTGCATGCCACCTCCACGTCCACTGCACAGGAATACACCCTCCTCATTCTTTTCTGGGGGCCACTCTCTCTGCTATGTAATCTTTGCTGGTGGCTGACATAGTGTTCCACCTTTGTTCCACCTACAGAATATTGGCACCGTAACAATCCGTTTTGACCATGTCTGGCGAGGGCAATGAATTCAGACCCATCATTAACAGCATTTATGGTGCGTAGAGAACTTGATCTGGCCGTCGGCATTGTGATTCTGTGTCCCCAGGAGGCCAAGGAGGCGATGGTGGAAGGGGTGGTGTGGGTGGTGGCCACGGGGGTACGGGAGAGGGTCCTACTTTCAGTTACAGCACAGTTGGAAATGTGACGAATAACATGTACGTTGATGATATCTCCTGTTCTTTTTCCCAAGTCCTTTCTCAACAATGGCAGTGTGAACCAGGGTCATGGGTTAATAACATTTATGGCTTCAATATTTCTGAAGCTGAATTATGTCTAGGCTGGAAGAAGTTTTGTACAAGTGGCTGGAGTCTCCTCCTGATACAAAGGACAGACAACACGAGCTCAAGAGCCTCCATCACGAAGCCACTGGGGGCTGGCTCTTACGTGATGACCGATTTGTCCGATGGAAGGACACGCCCGGTGCTTTATGGATCAAAGGAATATGTAAGTCAAAATTTATTTTGTTCCAATTCCATGTCTAATAATTTTTTATTTTCTGCAGCTGGTACCGGAAAGAGCATACTAAGGTGATTTGGATCGCTACCACGTACATAACATTAATCTATTGCTAATGATGCCGACAGCTCAACAGTAGTTGAAGAAATTGTCAAAGCCTGTCCCGAGCGGTCCGCTGTTGCATATTTCTATTTCGATTTTAGGAATGAACGGCAGCGCATGGACATCATGTTATGTTCTATCATCTGGCAGCTCTCTGGACGGTCAACCTCGCCCTATAGCTCCCTTCACCAGCTGCATGAGACACTGGGAAAGGGAACTATCAAGCCACAACGTGTCCATCTCCAAGGAGTCCTCGAGAATTTACTTTCAGAGCTGGACCAAACATATATTGTCATCGACGGGCTCGATGAATGTAACAAGACCGACTGGAAGAACCTTATTGAGTTCATTCACAGCCTATGCCAACACCCCAAAACGCTGCCACATCTCCTGTTTACTAGTCAACCTCATGAGGACTTCAAAAATGCATTCAAGGATGTACCCTCCATTGAGCTTGGTTCTGCAGCTTCAACTGGCGACATCAGATCCTTCCTTAGCAGCAAAGTTCCTGGGGTTAGAAATTGGATTACAGATGATAGATCGGTCAATGAAGTCACAGAGCAGATTGTGCAGAAGAGCAACGGAATGTCGGTCCACTCACCACCCTGTAATTTGCCCTCAAACTGATTTGTATATCCAGGTTCCGCATGGCTGCATGTCTCCTCATTGAACTGGAACATTGTTATGAGGATGAGTGGCAGGAGACCCTTACAGCCCTTCCCTCAGACCTGTTCTCAATTTACAGCCGTTTCTTAACCCGGGCAAAAGCTTCACTCAAACCAGCTTTCATTCAAGCAATTTTTCGGTGGCTTGTGTTTTCTGCTAGACAAGTCACAGCAGATGAGCTAGCGGATGCTATTTCTTTCCGCCTAGATGCCCCTACATTTGACTTTGCTGACCCAACAAAATCCACTTACTATCCAAAGAGACGTCTGGACAACTCTGACAACTTCAAGTTGCTGGAGGGCCTGATTGTGATAAAGGATGGCTCAAAGCGGTCAGAGGACTGGTTCAACAATAATATGGATAAACCGTCAATAACCTTTGCACATTCATCTGTCAAGGATTATATCCTTTCCATGGGATTCCATCAGGAATTTGGCTCACTCATTGACCTTACAAAAGTTATCTCGCACAAATTTATTACCCAAACTTGTGTCCGCTATCTCCTCTTGTTTGCTGAGCCCCAACATTCAATGACCAAGGAAGCACTGCAAGACTACCCAATCGCGTTGTATGCAGCAGAATATTGGTTCCATCACCTGCGGCTTTGTAATAACCAGGACCAGGATGCACTGCTTCCCTTGACAATGCGTCTCCTGGAGGATGGAAGCAGTCAACATGCTGCTTTGTACCAATTGGGTGGTGTGGGTTGGTATGGTGCACATATGTGGGATAACCCCATATCACCTGCAGTGTGTATGTGCTCTGAGTTGGGGTACATTGAGGGAGTACGGTCCCTGCTCATTGAACACAATGGATCTGTTGACTTGGTCAATCAATATGGCCAGACTGCACTGCACCTTGCATTGAACAACCGTCACCTCGACATTGCCAGATTGCTCATTGAATGCAATGCATCTGTTGACTTGGTCAGTCAATATGGCCAGATTGCACTGCATCTTGCATTGCTCAATGGTCACCTTGACATTGCAAGGCTGCTCATTGAACACAATGCATCTGTTGACTTAGTGCACGAAGACTGCACTGCATTTTGCATCACGCAAGGGTTACCTCGACATTGCAAGGATGCTCCTTGAACACAATGCATCTGTCGACTTAGTTAACATAGATGGCGAGACTGCGCTGCATCTTGCATCGCACAATGATCACTTCGACCTTGCACAGCTGCTCATTGAACACAATGCATCTGTTGATTTAGTCAATCAATATAGCCAGACTGCACTGCACCTTGCATTGAACAATCATCACCTCGACATTGCAAGGCTGCTCATTGAATGCAATGTATCTGTTGACTTAGTTGACAACGAAGGCAAGACTGTGCTGCATCTTGCATTGGACAATGGTCACCCTGACATTGCAACAATGCTTATTGAACGCATTGCATCTGTTGACTTAGTTGACAAATATGGCCAGACTGTGCTACATCTTGCATCGTACAATGGTTACCTCAATATTGCAAGGATGCTCATTGAACACAATGCATCTGTTGACTTGGTCGGTCAATATGGCCAGACTGCACTGCATCTTGCATTGCACAATGGTCACCTTGACATTGCACGGCTGCTCATTGAATGCAATGCATCTGTTGACTTAGTCAATGAAGATGGTGAGACTGTGCTGCATCTTGCATCATGCAACGGGTACCTTGACATTGCAAGGATGCTCATTGAACACAATGCATCTGTCGACTTAGTTAACATAAATGGCAAGACTGCGCTGCATCTTGCATCGTGCAATGGTCACCTCGACCTTGCACGGCTGCTCATTCAACACAATGGATCTGTTAACTTTGTCAATCAATATGGCCAGGCTGCATTGCACCTTGCAGTGAACAATCACCACTTTGACATTGCAAGGCTGCTCATTGAACACAATGTATCTGTTGACTTAGTTGACAACGATGGCGAGACTGCACTGCATCTTGCATTGGACAATGGTTGCCTCGATATTGCAATAATGCTCATTGAACGCAATGCATCTGTTGACTTGGTCAATCAATATGGCCAGACTGCATTGCACCTTGCATTGAACAATTGTCACCTCGACATTGCAAGACTGCTCATTGAACACAATGCATCTGTTGACTCGGTTGGTCGGTATGGCCAGACTGCACTGCATCTTGCATTGGAAAATGGTCACCTCGACATTGCAAGGCTGCTCATAGAACACAATGCATCTATTGACTTAGTCAACGAAGATGGTGAGACTGCGCTGCATCTTGCATTGGACAATGGTCACCCTGGCATTGCAACAATGCTCATTGAACGCAATACATCTGTTGACTTAGTTGACAAATATGGCTGGACTGTGCTACATCTTGCATCACGCAACGGTTACCTCAACATAGTAAGGATGCTCATTGAACACAATGCATCTGTTGACTTAGTTGACAAACATGGCAAGACTGCACTGCATCTTGCATTGAGCAAAGGTCACCTCGACATTGCAAGGCTTCTCGTTGAACACAATGCATCTGTTGACTGAGTCAGTCAATTTGGCGAGACTGCGCTGGATCTTGCATTGAGCAACGGTCACCTGGACATTGCAGGGCTTCTCAATGAGCCCGGTACCAGCAAAACCCTAAGCAGGACAGTAACCACCTGCCTCCCCTCTCCCTGGCAATTCCCAGGGCTTAGCCCTCTGATGAATACTTCCTTAGATAACTACAACTTTACTATTTGTTTGTATTCAAAGTTGATAGTACACTGTAAAGTGAATACATATGTCTCAAAAGCATTGATCTAGATTCCCGATCAAAGATAATTAGTCTATCAGCTTGAGATTGATGAATTTAAGATGAGTTAAACTCACTTGTTCTTGTTTGAAATTGCTATCAAAAACTCCTCTCCTCCGCCATTTGGATGTTGCAATGACTAACTGCAGGTGAGTAAATGTTGCTTGTTCTTGTTTTGAAATTGCCATCGGACAGAATCCTGATGAATGACTAAACCCAAAGGTTCAGCAATCAATTACACGGAGGTAGGTAGGTAGCATTACACAGCAAAGTCTGAGTCATTAACACCGGTGAAACAGGCAAGATATGCTAACACTGAAGTAGGGCTAGACTAAGCTAAAGATGTGGGCTACAGTTGAATCACTCATAATGCATTAGGTCATAGTTGGTGCTAAGTGAAATAGTTTGCTTTTGAGATGGGTGCAAATAGGGTTTATTTGTAAGTTTCTCAAAAGCATAATTTTAGCTTCAAGGAATTGCCTTTCTAAGAATTTGGAGTAGTGTTGCTCGATTCGGTCGAGCTTTGTAAGCGGTGGTGCGGTCAGCGGAAAACAGAAGAGGACCCGGTTCAGTCTGATCAACTAAATTCAACAGCGGGCGGGAATGGTTTGGATGGTAGCAACAGTGGTGGTATCAGTGGGGGTGTTCTCAACGGAGTGCATGACTTCCTGTAAAAATCTTAAGAAACTTAAGTTGACAAGGGGCATTTCGTCAAAAGGGATCCGAGTTTGCACAATGAGGCCGAGATGCGCATTGTGAATGAGGATGGGTAGTAGTGCCAGGCCGGCATCTTTAAGTAGGTCTCCTGCTCAGTCTCTACGTTCTTAATCAGAGCATATACCCACTCATGACAGTGAAACGGGTCAACAACAATGTACTGACATTTAACTGCATTCTGCAATTTTTAGCACTAGTTAAATGCAAAGCATACTAGACTTCAAGTTGTAATAAGCTAGCTTTCTAATAAGAGCAGTTTGGTAGTACAAAAGAGGATCGGAGTGAGCTCCGGCTGCTGACCGTAGTACAAACTTAGTGCTAGGCGTGTGAACAAGTGTTACACCAGGGGAGTATACACTTTAAGGAGGATTACTATGGTCTTGTACTATACTATTACGACCATTGGTTCAGGTGACAGGTGACGGACCTTCATGAACCGAACCAATTTGGTGTTAGTGACGGTGACATTCCAATTTTTCGGGCTCAAATAGGGGCAAAAACTGTGAAATAACCTCGGCCGGCAGGTGCCGAAACCTGCTGACCGTCCATTTATGGTAATTTCACCTGATTGTCAATCAATGAGCCCCTTACCCAGTGAACCTTTGTAGTGACGGGTGACCACCTGTGAACCTTTGGTTGTAATAGTACGGTACCTCATAGTGTGGGCTGGCGGACAATAGACAACTTCCAGAGAGCACAGGATAATAAGAGTTACCAGCTACACCGCCATTTGGGCGGCACCTGCCCACCAGGTGCAGTCCAAATGTGGAGCATATGTCGCGCGGAGCTGGCGGCCAGGTGACGGTAATCTGGCGGTGAGGTTGAACAGTAAATGGCCACACTGTGTGGCCACTTCCCGCTGGCACCAGCTGTTGAGTGTGCCTGGCCTTCAGGTGGTAGTTCAGATGCACATTCTTTCTTTATTTATTACTGCTGGCTCTTGGGCGCGGGTAGATGAGAAAGGGGGAATATATTGAACTTGAAATGGATATCTACAAACACTCAGATATATCGGTGTACTCCCCTATACCTGACGAGGCACCGACGGCAACAAGGAATCACGATGCGTGGGGAATGCAGGAAAGGTTGGTTATTTGACTGCTGAAGATAAGGCTCGATGAAGGACTGTTGACTGCGCGACTTGACCGGTGAATCGAGAACTTGGGCAAAATTGAGGATTGCTTGCGGACCGGTCGATATTGTGTATCGAAACCTGCAATGTTGACCAATTGAGTATTCAAGCTCGTCTGAAAGCTTTCTGACGCTAGACGAAGACTCGGAGACTTGAAGATCTTCAAACCTTGAGACTTGACATTGGGCCGAAACTTGAAATCAACCTGGTTGAGATGTAAACCGCCATCTGTGTTCGGGTCTGGGTTTCAAGTATTTGAGATCGGAAATTTGAAGGCTCGACGGTTGAAGTTGGCCCCCGGGTCTATTGAGACTTGGAATATTGAGGGAAGGACGCTTGAGACCGAGTACTTCACGACGGAGTTGAAAGGAGTGCGGAAATCATTTCAAACTTGAGGACAGTTGACTACTTGAGGCTGCAGCAACGTCTTCTCAAAGAACTACGAGTTGATCATGATGTAGATTGGCGTCGAGATGAGGGCTTCGTGTTGGGGCAAAGACAGGCAGGTCCATGACGTGAGAATGAATCCGGTGTCGTGCTAACAGTTCCAGCGCGCCGCCCGCAGAGTTCAAGGACGACGTTACGGCCGCGCGTTGAATATTGCAGAGCGTATAAGAGCGCGCCGGCCCGCGGTTACGGCGGTGACAGTCCGGGAGATATCAAGCTCAGGGCATATTCAGAGAGGGAGGGACGATGCGGACTCACCGTTTAATGGGTTTGTGTGAGCAGTGAGCGTGCGAGGTCACCAGCCTTTCTAGATCTTCAGCTCGTTCATCAGCTCGGTGGGATATTGACGTGCAGCATGGCCGTCCAAGTGGCTCGTCCCAGTTTGGCTCGCTGAGGGCTCGCTCGACGCGTCGAGAAGAAGGTTCGAAGAGGCAAGAAAAAGTTGAGCTGGATGAAGACGAATACGGGCGAAGAGACGGTGTAGTGGTGAGAGAGAGAGAGCGCTGAGACGCGCTACCAACATGCACGTGACTATAAGCAAGGGTAAACAAGCGCACGGACCACCAATCATGATCTAGACGCGGAGTTGAACATTGTCATTTGCAGTGTAATTGATTTTGCGAGTCACTAGTGGGCTCAACGCAGAATACCGCCGAGTTTTGACTTGCTCCATCGGCGTCATTGTCAACATGGAGAACTTGAAGACTGAGTTCGAAACACAGTACTTATCTGCAAAGCATTGGTGCCTTATTCGAGATAGCTACGATGTAAAACAGTGTGTTGATAATACCGATCATACATACTCTGGCAATTTTTGGATTCTACTGGATGGGTACAGACCGTGCGGCCATCTGGCTGCCTCACATACCTACCACGAATGGGACTGGCTGGTGGGTAGCTGCAAACCCAGCTGCTGAGAGCAGCTGGCGGCCAGATAGCTACCAAGTGCAGGCACCTGCCGCTTCAGATGTCTGTGCGGTGGCGGCGCCATCTGCTCACGACGTGACGGCACTTTGGTGGTGTAGCGTAAAGAGGAGAAACAGACAAGCAGCTAGTGGACCGATAGTGAGATAGCTCAGGGCTAGGGGCCACAGTTCTGCAATAGCTCGGTGCTAGCTTTGGGTTTATCGGGCTAGCTAACTATAGCGACGGCTAGGAGAAACTGTCGGCATAAGGATCTACCAAATGACAGATCAGGTGATTGACACAACGTGTTTGGAGACAGCTAGCTGCAACAAACAAACTCAAGAGATGTATTTTAGATAAGATGGCACAATGACTGCACAATGAGATGTTCAGGCTGTGCAGGGACGGAGATTGGGAGAAGATTGGTGAGCAGGCGACAGCGGGAACAGTTTTCCGGGTTGTTTGCAAATACAGAGAGTCCGGGAGCTGTAAAGCTGTACGGAATTGGCAATATACCCAGCCTAGGCCCCTAAGATGGTCAGCTAGCTGACTGTCTGGCAAGTCTAGAGCACGATAGTAGCTAGCCGTAGGGGAGCTGCATGGACCAGTTTTGGACTCTTTTTACTCATTTTACTTTACCTCATCTCTTTCTCTCAACTAGTATAAAAGGACAAAGACCAGTCCTCATCATTGTGATGGTAAGGGTCTACTCAGGCTTAGCTAGCAGAGATAAAGTATCTTCTTCGTTTGTAAAGTCTATAGAAATTGAATCAGTGTTGTTGGATCCACAAGTAACTGTGTGAACTAATAAGCAAGGAGTCGTGTTGGGAGCTTGTGAGCGGTGACGACCTCCATGTATAAACCAGGACTGAGAGCACAAAAGAACGTTCAAGAGTTTTCGTTGACTTCATGGTGGACTTTGCAAGGGCTACACATTGGGTGACTAGGAAACACCTCCCGTAAAACAGACCACAATGTGATGTGGACTGCGGTTCTGCGAACTGCCTGACCTGGGGTGGGTATAGTCAAGTAGTGTTTACAGAATTTAATTTGTCCTCTAGGAGGAAACTGCTCTGTCGCAGAGCTGCATAGTTTTTAAGGTACACTAATGCGCGGTATATAAAATTGTGGTGTGTGTGTGTGCACAGTCCTCTCCATTTGGAGTGAACACTTTGCCAGGTTCCTCAAAGATTCGGTTCTTTGTTGGGGGCTGGCCTTCCGAATGTACCGCAGATAAATAGTCTTCTACACTTGCTCGAAGGGTTCGCTCCACAATGCAAATACTGTTCCGTTCCGGAGTACTCGAGTTATCTGTTATGCTTTATCCACCCGTCTCGAGCGTATTGGACGGCAGGTCTCTTCAGTACCATGTAACACTATACGGACGGCTATAGCGATTCCCTTCGTAGCCTGGTTGCTCCGTTGGTGAACGCCTTGAAACGGAGTTACTTCCGTTTCAAAGACTCGGGGGTGAAATGTGCGAAATTAATGGGGGAAATGGTATGATCGTGTAGGAAAGGCCTTCCGTATACGATGGGGTGGGTTCCTCGCAAGCATATGCTCTTTAATTCAGGTCCGTATTGTCTTTGTCTGTTTGTCGAGGCTCTCCATCTGTATAATCACGACCAGGTGGCATAGTGGCAACACATGCAGGACGAGTTCCCGCTCAACAATATTTCCCTGCGAGTTCTTCATTTGATTCGGAGTCTGGCCGTTCGTTTATGTTAATTCAGAGGTATTCTTGGATACAGAGTCGCAATTGTGAAAGCTTGTTTTTCCTCCCATTTGGCTGTGTTCGGAGCGCATCACAAAGTGACAGCTCACAACGACCAGCACAGCACTTTGGTAGACTCCTTGGTCGATTCATTAGCCGATTAACAAAGCTTGAGTGAACCCTCTAGGTCCATATAAGCCCAAGTGTTAAGGAAAAGAGCTTAGATTCAAGGTTCTACGTTGGCACCCAACGTCCATTGACCTGGAATCATCATAGAGGAGAATAGCTGGGACAGCATAGTCTGTAACTGGAAGTTTTCAGAAAACACTTTATCACCTCGCCTAGGATGACGTAGTAAACTACGTCTGCCCAGTAAAAAACCCTTTTTACCCCAACCCGTTCATTCCAATCTCTTGGAAAGACTCAAGGGTGTTCGAGTCCGTGAAAAACCCACTTAGGCCGTATTTTTTTTATTTTCGGGGTCTCGGGGACCCACCCTACCACGTGATTCCCATATCGGGTAATATGTTCCCACCCATACATCTACCTCCCACATTCCGTTGCAAGAACCGACTAAACAGAGTTGAAACCGTGACGTAGGGATGTACGACTGAAATAATAATCCTTTCTTTGCTTCTTTCCCTCCAAATTCCCCGGGCCCAGTGTCCAATCAACCCTGAATCATCAGCCACGACCAGTGCGACACCTCTTTCGAGGATTGAGGGAAGAACATGTGTCACAAACCCAGGAGCTGTTGACGCTGTCCACGCTGATGCACACCAAGTGATACTGGGAGGATTAGCTAAATGGCTGCAAATAAACCTCAAGTGCGGCAACTCACCCAGTGAGTCTCACAGTCCTCTCGTTTGCACCGCGCCGCATTGGCGGGGTTTCCGGTACTAGGAGGTTCGGCAGATTCGCCGCAGATACAAAGGTATAGATCGCCCGTATCCCGCTCTGTTCGCTTGCGGCCGGAGCGGGTTGTAGTCGAAGGTTGTAGTGCGGCGGGCGGCGGTGCAAGAATCGGACCCGGTGGCGCCGGCGGTTGGGCAATAATCGGAATGGTTAAAACCACAGGAGGAGCCTGGACATTGTTGGGCTGAGTAATGGTTGGGGTTGGTGCGAACGAAGATGCTGAAACGGCAGTCAGGAGAAGGATTCTTCAAGTTGAGTTCCCAATTCTGTACGTAGAAAAAATGAATCGACAGACTTCGGTGCTCGCACGGAGGGATTCGTCAACATCGACGTTATTGCGAACGGTAATCGTAGAAGATTCTCCCCGAGGCATCAACACATCGGGAAATTCTTCGCTGTCCAATGGGGATGGTGGAAGCGATCCGATGTTTCCCTCATCGTCGGAGACATCTGGTGTCTCAACGGGTGAGTTATTATCAATAGATATATCGTCGCCAATGTCGCCATCGCCTGTCGGGACGTCTTGCTCTTCAACACTAATAAAAATGGTCAGTGTTAATTAGGAAGGCAAGACTGAACCTACGCAAGAGCGCGACGTGAACTGTGTGCTTGAGAGATCACCAGTGGGTTCTTTACCTTCTTTGGCTTTTTCCGCTTGTCTCGAGCCTCCCAAACCTTAAGCATACCAGCTATTTCAGTGTCCGAGAGCGCCCAGAGATTGGAGTGCTTCGCAAGGGAAACACCGAGGTGTTGTTGAACCAAGTGCTCCCGGACATTATACCGCTACACCGCGGGATCCTTGGGATCACAGTAGACACATCTGAGAGGCACATTCGAGCACGGTGAGCTGTCCTTGGACACTCCTGCAGTTCCATAGCTGAAGTAGACCAAGTTTAGACAACCTCTCGATGCGGCCATATTCAATGTGAGTGTGTTTGCCGCGCTTCCGCTTTTCTTGAGGTAAAATTTACACATCCCGAGAGGACGCAAGCAGAGACCGCAAGGTTGGGTGGACCGGTCGACAGTGGGATCATGGAGGATGTGCGCGCCAATATGGGCAAGAATTGTCTGGGGGTGGGCCATGTCGAGCGGGAGCGATGGGGTACATTTCGGGCAGACATGTAGATCTGTTTCCAAAAGTGCTTCGTTCTCGCCGTCCCCTTCGCAAACAAAACACACGCGGCCTGTAGACTGTCAATTGGATGCAGCTGATATTATTAAGTGATACGCACCCAATGCTTCGCGATACGGGAACTGGTCGGTCGGAACGAATTTAGGGATTGACTTGTTAAGGTGCAACGTCACCGTATCAAAGAGTCGGGCACCAAAAGCACGCAAAACACTACTCTCGAAGAGGTAGTAGGGCTCACCCATGACCCGTGTCGAAAGTGCGGGATCGATAGTTAAAACCAAGCGACCCGGTGCCGCTAGGGAATGGCGAATAAGACCAACGGCGCGCCAGTCATTTTTCAGTTCCGCGTCATCTTCACACGTGGATGGTACGACTCGGACGATTTGGAAATGAACTGTAACCGCCTGTTCTTGTAAGACTTCGAGACCCAGTTCCTCCACCGATTGGTTGTTGACTCGAATATCAGTGACCTCACCGACGCAGACAAAAAGCTTGCCCTCGCAGCGGATTAGGGTCACAATGGGCTCGGACACGAGAATACAAGGACTGCCAAACGCAGAGTCATGCTCCGCAATATGGCCCTGTTCGTCCGACCGTGAGGAGTACCTCTCCAGTGCGGCGACACGTTGCAAGCGGTCCGTAGACACCGCCTTGTGGGTATATTTCTGCATCAGAGACAGCGCACGCATTTTGCGCAGTTGCTTGTTGTTGACCATGATAAAATGGTTAGCCCGCGTCAGCGTAGCCAGCTGCGCACCAGGGCTATTGGGCTCTTCATTCACAAGCACGTCCTCGAGGTCAGGAGCCAGCAAAGTGATCACGGGGGGGGTTTCGTCTTCAAGTTCTTCCTCGATGTCATCGGCGTCGAGGTCCACTCTAACAAGTAAAGTGCCTAGAGGTGCCAGAATGTTAATGTTGACCGCGGCATCCAGCGAACGGAAGGCCTCTTCAAGGTACGGGAATTCGTCCTCAACCAGACGGCGCCCACGTTTCCAGCATGTGAGAGGCGTGACCTTTTCCAGAGACTCGCCGCGCCACGATGGTGGTTTAATATGATCAGTCTTGTCCGACAGCTCCCGCGAGTTGCGTGTCAAGGCGGGGAGGTTTAAACGCCGAGGCGCGCGATCCCACTGGGGGTATTTAGTGAGTATGTTTGCGACCTGTGTGGTACCAACAAGCCGCCCAATGAGCTGCAACATGTCGAGGTTGGCGTCATTCCCAATCATCGTCCGCAAAATCCCGAACAGTTCCTCGAGACGATCTGTGCCGAGTAATATCAACCAGAATTTCCCAGTGGGATCATCGACCTTGGCTTTGGCGACGCAGAAGTACGCATTTTTTATCATGACCATGATGTCAGTGTACAAAAGCGTCGGGACGGCGCGCTTTCCCCCGTCGCGGTACAGGATCATTCCGAGATACGCGGCGGCGCTCAAATGCTCGAGTTGCTCGGATAGGGTGAGGTCGACACAGATGTATGGGAAGACCAGATGGTAAAAAAAACTTCCGAGGATTCGTAGCGCCCTGGATGCGGAACGGAATCCTGGAGTACAATTCGGAGAAGGTGGAGGTAAAGACCAAATGTCTTGAAGGAGCTTGAATGCGACCTTGACATTTTGTTTGTCCTCCGGATTCAAGAGCAAATTAATGTGGATGGTGGAATGGCCAGCAGACTGAAGGTGAGCGCGAACGATACTGGGGGTAATCTCGACGCCCATGACATCTATTCCTGCCTTGCGGAGAAGCCAATTTCGCTTGCGCTTCACGACATGCTTTTGATCTTTGTCGGGGGTGAGATCATCCTCGCCGACCCAGAAGTTCATGTGCGGCAAAGCGTGGAGGAGGTCCCAAATGTTGGATTCGTCGGACAATTCCCGGACAAATGTCAGATCCACCAAGGCCTTTCCACGCCGAAGCTCCCCATCCGACGCGACCGAGACAACGCGCAATTTTGTAACATCATCGTACTTGGAATTTACGCCGTCGAGGGTGGGTTTAAGAACATTCTGGAGGTGTGCGGATGCTGTTTCCTTCTTGCAGTCACCGGAGACAAGAACAGGGCGCGCAGCGTACAGCCGCGTCTTGTCACTCAACATGCCGAGCGCGCCGACAGTGGCCTAAATTAAAGTCAGTTACGGCGCGACGTGAGAAAGAAATCAAATTTTACTTCACGTGCGTAATGCACTTCTTCTGCGCCCGCCACGTCGGCATCCTTCGTGGGTGCCTTTAACAGGACTCGGAACAGCTCTTCAAGGTCCTGCTCGCCGTTAAACTGCAGACTAGCTCTGTGCGCATGCTCCCGGCAAACACCAAGGAAGTTGTTTTGCTTGTTTTCCCAGCGGATTCGTTGCTCTAAGGCCAGCTCGTCGAACATCAAGATCTGGTGGACCACCTTCTTAGTGGCGATGACCTCTGTAATGCTCTCGAAGCAGGCCTGCACGTTCTGGGCGACCTCTGATCAAGATCCCTCGCACACCTCTCTTGCGCCCTAGTGCAATCCCCACAACACGACCTACCCGCTCTACGGCGCCACTTCCGATCGCCCGGACCAAGCGCTTGTAATCCGACAGGGATCGGGCCTGCGCAATAATCTTTGAAGCTATACTAAGCCCCCGAAGTCGCAACTCCTGAATGTGTTTGTCTTTGTGTCGCAGAATCTCGATGAGGGCCGTTAAACCATAGTACGCATAGTTCGAATTTTCATGTGTCCCTTCCTCAGCGCGCCTCAAAATCCCGTCGAGTGTTGCCTCTGTGCCTAGATTTGCACAGGGACGACAGTTGCCTCGGCTAGCGGTCGTTATCTTCTTGCAGGCAATCGACCGGAGGACGAGGACACCATTCGAATATTCGAAGCCCCACGGCAGGCTGAGGGTGTCGTGGAGCTTGAACGGGTAATCCAGGGAGTGCGGGAATACAAAACCACTACATGGCGAAGACTCAGACATGGGAGTCGGCGTCAGCGTCGGAAGAGGTAGGATATTGTCCACATCAACGTCGATAACAGGCTGAGAATCTTGCGTGGGAAGCTTTACGGCGGGGTCAGGCTTTGCGACACCGTGTTTCTCTAGACTACGAAAGTGGTGAGTTAAAGATTGCTTTGCACCAACACAAAAATAATCTCACACTAGCGTCATGGTTTCCAATAGCTGCTCGAGTTTTAGTTCCACCATAGCGCCTTGCAATCCCCGCTCGACGAAGTACTCCATAAAGTGTAGGAATCCACCCAACCCATACGGCCCCAGTTGAATCATACTGATTCGATCCTCGGCCCCTTTCCCGTAGCCAAACGCTGTATGAAACGCAGGTGCTAACGCCTCCCACAACATATCGGGCACAACAGCTGTTCCCAAAAATGACGCTGGGTTGCCCGAAAACGCGGCAAGCTGGCTCGTTTCATCGGCCTCGGGCGTAGACAACGGAAGTCGCCGCATCTCCTCGCGCAATTGCCGCAGCTGGCCCAATAGGCGAGACGACACTGGAGCAGATATTGACGCGGCTGACAGTTTCGGCAGGGCGGCTGTCTTTCCGGTGACCTGGCCCGGATGCTTGTGTGCAATGGGCGGTCTGGAGATGATGGGTGATGGAGCCTGGACTGTAGGGGGCACGGCGGGCTCCTTCTTCTTGAAAAAACTCTGCAGATTGCCATTTGGGCGCGGCTTTTTGTCTCGCTTGGCTGCGGTATCAATGCAATTTTGAGAGTCCGCGTGTGAACCCAGGAGATTCGCAATTCCACCAGGACCATACTTGAAGACACCGCTACAGTCTGGGCAGATTGCTTGCCCTAATCCTGGTACGTCCTTCTGCCACTTCTTTTCCTCGGCAATCCGCTCTTCTGGCGTTAAAATCACCTGCGTATGAGATTAGACAACCTACAGGGGCGCGGGCGGAGACAAACTTTTGGCGCCATTACCGTTTACTCCAAGGATGCCGCAGAGCTCAGGGGAGATTCGTTGTGGTGTCGCACAGGGAATTGGAAATTTTCTCTTCCGCTTTGGGTCGATCAATCGTAGGATCGCCAACGTTGTTGCCAAACACGTCGAAATTTATTCAAAAGTACTCTATGTGTGTATCTAGGGCTTATAAAAACTTATCCAGGGGTTCAGAAAGCCTCAAGGATGTCTCCCGAGTAATTTTGAGACCAATTACTGAAACATGTAAACTTTTTTTTTTCAGCCTAGCGGCCGACCCACCCTCCCTGCCTCCGGTCCCGGCTTGACCGGGCCGAACACCCTTGTTTCGGTCAAACAGTTAACCTATCTCAGAGATTGGAGTTGTTTGTTGGGATATTTGAGGCCATAAATCATTGCTCATGCACTAGGGATTCAAACCAGCAGTCACATACTACGACTTGGAACCCAAACTCATTAGGAAGACAGTCTTAGTGTTATGATCATAAGGGGATTGGTGTGGTGTGCTAGGTTTTAGGTGTGGTGTGTTAGTGTTCAAGCTACCCTGCATCTTTAGCTTAGTTAGCCTCAATTCACTGTCAGCGCATCTTGCACATTTCAACAGTGGTGCTTCTTGGTCCCCCACTTTATATGGTGCTCGTGGTTCTCGGTGAGCCGTTGAAATGGGTAAGATGTGCTACAGTTCAATAGTTCATATTGCATTAGGTCACAATGCATAGCATTTGGGCATCACACACATGAAAACTACCAAGTTTTCTTCAATTCTCAACCCATACTCAGGCGAAGTGAGACTAGAACTGAGGAATATTCTCTCCTTGAAACGGTATTTTACACCGCTTATGGTCAAAGGCCAGCCATTAACAAGTACTTTGGAGTCCAACTGGGAGCCTTAATGGGTGTCTTAGTTTAGCTTCACAGTCAACCACTTAATTTGTGAGAAACCAAAAAGAGCTAACCGCTGGATGAGTTTCACTCACCAACCGTTGGTCTCAATGAGATACCAGTAGTGGTTAAACATGTTCAAGGGTAGAGATGGCTGGACCCGGTTTGAGCACTCCCACGGTTGGAACCTCCAGCGGTAGGACTTGACTCGGATAGTCATGACCGTAGCACCGGCGGCCGGTTGAGTACCTGAAAGATGGATCTAATGGTTAGCTGTTAGTGGCTGTGCAACTTGACAGTAGCAACCCTACCTATGGTTAGGACTCAGTTCTGGGTTGGCAACGACTCAGTTAACTCGTAGATTGCATATCAAATGCCATGCCTAGTGACACGAGTATGACAAACAATCTTCCTTTTTCATGGAGAACAATGTGGTTGTTACATGTAAATCTTACAAGGTTGCGACCCAGAATTAATCCCTAGGACAGGTTTGGCTATCATCGTATTTTTTAAGCCATAGTTCACGCGTAAGGTTCCAGATCACCCTTTGACCGTGTGCCTCACACTCCCACACAATATATAGCCGTTAGCGGGGATCGGGGTTAAATACCCCGCTGGCCAGCACAAATAATGTGGGGTGCATTCATCGACACTTATCCGCGTCTTCTGCTATATAGGTTAGATGTGGCGGTGATACACCGCCACCCGCAGCGCGCCCTTCAGCTCATTCCAATCCTGTACCCGCGACAGCCGGCCCAATCCGCACACCGTCCCCACGGGAAACCGACACTGACATGATCATAGTGGGATCCTGAGTAGTATGCTCATCGACGTGAAGCGGGAGCCGGTGGTGCGAGGGAGGTAGCCGTTGCCCCGAGTGGGTAGGAGCGCGACGAACTCGAGCCCACAAGACACGGGGCTCGTATACATCTCATTGATATCACCCCTCGGTCAAAGCACAGAAGCCTAGATGAGGTACGTATCAGTAACGGCCGAGGTAAGTATGGGAATCGAGACAAACCCGCATGCACCTGATGGCACATCGGCGGGCATAGAAGACGTGGCGATGTGGAGCCGGGAGGGCGAGGTGAGTATGGGTTATCGGCGATATTGCCGCCTCCGCGGTGGCCCGACCTTGCAAGTACATTGAGCGGGATATGGGGCAGGTGTGATGCGGCAGGAAAGGACGAATGCACCGTCCGCGTCGATCACCTAGTGGCAGGATCGGGGACATGAGAACAGGTGTGGCCGCGCCCACATACCGGCTTGAAGAAGAAACTCGCCTAGGCGTCATTTGTCTGAGCGCCGCGCACCGATGTGGCTATTTTAATTCTTGATTCTTTCTTGCAGCATACTGATACACTGACTCGGGGCCTACGAGCGGAGCTGAACAACAAGGAAACAACAACACTCAGCAAGCAAGAGTCTAGATGTGGGTGTGCGAGGTGGTCCAAATGTCCCAATACCGATCAGGTACGTGTGAGCGGACTAGACAGAGGTGACGGAGGACGAGCGTAGGCGATGGCAGCGGCGGAGGTGATAACGACAGTGATCAGGGACGACGAAGGACACAAAAGGGACAGTGATCGGTGACGACAAGGGACTCAGAACGTGGGCAGATGAACTGCAGAGGGCAATATGCAAAGGGCAAATGAGAGATGTATTGGTGGGGGGCCGGTCTCTACAGTACAGTGTAAAGACTGGGGCTTTATATAGGAAAAGAGGGAGGCAGTGCTATGTACAAATAAGGAAACGGAAGATGTTGTGGGTAAAGGTCCATGCGGAGTTGTTCTCACGGGAAACGGAGCGGAGTTGCTCTCACGGGAAACGGAGGTGAAATTGGAATATGAAATTCCGCAAGTCAAAAGGGGATAGACCACAGCCTCTCTGTCAAGCGATACGGAGGCGGAGGTATTTGTAGTTGTATTCGGAGTCCGTGCGGAAAGGTGCTGTCGAGTTGCGGAAGGATTGATTTAGTTGCGGAGAGATTGATGAACTGCGGGAATGTGTCCGCTCGGTATATCCGGTTGCGTGTGTACGCGCCCAGCGCGGGCTGGGGCGCATCAATACGCGGGTCAGTCAAGGGACATACAGTATTGACGGCGTCAAGTGGATGTAAGCGAATTCGACCATTGAGGCCATCGGTGAGGAGCTCGACGAGGAGTGAGTGCATTGGCGCGCGCGCTTCTGACTGTGAGCAAAACCAGATGCTTGTCGTTTCCACCGAGGGCACGAAAGGGAGCATCGGAGTAGAAACTTGAGAACTTGATACATTTTTTCGTGCGAGGGTACGTAGACTGGAACTGGCTGGTTGGAGGAGGTTGGGAGGAGGAGACGTCAAAACGGTGGCTATGCACGGCGATCAAACGACTCGGATATTGATCGTATCAATGCCTCTTGTTTTCTGCGTTCATCAAGTGTCCATCCTCTCAGCGCCATAGAGAAAGAACAAGCCACCTGCATGCAAATACAGACTCCCCGGTGTTCTAGATCTTTCTCGCAACGTCGACCGGTCCCCTCACTGCTCAGCAGTGCAAAAAGTTCGCCAAACGGACTGAGAATCTCCTCAAGTTCCTCTTACCGAATCCCCGGTATCTACACAGAGACTGAACGCGAAACGGCTCTCAGCTGAATGTACGCGGCATTGTCCCTTCGACTCGGGCTCGGTCTGCTGGAGGACAAGGCCGCGGCGGAAGGTATTTTGTACCCTGCTGAATTCCCCATTCTTACTTGCGTACTTACTTGTATCCAGGTCCCACTAGCTTCCACCCACTGCGTTGAACACAGAAATACAGCGGTGGGCAATGTCCCTCTTTCCACGGTGCTCCAATCAATCTACTCTGCAAAAGGACTGAACGCGAAATGGTTCGCAGCTGCACAATATTGTCAAATAGTGTCCAATTATGCAGCGATAGCCCGTTCGATTCGGGCTCGGTCCATGGGCTGAGCGGCCGTTGTCCCTTTTCCCCGACCGGTTCGTCTTCTATTCTTTCTATCCAGGTCACGGCAACGTTGCAGCTAGCCGTGAGCTGTTCAACACAGAAAGAGAGCCGTACGTATGTCGTGCACTTTCTTACCTAAACACTCACTGAAGTGCAGGGACCGAACGCGAAATGATTCGCAGCTGTAAGACGTATCTCAACCACCTTATTGTATACGCAGCTCTCGCCCGTTCGATTGGGGCTCGGTCCACTGGTTGGTAACTCTTATTTCATTTTTACTTTTGTGCTGGCATGACTGATCCAGGCTTGTGTCTTTCTATCCAGTTCCCGACGACGTTACATTCAGCCATTTACAAAGGTGGCTCTTTCCACGTGATATACTTAGATTCAAACGCACCTCTAACGGGAATTCCCTGGTATCCACGGAAGGATCGAACGCGAAATGGTTTGCGACTGCACAGATAGAATCTACGTGCGTAATAATATTTTTCTTCGGTAGCATGAACGCTGAGGTATAAATTTTTCAGGTTCTCCCGTGTCTGTCGGTCCGAAGAACACAATTTCATGATATTCTATCCAATATGTAGGAGGACCGAACGCGAAGTGGTTCGCAGCTGCGGAACCTGCGTCTCGACTGATGCCTACATGCGGAGCTTTGCCCGTTCGATTCGGGCTCGGTCTATTCGCGTGTCGATCAGGTTTTTTCTTATTCCTGTCTGGCACCGCAATTGCACGATACTCCAATTTAATCAACTCTACACAAGGACCGACCGCGAAATGGTTTGCGGCTGCACAACTACCGCATTCTGCAACCGAAAGTATGCAGCTTCAAGTTGCCCGTTCGATTCGGGCTCAGTCCATGAATGAGTCGTCCAAGATTTTTCTTTTGAATCCTAGCCGATCCTGGATTCATACTCGGCAACGTTACAGTCAGCCTGTTCAACACAGAAAGTGAGCCGTACGTACGTCGTGCTATTTGTTAGCTAAACGCTCAGTACAATTTCCCAGATTCTTTTAGCCGCCGCCGCCTCGGTGGAACTGAACGGAATACTACCCAGACGCGATCCACCAATTCTACGATATTCTCATCCCACTTGCAAAAGGACCGAACGCGAGGTGGTTCGCAGCTGCAAGACGCACGGTGATCCCAGTATACTGTATGCGCAGTTCTCGCCCGTTCAATTCGGGCTCGGTTCACTCGTCGGCAACTCCATCTTTTTGTTTTTGTTTTATCGTGGTGGCGATACTGATCTATCCTTACGTCTTTCTATCCAGTCCCGGCGACATTACATCCAGCCATTCGAACCAAAGGTGGGTCTTTGTGCGCGTTATAATTCTGGACCGGGGTTGAATTCAAACCTGCCTCTCACAGGAGTTCCCTGATATCCACGGAAGGATCGAAGGCGAAATGGTTCGCGGCTGCACAAATGAAATCTACGTGCGTAATGATATTTTTCTTCAGTAACATGAACACCGCTGAGGTAAAATTCTCAGGTTCTCCCGCGTCTGTCAGCGAGAAGAACACAAATGCCACGGTACTTATTCCATCCAATCTGCAGGAGGACCGAACGCGAAATGGTTCGCGGCTGCACAACCTGTCGTATAATCTCTGCTCACGCAGCTTAGCCCGTTCGATTCGGACTCGGTCAACTCGCATGTTGCTCAGGTTTCTTCTTCTTCTTCCTCTTTTTTTGAATGCTCCCCAGTCGCACATCTGGAATTCTTACTTACATTTTTCTCGCCAGGTCCCGGCAACATTCCAGCTAGCGGTTCGACGCAGAAAGAGAGCCGTGCGTACATCGTGGTATCTGTTATCCAAACGTTAAGTATAATCTTCCAGGTTCTTTTAGCCGCCTCGATGGGACTGAAGTAACGGAATCCTGGCCAAACTCGGTCAACCACACGAATCCTCATCTCAGTTAGACGGGGACTGAACGCGAAATAAATGGTTCGCAGCTGCAAGACGTAATTAACCACTATGTTGTGTCCGCAGTTCGCCCGTTCGATTCGGGCTCGGTTCACTCGTCGCCAACTCCACCTTTTTGTTTTTCCTTCATCGTGCTGCAGCGCTGGCGGTACTGATCTATACTTACATCTTTCTATCCAGGTCCGGGCAACGTTACCTCCAGCCATTCGACTCGCCAAAGTGGCCCTTTGTGCGTGATATCCTTCTCTCCGGGGTTGAATTCAAACGTGCCTCTCACGGGAATTCCCCGATATCCACGGAAGGATTGAAGGCGAAATGGTTTGCGGCTGCCCACGTGTGTAATAATACTTTTTCTTTGGTAACATGAACACTGAGATACAATTTCTCCCGCCTCTATCGGTCCGAAGAACACAATTTCGTGATATTCCATCCAACATGCAGAAGGACCGAAGGTGGTTCGCAGCTGCAAGACGTGTTCGATTCGGGCTCGGTCCATCCAGGGTGATGTTGCACTTCTTTTTTTTTCTAAAAGAAACCCTCCCCAATCGCACATCTGGAATTCTCTTCTATCTATGTCCCGGCAACGTTGCAGTCAGCCGAGTCAACGCAGAAAGGGGGCTGTGGGTACGTCGTAGTATAAACGTTGGGAAGTACAATCTTATCATCAGATTCTTTCAGCCGCCTCGGTGACCCAGACGCGATCCGCCACACCAATCCCACGGTATTCCATCCAATATGCAGGAGGATCGAAGGCGAAGTGGTTCGCAGCTGCACAACCTCCGCCATGAGATCCACGTACGCCGCTTTCGCCCGTTCGATTCAGGCTCAGCCCACTCGCATGTTGCTCAGGTTTTTTCTTATTGCCGTCCGAGACCGCAATTCCGCGATACTCCCCAATGTAATCGACTGTATACCAGGACCGACGGCGAATGGTTCGTGGCTGCACAAGCTACGGCATTCTGCAATCGAAAGTATGCAGCTTGCCCGTTGGAGTCGGGCTCGGTTCATTCATTGCTGAGTTTCAAATCCATTTTTTTTCCCGCCGGACTGGTAAATTATATGGATTTACGACTCTTTTATTCAGGTCCCGTCCACTTCATCCAACCGGACCCAGAAACACGGTCGTACGTGCGTAATATCATTTTGCATAGGTGGTTGATTCATACTTGGGCCGTACGTGCATAATCTCATTCTTGATTGCCTACGAAAACATTGAGGTGCAAATTTTCAGGTTCACTGTGTTCCCTGGGCCTCAAGGCAGTGGGTGTGTCCCTCAGTCTTGCTCGACCTAGGTACCGAG
Organism: Mycena metata; assembly: GCA_029378385.1. NCBI lineage: Eukaryota > Fungi > Basidiomycota > Agaricomycetes > Agaricales > Mycenaceae > Mycena > Mycena metata. Next base: position 133,917 of record JARKIB010000056.1, read on the forward strand.
GCACCGGGGTCGCGGGACTTAGGTACAGCGGCTCAAGTACGATATTCCCTCCTCCCCATCCGGGTCGTTATCTCTATCTCTATAGAAGTCGTAATATTAGTATCTTTGCTTGGTTATAGACACTGACTGAACTTACAAAAGGACCGATCGCAAGATGATTCGCAGCTGCACAAATTACGTTGGCCAGCAGATTTGGTACGCAGCTTTCGCCCGTTCGATTCGGGCTCGGTCTATGTCCCATCGGCCCCCGTTTTTTAATTCTGGTCTGACGATATTTCAGGTCATGAGGCCTGCAAACTGATTCAACTGGAGCTGGAAGACACTGCACATTGTCCTCTGACTCGCTTGAACATCGTGCTTTCTCCCGCTTGGGATGTGGATACGAAGTGGCGGACTCGCGCAGGGTGGATCAGATTTTTTGAACCACCGAGTCAAGGCGATGTGGCTCGAGCATTTGTGTTCCGCCTGGACTGTCAGAATTAGGCGAAGGGGCCGCCTCCTTTCGTCAGCCGCCACTCCCACGTCTGCTCCTTCTTTCTTCGGCAGAGATTGTACCGACAGCATTCCCCGAGCGCGCAGGGGAATTTTTCAATTCTTGGTTGTGCATCGGAAATTTTTGACACACCGGTATCGAACTTTCAGCATCTCCGATTCTCCCTAAACTCCCTCCCGCATGAACCGACTCGAGGTTGCAAAAATAATGAAGGAGGAATTTCCACAAGTACGCCGACGCTGGGAGTTGAACCCATTGGCTGCTGAGACCATCTCCTTACGTTGGGGATGCAGCAGTGCACCTAACACGACGTCCGCTTGCTGTATCTAGCGAAGGTTTCCTGTGAGTGCGCAACTTTCGAGTCAGATGGATGTTATATTTTCGATGCCGATGATCACCTGTTTCAAACGTTCAACTCCCACGAGGAGCGTCTCAATATCAATTTGTACTGCTCCCTCCTGTGTGCTTTGTCTAGAGTGAAATTAAAAAAACTTGAGTTTGAGGGCGTAGTCATACGCGGACGCTGGGAGTCGAACCCACCCACTCTCAAATATTCACTCTGCCGTGGAACAACGCAGTGGGACACTACATGACTTTCGCTTGCTGAATTCCCTGGAGGCCCTCCACCGCCTTCCGTGAGCGAACAAGGGGGGTGAAGTTCATTTGACGTCAACCGCGTGATCGAGACTCACTGTGGGCGTAATTAATCTCCGCAACCCGGGAGCGCCCGATGCTAGTTCCAGGATGCATGAGTTCGCGTCGATGGAACCTGTGCTTCTTGCTGGGACACTTGACTCGGGAGTATTTCCTAGATACTTTCGAAAGTTGCGCCACTCCATTCCGAATCGGGTAACTCACCTGCCTTATTAGGACACGCTCGCTCTAAAGCTTCGACGCTCCCGCGTCCGAGGTCAAAACCGCGGAGGGGAATCAGAACGACGGAGATTGGATTTAGTTAGTGTGCGTACAACTAGTTGATATGGATACAGTGTATGTGAGTGTAAGCGGTGTGTATGTGAATGTGATGAGTGAGAGTTGCGGGAGCATTATATGGTGTGTGGTGGTGGTAACAAGCTATCGCCGAGCGCTCGCGCAATGGATAGCTGCGTGCCCATCGAGGGACTGACATTATGCGAAGTGGTCTCTAGGGACCGGCGTCCCCGTCATAGATACACACCCTGGGCCAGGAAGCACGAAGCCCAAGGAAGGAAGTCGGTAGGCAGCCGACCTCGCCAAGCTCAAGCCAGCGCCCGTCCCCGCGCCGCCGTATCCTGTCGCTGCGGCTGGTGGTGTATCGGCGGCGCCTCCAAATCCTCCATGTCGAGTGACCGCGCGTCGGACACAGGCGACCACGATCGCGAGCTGCGTCCCTCCTCTTCGTCCTCCGGGTACTCCTCCCCATACGAGGTAGAAGTCGCAGCAGAAGCGGGACGGTATGACGTAGGACTAGCGGGGTACGCCTCTCCGTGCCCCTGCCACCCGATATGCAGCGGGAGCGCGTACGCGAATGGGGTGCTGGCGACGGAGGAGCCGAAGGACGTCGCGGAGGCGGGAGTCTGCACGGGGACGAACGACGCCGCCGACGCGGGTGTGTGCAAGTCGACGTCGGTGCCGCTATCCGCCGGGTACGCGCTCGACACCGACACAGAGGCGTTGTCCGAGTACGTGCTGAAGCGGGAGGTCGGGACGCGGCTGGCGGCGGAGAAGCGCGAGAGTGTGCTCTTTACGTCCTTCTCGAACGAGGGCGCGGGTTTGGTGTATCCAATGCCGGGCCCGAGGGTCGTCGAGGAGGAGGATTGGGAGGCAGAGCGCTTGGTGACGAAGGGCGCGGCGAAAACACCCAAGGCGGGGCGCTGGAAGCCCAGGAGGCCCATAAGGCGCCAGAATGCGGCGGCGAGGACGGTGATGAGGCGGGCGTAGTGCTGCCGGGCCTCGGGCGCTAGACCGAAGAGGGCGAAGAACGAGAGTGCGGAGAGGGGCGCGGACCAGCGTGTGAGCTCGAGCGCGACGGCCAGTGGCCTGCTGGAGCGCCATACAGACGCGGGGATGGTGTCTATGCGGGAAAAAGTCAAGTGCATGGCGGAAAGGGAATGCCAGGTCGTGATTGGCGTGGCGGTGAGGGTCATCCAGAGGGCGACGATGCTGAAGGGGGTGATGACAAGGATGGCGGTCGCTGCGAGGACCATGAGGCGCAGGTAGCGGGAGACCGTGAGCTCGGGGAGCGTGGTGGTGGTGGGGTCGAGAAATTCATTAAATGCAGCGCGGCTGGCGCGGAAGGCGTGAAGCGAGAGGATAGAGTACACGGCGGAGACGAGGGCGATGAGTGGCGGCCAGATCATGGAGAGGAAGTACACGGGGATGGTGTTGGAGAGCACCGGGAAACATCCAACCTGCTCGTAGATATCGAAGCGACGGCTTTGGACGATATATTCTATTTCCACACGTTAGTTAGGGGAATACCGTCAATTTGCGAAAACTCACGCAGGGCGACGTAAACGAGAGGAAAGAGGATACAAACAAGCGAATCGGCCAAGACTGCACGGCGTTTCTGGACACAGGGTTGGTTGAATGGACGCTAAGACGTAAAATCCATGCTCACCTGAGCGGCGGTGATCGTGTCGGGCTTCGCGCGCGCAATTTGGTACAAACGGCGGTTGATACACAGGGAGGCGGCAGGGATACCGACTGAGGCGGCGAGGGTAATTTGTATGGCTTTCACGGCGTCAGCGAAGTACAAATGGACGGAGAAAACAACTCACAAATGTCGCACCAAGCAGGTGCCCGATTTATCGAGTCGTTGGCCCATACGACGGAATTGACGAATTGGTTGAGACATACAAGGGCAGACCACATTATATAAAAGCAGGTTCCAGAATTCCAGGTCCGGAAATGCCAGGGAAGAGGAATAAGAACCAGGACGAAGCCGAGAAAGGTAAAGACAGAGAAAAGTGGGTAGAGGGCGTCAGACATGGTCGTTGAAGGGATCGTAATAGCGGAGGAGGCTGAGTGGGTGGAGAGTCTTCGGTTTCTGACATCCTTGTGCCATTTTAGCGTTTGAGGCTAGCGAGGAACAATAAGAGGAACAATGGCAAGGACAATGGCAAGGACAATGAAGGTGTCGGCAAACTATGCACAGCCACTGATGTTGTGATGTCCGGTGCCGAGAGCTGCCGAGAGCCCCTGTCTTTCGGCGTTGCGGTCTGCGGCTTACCGGGGTCAGCGTACGTAGGCCAGAAGCTAGATTAACCGTTTAAATTTGGCTGCGAGGCACCAACCATGTTGAACACAAAGTACAACATCGATATCCCGCAGAATCCAGTATTGGCGTCGTGGAAAGTAGACCAATCTAGGAGATGAGTACCGCACCTGGAGCACAGGGTGTGCGTCTGCACTTTGTGATACGCTCGATTATCTTGACAGCAGAATTCCCGTTCGACTCGGGCTCGGTGCATCACGACTTCCTCCGAATTTTTTTTACGAACTCTGTCGAGGGTAGGCGGATCCGCAGGGCCAGGACCGTGAACTGATTGAATGTTAAACAATGTTTGAGAAGGTTACGTTTTGCCCCGCAAATAATACGAGTTCGTTCGAATCGGTGAGGGTGCATATGCGATCCCGAGCGATCGTATTTTTATTTGTTCCTGCGCGAGGTAGCAGAGACCGAATGTCTCCGCCGCGCTAGAAGGACTGACTGAACAAATGGACATAGCACTCGAATCGAATAACATTTCTACTGAGTGTTGGAAGGATTCCCGATTACCGGATCGCTCGAGTGCCCGGGTGAAATCACCGAATCTACATACTTGAGTGATGCTAAAGTCTCACATTGGTACTGTGAAGTGGACAAATCTAGGATACCAGTACCGCACCTGGAGCACAGGGTGTGCGTCTACACTTTGTGACACGCTCGATTATCTTGACAGTAGAATTCCTGTTCGACTCAGGGTAGGTGCATGGGATCGCAACCTCGCGGGCAATTTTTTGTTTTGTTTCAACCTACACAGAAATTAAATCTTTCGAACGCAGGAGGATCCGGTAAACTGATCAGGTCACAAACAAGATCCAAGGAAGTGCGGCCTTCAAATTCAACACTTTCCCCGCAGAAAATCGGGCGACACCGAATGGACACCATCCTCACTTACATCGTCCGAACATCAAAAAGTGTAGGAGCGTGAAGGCGTACTTTGAAATCCCGCCAAGCAATCTCATCCACCAAAATGATGCGATGGACCTCAAATGGACCTTAAATGGACCTCGTTCGAATCAAGTTTTGGTTCTTCGATCCTAAAAGGAGTTGAATGAGCGCGAAAAGGATTAAACGACCGTAGAAGGATGTAGAATTACAGTGAGACTCTGATTTTAAATGGAGGATTGGCACTGACGAACCTACACAAGTGGACCCGGCCTTCGGCCCGCGCCCCTGATTTTCGGCGAAAGACCTTCCCACGGTTCAAAACAAGGGGCGAGAAATCGGGCGAGAAGTGCTGATCTTGACCACAGCTTCAAGCCGGTACCACATTTTTGGGCATTATACGTCTCACGGATATGTGACTGAACAAGGGACTTCCGCCTTGAAGGGTGCGGAGGAGAAAAGGATCGCCATCGTACTGCTCCGCCGTCAGCTCTCCAGCCTCCATCTTGAGGAAGATGGGAATCTAGAGGAGCACCTTCGCTGCCTCCCATCTGATTTTCAAATCCCGATGTCCCCTTGCATAAGGAACTACATAAATACGTGGGGCACTATGTGATCGTACAAAATTGGTAACAGAACCCGCCTGCATCAAGCCTTCGAATTCACATGAAACGAATTCGTGCCAGAATAAGACTCATCCACTGAAGTATCATTACCGTGAGTCCCAAATTGCATGCTAGGCAGGCTCTTGTTGGTAGCTAAATGGTACTCTTCGTGCGCCGTTGTGCGCCCACCCGAACTTCCGGTGAGTCCAGTAACGTGTGGACGAGATGTCACCGCTAAGGACCGAGACTGCGATACCATAGTGACAGTGAGCAGGGGATAGATTGCACCGACCACGATCGCTGCCTCAATCATGAGGTGGGTTGCAATGTCGAACGATCCTCCGGACGGTTTGTTATTACTGCTTTGGATAGAGTTGAGCATGAGGAAGGTGAACTATGGAATTCGATATGTCAGTGCGTATAATTATTCAGGAGTTTTGAATGCGGACCTGCAGCAGGCAGTATACTATCCCAGTTTCTGTCATGAGGTCCAGACACCTCTGAACAACAGTGGGTTTCCCCGTTCCGCCCGTGTTCATTCGGATGGAGCGGCGGAATTCCCTTGAGCGCAGGGTTAGAAGGATATCATTCGAGTGAGAGGGCCATGTAAGTACCAAGCCTTTAATCCAACAAGACAGGTACCAATGATGTTGGTTGCGCAGGACAGTGAGAAGCAGATCACTTGAAGTTTCTCAGCAGTGGCGTCGAAAGCTCCGGTCCCGTTCTTTATCATCAAATGCTGTCGCCATCCAGTATAGGCAGTGTAGGATAATGCTGTTATGACCCATAGCACGACCAGCGAAGTCCGGATATACTTCCTCTCGCTATAGAGCACCCAAACACGCCAGACCTGAACCACATGGTCAGATACATGTATACAGCGGTGACAATTCCGTCTTGACTTACAATGATTGCGTCCCCGACCATAAACTACCCCAGTGCGTGAGTTTCAAGCGGCGACGAAAACTGATAAGCACTGACGTTGATGAGTTGGGGCCACAGAATAACCATAGAAAATCGGATTGCTTGTCTACTGGCTACTGCTGCTCGATCCACAATCGAGACGTCGAAATTTGAGTAGAGGTTGAGTTGAATGGTGGCAGTATATTCCTAGCATAACCTTTAATACTTGAATGGTATGTAAACCGAAAGCATGCCCACAGCAATATACATCGTCCAAAACAATGTAGTGCTCACGAATGTAAGCAGTGCGACACTGAACATGGCGAGGTTGGCTCTCTTATTCGCGCCTTCAAAGATGCCCTTGCGACTGCGTCGTGATGTATGAGTATAGGGATGCCCACCGCCCCCGTCTTTACGGGTGGGACGGGCCCCGTAAACGGCACCCCGTCCCGTGCCGTCTCGACATCGGCTTCAACAAACAAGCGGGCGGGTACGGGCGGCAGTACTGCCGTCAATACCCGCCCGTTGACGGCCGTCGACGGCCGCAGTAGTGTTGCCGCGACTTGGGAAATCCCGACTTCAAAGTCTGAGTCGAAGCCGACTTGAGTCAAGTCTTGACTCGACTCATCGAGTCACTCGGGTCGACTTGGACCACCTGAAATTTAAATCAGCGTGTTCAGTGGTTTAGAGTTGAAAAAACCGACTTTGATGAAATCTTGATCCGCGTGACAGCCGCGTCACCCCAGTGACCCGCGTGACGCAACGTGACATTTGAATAAATTTTCCTGACTGCAGCTCGTTCTACGGGTCAAAACAGCTTTCAACTTGTTCTATTGTTGTCCTCAGACTATTTGAAGTCTCGAGAAGTAAAATAACAATATTATATGGCCGATTTTCCTTGTAAAGTGTCAAATATCCCAGGATTCCCAATGTTTCCTTGGCCTCGAAAAAAAGTGTCTGCGGCCTTCCCAGTGGACTTCCAGCCATTGGAAACGTAAGATGGGGTGATAATAAACCTGGTATTCCATACTTAGTCCCACCCCTCCCTCAGGAATATGATTTTTCGAAACCAACTCAAGTCGACTCAAGTGACTTGGAGTCTCCAAGTCGAGACTTCCAAGTTGCGACTCGACTTAATGAGTCGCGGCAACACTAGGCCGCAGACGGGTTGATGAATTTTACCAAGCTTTTTCAAGCTGTTTGAATGGGATTTAGCGGTAGGGAGATCCTACTTGGTTCATAGTGGGACCTAGTACCACCTGAGAACTGATTAAATGGGAACAGGGACCATTTCACTCACGTACTATCGGATGCCGAGATGCCGATGTTTGAAACTCACACGACTCCTCGTCCTTTTCTCGGCCTGTCGCGCGGCTACTTCTATTCCAGACCCACTGAGGAATTCGCATCCCCAGTTTGACTTCTGAGCACTCAATTAGCAACGAAATCACCTTTTATACTGGTGGGAAATTGATTACCGTCCCGTCCCCGCTTACGGCCGTCTTTTGTGCAGCCCGTCCCGCCCCAGGGTCTTGAGGTCGGAAAAGACGGCCGTCAACGAGGCGGGCCGTCACCGCCTCGAGTTCGTGGATTGACGGCCGTCGCCGTAAACGGGACGGTGTCCATCCCTATATGAGTAGTTATATTACGATGCAGGAGAAAGGTTGCTTACAGCAAAGTCGAAACAGCGATGGGAAAGATCAAAATGTACATTCCTAAGGACAATGAGCTCCTTTTGAGACGCCGATGGATTTTGACATATGCATACCATAGAAAAAGGACATGAAAATGGCAACCAAGAGATTCTCGTGGATGGTTAGACCGATTTTTCCAAGTGCGGCCTGTTCTTCTGGAGTCATGATGAAGACCAAGGAATAAAGGGTGAGACTCGAGAGGTGATAAAAAGTTGGGCGCTAGCGAGTACTAAATACTCCTCCTGCACCCCTGATCAAATCTGGCTCCACGGCCACTGAATTGACGACAATTTCTTCATCGGAAATCCGAGTCCGCATATCGTTCTTCTAAAAGATAAAAGATAGGGAGTGAGTTATCGGGAGGTGATGAGGGAGCAGCATCAGAGATTCAAACGCTGATAATCCGTATCGAATCCCACCATCGTGAGCGGGAAGAATTGAGAACGGAGAAATGGAGATTCGGATCTGGAGAACCAGTCGGCAGCCGGAACCGCAGCGTTTAATCGGTGAGAGTTGAAAGAAAACGTCAAACACCTGGTATTGAACCGAACACACTCATCTCTTGCTCGTGTTGATCCCGGTTTTCGAGGCAGACCTGCAATGGGGTGTTTCAGACATGGCTATTTGGGGCACAACTTGGGGCCCAACTTCAATCAAAAGTTGTGATCTCAAAATTGGATAAAGAAAGATAGATGTGTGAACACCCTCAAGTACTTCCCTTTTAGAACACCATCCCGTGGTTCACATCAGGTCAGCGGATTTCGCCGGCAGATGCCAAGTGTTTTTCTCTAACTTTGAAAGTTGGAAGGTTCGGTGGAACAGACAGGAAGCACCGGGGGTCAAAGATAGGAAGTTACCGAGAGGTCGAGGGTCCACCGGAAAAATATACATATAAGCCGTGTGAGTGATGGTTCAGTACTTTGCTGTCGACTCCCTGCTACGGCCACTTCCTATTGCCAAATATCGCAGCTCGATACTCTGCCGCCTCGGAGATTTTTCTTTAAAAGGGAATTGGATGGTATCACCGTTACGTAGGGAGCCGGGGTGGGCCCGAGGAAAGAATCGTAATTGATACCCTTTTTCTTATCCTTGGTCCCCCTTGCATGGACGGCACATAGAAGCGAAAGCGTGAACTTGAAGGAAGGAGATGCCGACGCAGGTACTAGGCTTTTATTATAGGCGTACCACATCAGATGTGCTACAGGAAAACAATGAACAAGTTCGATAACACTGCCATCTCGTTGGTCGCCAAGGGAAGTGATTCAGGCTGCTGCGATGTATTACGTTTCTTCATTCTTCGCCGGCGCACAAGACTAGATAGTCGAAATGAGAAGGTGCGGAACGTTCACAGGCGAGACCATGCTGTGCTATCACGATCATTCTGGGAGAACGAACCACGAAGCACTGGGTTGATCAACAGTGGCGGCAAGTTGGATAGTTTAGTGTTCGTTTCTGTAGCAGAAGCGCTGAATCCAGCCCAGTTGAACGGTAGAAGAATTGGGCTCACTGGCAGAAGAATCGGAACTGCCGTTGTGAGCTGCAGTGGGAATGTCAGCCCAACGGCGAGGGAATAGTTGCGAGGAGCAGCCCGCGGGAGATTTCAAAGTTCGAGTCATGGTCAAGGATTGCCGTCGAAAGTTCAAGTGGAAACTGGATCCGTCAAAAGGTAACGTACACGCTTCACAGAGTGGGAGTCAACGACATGAATGGGGGCCGCGGCGTCGTGAGAGCGCCAAGATTTGCAGATCTAATTAAGTAAAACAAGGGTATCTTGGCGCGAATGAGTGTGGAGTTCGTGATAGATGGAAGTGACACCATACATATTTCTCGGACGATGTCATCTGTGAACCTGCGTGGACGAGAAACCAGTGGAAGATGCATGTGAGTGTTCATAGCGCATTTTTGGTGACCAGGGCCCGATGAGAGAATGAACAAAGAAAAGACGGAGTGGGGTTCGAAACAGTGGGTGTGGAAACTGGCTGATCATGCGCCGGCTCGAAAACTGCGAACACAGAGAACAGATGCAGGCTGATGTTCGCTGTTTTCAAGTTCCAGCCGCGTCGAGTTATTTTTGGGTTGGTTCTCGTCCACCCGAGCGTGCCCGGATGATCACTGTTGAGAGTATCTCGTTCGCAAGGTGATCGGCGCAGGGATATGTAGGCGGATCCAGTTCGCCTGGAAAAAGGTCAAGAAGGCCAAACGAAAACGAACACTTACCCGCAGCAAACAGTGCAACTCCGAAGGAGCACACCATCCTCATTGACGTCTGACAAACATCATGAATGGAAAGAGAATGGAGGCACACCTTGAGATACAACCAAGCACCTCATTCGGCGACATGTTATAAACCTCGTTCAAATCGGGGGAGGGTGCATTGTTCTTCTAAATCAGGGTTCTTTTTTGATCCTCCGTGCGCTACAAGAATTAAACGACCGTACAGAGAGTTGGTTTGAAGGATGTAAAATTACCGTGATTTAAGGAGGATTGACACTGTCGAACTGAGAACATAGATACCCCACCTGGAGTACAGGTGTGCATCTGCGCTTTGTGACAGCTTCCACCACTCGGATGAAGAATCCCCGTTCGACTCGGCCTAGGTGCATAAGCTTGCATTTGATTTTTTTTTTTTGACCTACACAGGGACTAAATCTGTCGAGTGTAGGCGAATCCGGTACTATATCGCGGTAGGAACCTGGCCACACAAGGAACCTGGCCATAGGCTAACTGTCACTAGGGGCAAGAACCCAGGCACTTGGAATCCATGTGCGATAAACGAAGGTCCGACGCAGATGGACCAGAAACATCGAAAGGTAATATAAAGACTTAACAATGGTTCTTTGATACACAAAGGATGGACAAAGGCCAGACAAAGGGCAGGGGAGATTTCCCCAGTGCAGGGAATCATGCCCTGGGCTGGTCCTGCCCTTTGTCTACCTTTGTCTTGCCTTTGTGTAGTAAAGAACCATTGGCAAGCTGTCGCGATATCTCCGGTCCATCTGCGATGGACCTGCGTTTATCGCACATGGATTTCATGTGCGTGGGTCCTTGCCCCTAGTGTGTAGGACTTGAAAGTGTGTAATATCTTCCCTTTGTATTTCCACAATGGAGTATGAACCATTGCGCTCCTTCAGACCAAATTTCAACCCAAAGTGATAAGTTGATCCATAGCTGTGCTCGGATTGATTGCGGTCCGGAGGTTGAGAACGTCAATTTGATAATCCTGAGCGACCGTTTCGCATGTTTCTCAACCAATACGCCGGGAATCTGGGACTTTAGGGGCACATTCTTCTGCTACAACCTGGTACTTTCCTCTGAATATGTTTCACCCAGCCAAGGGCCCGCCCTCTATGGCCAAATTCATCAACACGATTGGAACAGAAACTCAATGATCGTACTCTTAAATTCGAGATACCGATAGCCTCTTCAAGACAATAATTCCAATGCCTTGCAGTATCCATTAGGATAGGGAAGACATGGATACCCTTCATTATATGAAACTTGAATACTCCCCGTTCCCTCCTAATATGAATACAGATAAAAGATCACCCATTGGACGCTAGAAAAAAGATTAAATGTCGGGTTCTCAACAGTACACCTTGCAAGTGGAGATATGCATTCAGGTTGGTCCATTGGATTCCAATAAACCTCCTTATCACTTGTTTTGGCCTACAATCTGTTACCACTGGCGCACCAGCCCGATTTAGATGAAAGTACGGATCCCGCCGCGGAGGACCCTTGTAAAATGTCTCTGCTACACTACTTTTGCAAGGTCCCATGTATTATAAAAGTGCCCAGAATACATCATATATGTCCCACATACATTATAGCCAGCGGTGCGGATCCTCATTCACCGCCAACGATGTGCTTTCGAGGGTGGCCAGGTACCCTGTCAATTACCATGTTGGGAAATCCTTAAAAACTAAATTCGTTGGGCACTCAAAACGGCAAAAGTGTCGAACACCGCCGACCGGGAGTCTGAGGTCAGGAAGCGACGGGAAGGGAAGGATTCGTGGGTAGGATTTTGGAGCGCCTGACGAGTGAGGGGGAAGATTGAGGGGTAGGATGAGTCCGCTAACTGATGCGGTAAGCGATATAATGCGATGCTTGACTAGCCTGCTGAGTCTCCACCCTCCAGCCTGGGTTTGAGCTGTCAGTGGGCCGTAGTTGCAGCATTCATACGGCCAGTTTGTCGAGCGCACACACCCCCGCCCTCGAATTTGACGGGAAATCGACCGCTGCGCGATGGAACCACGTCTGATCATGGAGGTCAAGAGCAAAGATTAAGCGCCCGATAAGCGCCCATCAATTTCCCAATATGGAAGCACTACCGCTCGTCGATATTTCTGAACTTCCGACAATTCTGAAGGTCCGACAGGAACTTGAGTCGAGACGAGGTACCCAGCGATATTTTTATGCAATTTTCTTTGTTCATTGGTCATATCTACCGCAGCCAAGCCGCGCAAAGATAGATTGGAAGCAGAAAGCGAAGTTGAGTCGTGAAGAAGTGAGTGATTATGGTAAGTGGTAATGCAACAGGAAGGAAAGCGAGTGATGAGTGAGACAGATAGGTGTAATCAGGACGCGGATAATATTAATTGTGCCTTCTCAGAGTTGCTCTGCAATACCGTCTCAATCTAACTGGAGGTATATATTGTTAAGAGCTATCGTTGCATAATACATGCCTTGACTGGAATATCTGAGCCTCCTACAAAATTACAGGCTACGCTGTTCCATACATCGTAACTGACGGTAGACGGGGTGAAAGTATTATGAAGCCAGCTGCATTGCAGTCACCATCGCCGCTACGATTACCCTGTCGCACGGCTCTCGGAACTCTACTGGCCAGCCTCCGGTTTCGACTTGGAAAAGGTCCCAGAAGAGTTGGAGTGTGGCAGACCACCCGCCAGTCAATGTCATCTGAGGCCTGGCCTTGTATTGTAGGCTGACGTTCAACCGCGCCAACGGCGCGTCTAGGTTGGGTTGGCCTTCTACCACTTCATACTGTATGGATTGGGTCAATCGGGGCTCGTTCGCGAGAAACTAAAATAGGCTTACCAGGATTAAATCGAGTATATTGTCCAGTCCGAACTTTGTGCCTGACTTGTTGGGCCGCCACTGGAAGGTTGTCCCCCCATGCATATACTGCATCGTACTGCGCCATAAACAAGTTAGCGAGTGGCAAAGCATGCATCGGCCCTCACGCTCACATCTCGTCTTCTCCACCCTGAGCCCCAACATAAAGCCCTTTGCTGATCCACGCGTCTCGACAGTGTCCCATGTCCAGGATGTGTTCTGTATCGGATCCGTTTACGTTGTAGCGGAATTTCAGGTCGTCCTCCATCGAACGGATCCGGAGCGTCTCCGGAAAGTACTGTGGCATCTGAGTGGCCCCAATCAAACTGGCGAGCACAGAGGAATCTTTCGATTCCGGGGGGTTGGTGAGCCTGTAAGTCGTGCAAGGCGCCGGAACATCAAGCTTCATCGTTTAAGTGTAGTTGTGGATGGAACTTTGAAGGTGGGTTGGGGTGGGTTGGAGATGTGAGTCCAGGTCCGAGCGATCCCTTTTATACATTTGCATTGTGGCATAACACGCTTTGACCGCCACAAGTGGCAGCGCGTTTGGGCTGTACGATATTATCCGAGGGTCAGAACTGATGAGCCACGCTGGTGCTGTGGATAACTTCAGGACGAGTGACGAGAACCCTGCAAACGGAGTCATTTGGATTTGTAGCACCCTGCACAGTTCCTCCCTGACTCGCCTCAACGCTCTTGATATCACTCGGCGGATCTCGTAGGGCAGGTCGAAATTGAGAACAACTTGAACTTTATCTGCCCCGAAGTATTTCTCGGAACATCGAGACGGTAGGAAGACTTGAGGAATAAACCGAGCGCCAAAGCGAAGTACCAGGAAGCTAGGCATACAAAGCCAGCGAGAGACGGATACGCGCAGCCGGAGAGGGTGTGCGTGTTGCGGAGAAAGCACGAGCTTGTTGGCGGGTTATTGAAAGTTCCAAACCGGAGGACGATTCAGAGAGGGTGAGCCACGCTGCGCGCAAGAGCCACGTATGACTCATGACAGCTCTAGGCGGGCAACGAAGGGGCTTGAGGTCCGACTAGGCTGCCTCTTAAACTCTCTTGACTCTCGACTCTTCAGAAATCAACCGCTGCGCGCCGAAACCGCGCGGCATCATGCAAATCAAGAGCAAAAGGATCAAGCGTCCACTAAGCGCCCGTCAATTGCCTAATATGGAAGCACTACCGCTCGGCGCGATTTCTCAGAATCCATCTTGCTTGCTTGTTTCCCTTCTCCCGCACAAGCTAAAGGGACGAAGCGGGGGTGGGTTGTTATACATTTTTTTTATTCATTCGTGGATCATTGTCCATCTACGTGTCTACCACGACCGCAAAGATAAATTGGAAGCAGGATGGAAGCGAAGCGGGGTGGGGGGGAGTTGTGAAAGGAGTGAGCGGGTGGAGTGAGTAAGTATCGTAGGTGAACGTAAGGAAGGAAGAGGAAGGAGCGTGTAAGCGTGAAGCTAGAAATACAGGTAATGGGTGGTAATGCAACAGCAGAGAAAGTAACATGAGCGAGAGATATGTGAATGAAAAGAATAGGGGACGTCGTCAAGACGCAGGGGCAGAGGCATGGGGGTGCTCTTGGGACGGTCACGTCGAGCGCCGGGCGTCGTCGCCGCCGGTGAGGGTGCGTTCCGAGGACGGCGAGGGGTAGGGGTAGGGGACGTACGCGCCCAGCTCGACGTCGTGTGCGTACTGCGGGGGCATCGAGTCAGTGGAGGGCGTGGGGAGCACGTAGCCCTCGCTGCCCTTCTCGTGCTCGTAGTCCGTGTCGGCGTCGGTGCGGGTGTCGGCGAGGGAGGGGGACAGCGACTCGGGGCGCTGCTTCACGGGGGTGAGCGGCAGCGCGATCGGGAGCCCCTTCGCCGCGCTGCCCGTCGTCGGCGCGCGCTTGGCCCACGGGAGACGGACGGTGAATGGGAATGGGAAGGCGCCGTCCGCGGGCGGCGCGAACCCCACCCGCTTGCCGACCGCCCAAAACGCCATCCGGTAGTGCTTGCGCGCCTCGGCGGCGAAGCCAAAGAACGCAAAGAACGCGAGCGCGCACACCACGCCCGCCCAGCGACTCAGCTCCACCGTCGCCTCCGTGTGCTTGTCGCTCCGCCAGAAAAGGGCCGGCACCTGCTGCACGCGGGCGAAGTCGGCGTGGGTGTTGGCCCAGGAGACCCAGGGCGCGATGGGGGAGCGGGAGGCGGTGAGGAAGAGGCCGTAGGAGGCGAGAGGGAGGTTGAGGAGGAGCTCGAGGGAGGCGAGGGCCATGAGGCGGAAGTAGCGGTTGGGGGTGGGGGTGAGGGCGGAGGCGGAGAGGAATTGGGCGAATTGGGCGCTGCGGTGGAGGAAGGCGCGCAGGGTGAGGACTGAGAGGAAACGGGGTAAGACAGGGAGGGAAAGAAAGATCGGGAGAGGACGTACTGCAGTAGACGGCGGAGACGAGGTTGATGATGTTGAGCCAGAGGTAGCTGAGGGGGTAGGCGGGACGGCATTGCACGCCGTGGGGTAGCACCCGACGTTCTCGAGGATGTCGTACCGATGCCCTTAAACGATGTATTCTAAAGACGCCCAACGTTAGGAACGAGTCAAAAAGAGAAAAGGGGGACGACGTGCGAAGCGGCATCTGCACGAACGGAATGCGCAAGTTGATCGCGAGATCGACCAGGACCGCCCGCTGTTTCTGGGCCCTGGACACTGAGACCGTCTGGCAGGACGCGATCTTGTAGAGTCTGCGGTTGATGCACAAAGACGCCGCGGGGATTCCGATAGCGATTGGCGCGTCGCTGAAAGACAAAGTAGCGCCGCGTCAGTACTGTGGCCACCTTTACACCCATAAAACAAAGAGGGCTAGAGTGACACGCACAGATATCACACCAAACGGGCGCGAGGTCGGCGGTCGTTTGGGGCCACATTATGAACGAGTTGAGGCTAGGAGGGGGTCCAGAGTAAAAAGGGACGTGTCCTCGAGTTCCACGCTTGGAAACGCTATAGAAGCAGGATCCAGAGTACAGCGAGATTTACAGTGCTTTTTCCTTTTGAATGGGCCGGGCCGAGAGGACTTGGAGAGGACAGTACTAGTGAAAAAGGCGGTCCCCGAGTGCCAGTCGAGTGTTTCGTTGGACGGCAAAGCTTCCTGCGGTAGACATTTCCACGCAGAGCGACGTAGATGAAGGAAAGAAGGGAACCTGGGTTAGGGTTAGAATTCAAGCGGCCCGGGTGGCTGTGCAAACGCTCCTTGCCTCATCCCACTTCTGCCCTTCTTCGGATCCGCCAACTTCTTGTCTAACCCCATATCTCACTCCTTTCTTCTTCCTCTGTCTCATTGATGGAAAATTACCACCCAACAAACCAACTGAAGCTTCAAGTTCCGACCAATCAATCACCATTTTGGAGCTTTTTTTTGGGGGGCTAAAGCAGAACCGTTCTCCGATCGCCGGGATAGTATTTCGAGAAGCATCTTTCTCACTTGAATATGATGACTTGTGAAAAGCATTTCCCCGAGTCCTCATCGGCAATAATTTCAAACCAAACGCAATTTCGGCAGAACACATCATAAACGATGGAACTCAACAAGCGATCCTGGACTCTGTCTCGGAAATTCGCATCTACGCTAGACACGCCGGGAGTGACTCGGTACTCTGCCAGCCTTTTATGGCCGCGAATCTGCGAGTTGCGGCCTACACCGTTGCTTTATTCGAGCACGTCGCGTTTCACTTTAACTCTCGGGGCTGATTAGCTGACCATGTTCAGTTACTTACAAACTCTTCCGGCGGAATACCGATTCTATTCGAGATAGAGGGGGGTTCTTCAAGATATCGTACGCATTCGCCACCTATCTCGAGGTGCTTTGAAACTAACTCACTCGTTGGTTTTAGCACCGCCCATTATCCTCTTCCTTCAGGATGGCCTGTTTGTCGCCGTCGCTAATTTAATTGAGGAAACGCACTTGAGTGTCATCGGGTTCTTCCGTCCCGATTCAGCGCGAATTACGTGCTCTCATTTCTTGTGGGTTGTACCCATCTTCAAACGTACGTCGTCACATATCTTTGGAGCCGACGCTCACGGGCCAGCCACAGTATTCCTGTACCTTGCATCGCAGGCGATCTTGACCCTCAAGTACGTAGGTCTCGCCGTAACATATCAAGCGTCTTCCATAATTCACCACACAGGACTTGCGCACTCTCGCGCAAGTCGCCTGTCATCCTGTGCCTTCTTGTTCTACTTTTCCTTGTGTGCGCAGCGGTGCGAGTCCTCCATGACCTGCGTATCCACTCACGTAACCAGGGCCGGTCCACCTCGCCATTCTGGAAACACATCCGTGAGTTGTGGGTCTCTGGGTGAGGTGGTTGGACGGGGGCTGTGCGTTTCTCCTGGGGGCGTATATTTGAGTTCACTTTTTGAGCTGCCCTTGCCCCACTTTTTAGTCCAAGTATGTTCCGACGCCCAAATTCTCCTAGATCATCGAATTTAACGACGAACAGCTGTACCAGCGGAAACGAGCCAGGCGTCAAAGTCGCTTCATTGTAAGTGGACATAGCCATACTCACCGCCGCTGTGCTGATTGCTGCTTCGCTCAGGTATTATGCCGCTTGTTTGTAAGTCGCTGGAAAACCTCGGGTCAAAACTGCGGTGTTATAATCCACTCTCAGAGTTTTCGACGCCGTTACAATGGTAATAATTGCCGCCTATCTCTGGAAATTTTCGAGCTATAGCCGACATTCGTGAGTCCACCTTCGCTCCAGCTACCAATGCCAATGCATTTTCTCAAGCATCATCAGTAACAACATCGGGAGACTCACAAAGATGATGCTCGAAGACGGGATCGTGTATTTTGTTGTCCTGTCTGGCAAGTTTTTTATCATTTCGCGCTAACCGTGCTCACACTTGCCTAATCACAGCGATGAACATCGTGAACTTGATATTCTCCAAAGTAGAGACACCGTTCTGCAATCCTCCGCGTAATTATTTATTCACATCCTGCTGTATTCTCCGACGACTGACGTCCCTAAAGCGCTTCTCTCGGGTACGCAGTGACCATGATTTTCAGCTCGCGCTTCATCCTCAACCTCTCCGGTCCGTCAATTTACTTATTCTCAGACTGAGTATCGATCCATCTTCTCCGCAGAACACATTCGCGAGGGCCTCTCCGGGGATAGCACCTCCCGTACGCCAATGAGCGGCCACGGGGGCCGGCGCGCGCTTCACCGTATCGGCACAACGGGAGGGGGCGACGACCCCATGGTAGTTACGGTGACCAAAAATGTGATCACCATGACCGACATGGGGCCCGAGGACCCGTAGGCGTCGTCGATGAGTGTCAAGGCGGAGCGGTGGGGGACTGAGTAGAGATGAAATGAAATGATAGCTTGATTCTTTCGGCCGTTAGAATTCTGTACTACGAATAGTTTGAACGCTGGGTACACAATGCAATGCGTAGCGGTGGTACCAATCCGATGCAAACGCGGGAAGTCTGAATGGCCTACTAAATATTCGGAAATTAGTACACACGTGACCGCGTCCTTTGTCCGTGCATCTTTGTTGGCATCGATTTGTTGGCATCGTTTTCCTTTGTTCCTCCTGCCGTCACCACGAAGTCCAAACGAATCTGCGCTCGAACGATGGGCATTGAGACCTCTTCAGCAGCCACTGCGAATCTAACGCACGCCGAGGGCCTCTGGTTTGAGGACTGTGGACTGATCATCCAGGCGGAAACGACACTCTTCCGTATCTCCCGCGACTTCCTCGCGATGCGCTCTCCCGTATTCGCGGACATGCTATCCATGCCTACTCCAAAGGACGCTGAAATGATCGAAGGCTGTCCATTCGTGCGACTCCCCGACGCCGCGCAGGACATTACTTATTTTTTGAAGGCCTTGATATACTCCGAGTAAAATCGGTACCATTTCAGTGACACGAACAACATTCTGATTTCTTTCCACAGGTTCTTTGAGCCTTGGCCCGCCAAAGCCTCATCTCCCGTTGTTGCCGGCGTCCTCCGTATGAGTCACAAATACCAGGTGGCGCGCTCTCCTCCATCTGTCATCCCAACATCCCATGACGCTGGACGACTGGGACGCCATAGGGCAGAAACCCAAGTGGGCATATGGCGGGTTTCTTCTCGAGGTCATTCTGCTTGCACGCCAAACATCCGCACTGTGGATCCTTCCCGTCGCGTTTTACAACGTGGTTATGTTCCGTCTGTCCATGCTGTGTTGGCATGTATTAACTTGGTGTGTGTTCCGCGCGGTGATAGTTATCTATGTATTTCGGTCTTCGTCGTCTAGCCGGCATTTTCCCAGTCATCCCACGCTTGTTCCCTAGGCGCTGGAACAATAACGATAGGCGTTGGAGCGATTAGATTTGGTCCTAATCGTGACAGCAAGACACGGATCATGGGGACACCATGCATTGGATAGCACGTACGTGTCCTGAACGGCGCCGGTCAGATCAATGTCGTCCAGCAGAGGCGACACGAAAAACCCCGTGGCATGACTGAGGAAAGTGGCCACATCACTGCCCTCCCACAGACCACAGTACACGTCGAGGGTTGGAATGGAGGGAATTCCCGGACGATGCAGAGACGGCGGCGAGTGGTGTGCTGGATCGGCAGAACAGAGAATCCCCTTGACAACTTCACCGGTCACAAAACCGCTAGTGCAACTCTGCAGAAAATGGAGGTCAACCAGAGACAAGTTGTATGGCCGAAGCAACCTTCCAGCCGCGATGAGGAGGGCTCTCCGAACAACAAGGCGGTGAAATCGACTAGTAGCTCCAAAAGAGATCCTGGCGACCATCGGAAGAAAAAAAACAATTGTCTCCACAAGCTCGGTGGGAATGGACACGAATGCGCCGGTGCAACAACCAGACGCGAATCTATGAGCGATGTAAGCACCAGTACAATGTGGTGCACGGCAGCAAACAAAAGCTGGCTCACCAAAACATTCTCCCGGTTGAGTTTGAAGGAAGGAAGAGATCAGGTGATAGTCCTGCTCAGACGAAAGACACTGTATAAAGCTCCTTCAGAGACAACTGACGAATACAACGTTCTAAGGCGAGACCAATGGAGTTGGAAATACGACACCAAGAAGATCCGCAGACGTCGGCATGAGCAGGCACCCGACAGACACATTCCTCGACACACAGGCTGCGTGGTCTCATAACGCGTTGAAAAAGTGAGCGGTGGGCGCTGAAGGTTCACCCTCACTAGAACGGCCATTTAAGAACGGATCGAAAAGAGGGGTGGTAGGGTCTGGTAGGGTACTTTCGTTACGACAAAAGTACCCCGCGACGTCGCTTAAATCACCCGGTGACCACGATTTGCACCTTGTGACCGTGATTTGGCACTGGGAAAAAAAACTCAATGGGAAATTCCCCGCGTAAGACAGTTTACCCCATTTATAGAAAATTTCCATAAAAGGGGTAACTTGCGGTACTGAAGATCTCGGATACCAAAAGTATCCAGGCATTATGTTACAGCTGTTTGCAGATCTAATGGCACTAGCCAAACTTTCACAAATAAGACCAAATTTGATCCTGTCCTTCTTCCCGCGTCCACTGCGGGCTCAGTTCTCAACGGATTCACCTGAATCTAGATGCATTCGACAGCGCTTCAACGGCGGTATCGAACCTATATGGCCTTGCGATCCAGTTATGTATTTGAAAATTCGGTCTTATCGGCTGCGGCTGGGATTTTTGGTCTCCAACTTCATAGCCTTGTTTTTCGGTCAATTCTTGACCTATCTACCTCAAACTGGGTTTTTCGGAACGGGAATACCTTACATATTCCCCCCTTACCCACCGTTTCCACCAGAACCCTGGTTCAAACTATTCACTCGGTCAATCCTCGCGATATCGTCTGCAAATATTGGCCCGGCATTTGCTCGCTCAATTCTCAACGAATTCTCCCCATTGTAGATGCGTTGTAGTATCCGACAGGACCCCTTCTCCTATGCAGCCGTCTTTCTGCCACCCCCACTGCCTGATGCAGAAATTTCCCGTCGACACCGTTGTGCGGCTCACACGAAAGAAACTCGCGTCGTTCCTCTCGCTCAAATGTGCGTGACTCTCACGGACTCTGATACTTATCCAGCCAATTGCGAGAGCTGCATACCTGCAGATCGGCGGCAACGTATGCGCGCGCGCTTTGAAAGTTTCAACATGGTGCTCAGGGCAGAGATTCGGTGTTATATTCAACAACATGAGGTTCAGTGCTACAAGCTCAAACAAAACACAGTAAGCAGGCCAATGTAGATAATCTCCGTATACGTAGTAAATCACCGAACTTCGTCAAAACCGGTTACAACCGAGGCTGCATCACGTCGGTCAACGTGCCGGCCACAAAACGAGCACACAAGCACCATACGCACCCTTCTCAACCACAAACAGCTCCCTAAATAAAAACAGTCATTGCCGAGCTTAGGTCCCTCGCCTCCAAACAGGCAAAGAACTCAAGCAGTGGCACCTGCGCAACATCTAGCGGGCCACCGAGCACTGATCCCAAGCTGATCCACGCATGCCGCTCGCTAGACGGAATTCAATCAATCTCGAGTCCGAGTCTTGTCTTAAGTACTCCGAGTCACCGCCGAATGCCCTATATCTACATGAGGACCGAACACGACGCTGTAGGTGGTTCAACACCGTACGTGTGTAATTGATTGGTTTTGTACATGAGGACTGAAGTGTGATTATCGGGTTCTTCCGGCCGCCTCACTCAACCTGAACGAGATGGCACCATTGGACTGGTTCCACGGTGCGTCAATCTACTCAAAAACAAGGACCGACCGCGAAACGGTTCGCAACTGCACAATCTATCTTTGCTGAGCTCTTAATGTGTACGCAGCTTTCGCCCGTTCAATTCGGGCTCGGTCCATATTTGAGTAACGATTATTTTTTGGGGGTTTGTTTTTCAGCCCTTAAACTGGTAAATACTAATTCATGCTTGTATCTTTCTACCCAGGTCCCGGCCCCGCAGCCAACCCTTTAATATTATTCTTGATTGGCTACATGGACGCCGAAGGAGGCTGAAGTTTAGCTCTTTTGCCAGGCAAAGGTAGAGGATTCTCACTTCGGTCCTCGGTATGTCATCCTTCTCAACCTGCGGGCGAGCAGTTCCAGCTGGCGGTGAAAATAGGAAATTTCTGCTCTCAGGATTGCACTCATCGGTCTGTAAGTTTGGTTGAAAATCTTGTACACTAAGTCCTTGCCGACACTAATCCACACAAGGACCGAATGCGAAATGGTTCGCAGCTGCACAACTTCCTCCAAGTCCGTAACATATATCGTGCGCAGCCTTTGCCCGTTCGATTCGGGCTCGGTCTATGCATGTTCCGCCGTGATTGTATGTTTTTTCTCTCCTCACCTGGCAATAAGTACTAATTCATGGCTGTAAATTTGTATTCATGTATTGGGGTTGCAGCCAGCCCGTTCAACTCAGGTGAATGGTTGCGGGGGTGCTATGCAGCAGGTCCTTCTGGCCGCCGCTGTCAGACTGAACCCAAACGCACTTCGAATTCCCTCCCTAACAATTCCCGATATCTACCCAAGGCCCGAACGCGAATGGCTCACGGCTGCACAATTTGTGTCTCGAGAGAGTTCTGTGTATCAGCTCCAGCCCGTTCGATTCGGGCTCGGTCTATGATGGGGGCGAGAGATATTTTTTCACCTGTTGAATCACTCCCGATTTATGCTTGCACATTCCCATCCAGGTCCCGGCGCCGTAGCCAGACCGTTCGACACAGGAGGACGGACGTACGGGTGTATCATTATTCTGAATTTACCATCCTCGGCTTCACGAGCCTGCAAATTCCACGTGAACGAAGTTTGCCTAAGAACGCAATGGTAAATGGAGGAAATCAAAATATGAGCACCGCACCTGGAGCACACGGTGTGTGTCTGCAATACTTATATGTATACTTTTTCGCTTGGCCAGACGATTTGGCCAATTGTGGGCATCAGTCCAAGAATCGGGTCAAATTGTTGTAATTACTGATATGCAGTTCGGCCTTCGGGCATTGATTAGTAACCCCGGTAGGAACAAGTAGAATATTCTGTATGGAATTCCTGTAGCTCACTGTAGTATCCTGCTAAAGCATCTGATTGCTCTAAAGCAGCCTTCTAATCAACAAGTGCTATTGCAATCCTACCTCCTCTTATTATATTCCCGCCCTCCCCGCTTATACTCACAACAGTCGCATTGCTGTTGTGTTTTCTGCCACTGTGAGGCACATCTGAGCGTGAACTTGGCCTACCATACCTAGCGGGCCGATGGTTGAATAACTTGAATTGATCATATCCCCGGCCAGAAAGGGTCACATGAAGTGTCGCCAGGCACTCCAGTGTGAATTTGTCAGATTGTAGCCCTCTGAGTCGATGAAAAGTGCTCTTCAAGTATGTGAACCTCTGAAATAACGAACAGGGCAGACTTCGGCAATGCCCAACGGCCTGATCCCATCTCTTCGGCGGTGTGCCCGTTGGAAAAAGATTGGATGACACGGCTACGCGAGGGTTGCTAGATAGTGATTTTCTATCCAGCAACCCCAGCGACCCAAGAATTATCCCAATCAGAGGGTGCATACTCATTTTTATTTATTGATTTTGCCCATATGGGGATCCGACATTTTACATTTCGTGTCGGCTAAATCGGTACCAGGAAAACTCCGGTGTCATGTGCCATTAACTGACACGTTGCTTGCACGTTGCACGAAAACTTGCTCTCTGCGTCCTCCATTCATGCAGCGACCCATCCCCAACATAACAATCAACGGTGCGAATCGTCTCAGCTGTTGAACGTGTCTGATCCCCCTTCAGGAGGCGTCGGCGGAACGGGTGGAGAAGGGGGGGAGGTTGGAGGCGCTGGTGGCGGTGGCGAGGGCCCTCGAGTCAAGGTGGTGAATCAGACTAGTTTCCAAGGGTGCGGATATGCATTCGAGAGCTGACGAGCAGCTTATCACATCTTGCACAGCTCCGGGCCTGGTATTGCATATGTGTCGGGTGATGTGTATAACTTTTGCCAGAGCGAGAATGTGCGTGTCGTACAGCTTATCATATCATCTCTGCCTTACCCAATCAATAAGGTCTCTCCTATGCAACCCTTGCCATTGCACACTGTGGATGGAACCTTCTCAGAATCCCAAATTTATTGCAATCAGCTGCTGCCTCTCCGACGAGGATTTCCACTCTATATTCCGGGACCTTCAGAAATGCTTCCTGCTGAATCCCAAACAAGCGGTGTTCAAATCGGGGATGTTGGCACAGTTACCCCAGAAGGATTATTTCGTTGTTTCTTCAACATATACCTTCCGGCAGACCATCCAGTCAACCTGGACAATGTTCCTGATGACTTTCATCCACTGGAGAAATACAATGAAAGAGATCTTCTCACCATTCATCGAGCTCCAGGAAATCATGTCTCGACCTCGTCGGTTCACAAGATCATACATGATGGTCAACTGAAGTAAGTGAGATGCTATTCTATGGCAAGAGCTTACTTGTTGCATGTAGCCAGTTTCCTGGAGGTGATTTCGTATTCAGTTGTCGGCCTCCACAAGGAGCAGTGTTGGCTCTTCCACATGGTGCAGAATTCAAGAGGCTTGAAGATATAGAAACTGTCCGGAAATATGCCCAAAAGTATGCCAAGACCTGGTATGCACACCTGAAACACACCAAAAGGCGTGTAGTTGAGAATGGCTCACTCTACCTTATCACTGGCTGTGAAAAAGTGATGTCATGGGGAATGGCAACTTATCACAGCACACGATATACAGATGAATTTGAAGCATCTTTCAGGCCTACCCAGACTAATGCCAATCCACAATACCAATGGATGGGTAGTGGTCGATTTCCAGCACAACATCAACATTATAATCGGCCTGCTGTCACCAATGATACATCAAACCAAACAGTCTTTATACATGGGCTCTCCATCTCTCTGGGGGCAGGAATTTGGAACCGCTTGTTCGGCTCTGTTAAAATTACCACTATTGAGGAGTACCTCCTAGGAAGAGCCACTAGAATCAAGTCTAACCTTCAGCCCACATTGTTGTCTTCATCACTCCTTGGCTCCTCGAGTAGAGGAATTTCTCCCCGAGCCAAACACCTTGCTCAAAGGACTCAAAATGCTAACTCAGCAGAACCTCCTCGTCCTATAAATGTGTGTTGGTACTCCTAGCATTGTCATTACTGCCAATATTGACCAAGAGCTCATGCATTCACTAGATCTTTCATCCTGGAAGGCTTATCAATGCCTTCCTGATATATATGGTACTCCATAAATTTCAAAGCAAGTTATTTTACATATAAACCTCATATCTTCAGATGCCAGGAGCAGAAGTTGTAACAACACATGACGATGATTGGGCTGATTCATTGGCACAGGTGTGTGATATCCTCTCAGACATCCTAAATATATATCTTGAATCTGCTAGGACCCAAGCAACGGCCCCAGGATTGAAACCGTTTCTGATTTCCTTGAATATATAACCCAGGAGTTCAACATCACAGAAAGAGATGGTCAGAACAACCATTTTCTCAGAGGATTGTCTGAACTCATCTTACATGTCAGGTGGACACGCTCCATGTATGGTATTCCTGGCACGGAAGCAACGAAATGAGCAAAACGTATATCATGCAGCTGAACTGCGGAACAGGCAAGCTGCCGCCGACGTCCATAATGAAGAACCTGTTCCCACTGAAGTGCAAGGGTATGTCGCAGTTATATGACACCGAAGATGTAGCTGAATCGTAAACAGACCAGTTGCCGCCGAGCTTCCCACCGAAGGAGCTGACCACATGAAACCAGTCACACCAAGTCTTCTGCCTCCCTCGGAAAGAATCTCGGAGCTGGCTAATCGGTATTTCGGCATCACTTACGATCCCGTCCGCAACGTCTTTGGGCGTACCAATGTCCTCGCGGTGAACATATCCAATATTCAAATCAATCGGATTCCCGTTAACTACGATGCGCCGCTGGATCTCCTTCCTGCATCGCAGCTGAATGATAATAGTCCCGATCATGTGGCGCGATCGGGGCTTCTGAACCATTATTCCACTTCCTCGGCTTTTCAGTCGGCCAGTTTGCCGAGCTCAAAAACATACGTACGGGCCTGTGTCACCTATGATTTGACCAGCAATTCCACTCCAATGGTGTCGGAAGAAATGAAGGCCATCATTCAGCAGTTGCCTATCTGGTCTTCGGCGTCACAGGAGGAGTACAACGAGTTCTTTGAGACCCACGGAACTTACGTAGTCACTCGGGTCGCGCTTGGTGGTCTTTTGCGCGTTGTCCTTCGGCGGACCGATTCGGGATCGTTTGAAGAGCCGCACGGCTTGCAGGCCGTCGAGATTTTCCAAGACGGTGGAGGAGCCCTCGCAGGCGCCGTCACACAGGAACTGGGAGCTCATTTTCGTGGACAGGGTGTTCCTGGTAGCTACCGGAGCACTCTGATTCGGTGGATTGATGCATTGGAAACGGATCCCGTATTTTGCCCTGATCAAGAACCCACGCATATAGAACCGCTTCACGCCCTCGATGGCGTCGGAGAAAAACGGGCAGACCTAGAGCGGGCGCTGGGCGTTTATCTTTCGCGAATGAACCCACCTGAGACCACACGGACACAACCCGCTGTCGTGTCGACAGAACAAACCCGGGATCTGGGGAGCGGTCAGAAGAGCTTTCAAGTTATGAGGGCGGCTTTGACCAACTTTGCCCAAAAAAAACTCAGGAGGAGGAATGCCTTCGCCACCGGTGGACAGGAGGTGCCTTGATTAGAGTTTCACCTAATTACACTTGGACTGTCCACTGCTTGCTGAACGGAGGTTTTTCATTCTTGCTGAGCTTGTGTAACATTCTTTCCAGATAACCCAACCATCCAACCATGGACCTCATGCAACTGAACTCGCTACGTGTGTTACGGTGTGTACCGATTATCCCGATTGTAACTCAGGGCCGACAAAAGAAAAGAAAGGAAAAAATTAACATGCATGGTTCGCACCTGAGTTAATTAGATAAAGCACTGTGGTTGGACTTTTACTGTTTTTCAATGTATATCATTCTTCTGAATTTACCATCCTCACCGGCCTCATGGCACTATTACTTAAATGAAGGAAATCAAAATATGAGCAACGCACCTGGAGCACTATGGCGGTCACTTTGCACATTTATTATTCCCGGTTTTTTTTCCCCACTTTTTCACCCCTTTTCTTTGGGTTTTTAAGTTTCCAGACTTTTTTTGAGGGTGTTTCCATATGAAGGTCGCTTTTGGACAAAAATAAGTCGGTTTTGTTTTCACGATGAATCACAAGGGATCACTGACTTTCACGATGGTTCATAGCCGTTCATAGGCAAACAATGAAACATAATGGCCGCCATCATGTCTGTCCACAGCGATTCATGACAGTTCATCGTGAAATTGCATAATACATCAATGGGTGCAGCTCAAAGGGGACGGCGATGGCGGAACTCGAAACTTCTGATCCGGGTTGCCTTTTAAATGTTTCGAGGCATCCCAAAAAATTCTCTGGACCCAGTCAACGAATCAACAAATAGACTCGATGAGCCATGTATTAACTATGGAAAGCCAGAGCACCACGCTCCTTTGATGGCCGGTGATTGCCTTATCGGGCAGTCGGACTCAGGCCACTGTCGCGTACCGGACATAGGGGGTGTACTATAGTCGTCATGTAGTACCACTTGCATGTGTAACTAGAGGCTCAGTTGGATTTTGTCTGCTATTATATCAATGCATTTGCAGGGAAAATCAGTTGACCATCAACAAATCTTCATCCGGTGTCGAATATGTGGAAGATATTATCCAAAGAGTACTATTTTATCACTCCTCTTTGACTGGGCTAACCTCAAGATTTACGGGAATTATCATGAGGTCAGTAAATTTATTCGAGGGACCCCCCATGTTCACAAACAGGAACGAAGTGATGGTTTATGCTCAGTTCACCGAAAATGTCCCCATCAATTGCACGTGCCGTGTACAAAACGTGATTACTTGTCATTGCTGCTGACAGTCTTTCGAGTTCAACTTCGACGGTCGGCGCTCGCCGCTAGCTCTCTGATCAATGCAAACGGGGGGAAATATCAAAAAGAGAATGGACATTTTGATTTCCCTCATCTCGGCCCAAGCTCCATAATAAGTTCATTCAGCAATACAAAATTTCGAGGAACAGGATCAAAATATATTCTCATAGCACAAAAGCAATAACCAATTCAATCGGGTCGATGTTCTCGACTTCCTGAGTCCCAGGAGTTTCAATGTGGAATATTTATCCCCTAGGCCAAAGGTGACAATCCGCCATCACAATCGCACTCAAGTTGAACTTAATTGAGCTTGCTCAAGAGATAAAATAATTTCCTGTGTTCATTTTGTATTGGTTGGCACTGTCCCAATATCCTCAGAAAAAGCCCTGTTTGTGCCCGCCGCTCGCCGGCCACTTACAATCATTTAGTTCAACGAGCCATCACCACTGAATTTTGATAGGCAACATGGTCACATGACCCAGCAGCCACAGTCACTGCGTTTTTGCAAGTTTCGCACACTCGAGCGAAACTTGGACGAACTGACGAAGCTAGGGTTTCGCCAGCGACCGAGATCAATAGCTCGACATGCCAGAGTTCCGAGTTGATTAGTCCCGCCCTAGGCCCAGAAGGGCGATCTTTTGAGCTCAAGTCGGCCGTTTCTCAAGCTATGCACTTGGGCCCCTAGGCGAATCAACTGCCTTTTAATTTTGCCCGGTATTGCCTGAATATAGCTCTTTGAAGCGCCCACGATTCTCTTGTCCAAAGGTTTCCCTTAAGCTAGCTCTGGCATTTCGTTACACCATCCTTGCCTTTGGTCATTCTCATTAGGCAGAGTTGGGCTAACGCTCACGCTAGCTGCAAGAGCTCAGTGACAGACTCAATTCCAAGTCCTTCATTCAATTCCAAGTCGTTCAAGATAAGGAAGTTATGATTCAGGATCTGCCAAACTAGCCAAAAAGTCGCCAGGGTACGGGGGGGTTGCTAGATATATAACGAGAAACGTCCCCTGACTTGCGAGGTCGGCGCGTTACAATTAGATTCACCGACTTACGCGGTGTCTCCGGTGCCTGAACCTTATTAGCGTACTGCGTGCCCGCCTGGGTACATTCAGCAACAGGAACTGGATTGGATCAGTCGAACGTATACGTACCGCGGCAAGGCCCGCCCAGTCAATGATTTCTTTGAATGGACCCGGCTGGCACAAAAGCGTAAGGAGGGAAGGCAGCGGAAACAAAGATCTTAACATACCTCCAATAGATTGTCGGGGGCCAAGGCAAGCGTTGAGAATAGCTTCGCGGCAGCTCCCCGCCGCATACGAAAGCTCATGGTGCAGGACATCTGGGTCCACAGAGGGGCGTCTCGGTGGGTGTTGGATTTGCCGTAGTAGTCCATTATGACGACAGGACTTTCTGCGGCAGCTCCCTCTAGGCCAGAATAGGGTGGGGCGGAAGCCTTCAAGAAGAGCAGATGCTCCTCAGCCCCCTCACCGCGCTGCTCAGCCTGAATGGAGCGTAAGTTGAAGAGGGAGAGGGAAAAAGTAGGCTCTACTCACAGGAAATGTAACGCAGTGCAGCTGGGCAGGAACTTGTCCGGCACCGACGTCGGACATGTTCAGGAGGCCCCGTAGGAAAACATCATCTCTGAATTGGTCTTGCTGCTGGGCAAGGAGCCAACGGTCCATGAGTTCCTTGTCCTGTAGTCCATGGCGAGTGCGATTCGGGCTCGCTCCATAGCTGTTATCCGGCTCAGTTGTTTCTATCTCAGTAGGTCCTCGATTCGATTCGCAGTTGCAGCTTCTACACATGTCCCGTCCCGGCGTTGCAGCCACCCCAACGCCACGCGCGTAATATTGTTATTGGTTCGTTACACACACTGAAGCAAAATTTCCCAGGCAAGGGCAAGTGCAAAAGATCCTCACGTTGGTATGTCGCCCCACCAGGAATGAGATTCTTGACCGTGAACACGGGAACTTGAATCTACTGAGACCTCAGAATGGATAACTTGAATTCCTTCCTCGTCAGGCACGATTTCTTTCGTGGCGTTCAAGGCCTCCCAATTCTGACTTGCCAAAGTGCGATTTATCAGATTCTTTTCTCTAGACAGACAAATACATTCTCTGGTGGGTCTTCAAGGATGCGGCATTTGTAAAAATGCGAGACTCGGTGCGTTGAGCTTTTCACCAAATGGTTGCCTACTCCCGGCAACTCACCGACCTCAGAATAGTCCGTCTCTGCCTCAGCTTCTTCAGCTTGCCATCAAGAATTTTTCTTCGCCGCATTCAGTGTTCACGCTCTCGTTCCAAACACAGTTCTCTTTCCAACGATTCCTGATATCGACAGAAGGATCGAAAGCGACATGATTCGCAGTTACCTGTCCATCGCATGAATGTACGCAGCTTTCGCCTGTTCGATTCGGGCTCGGTACATAGTTCGATGGCACCGTCTTTTTGTCTTCTCTGGTCCAACATATTGTAGGTTCCTGATTTATAATGCAGCCTCCGGCACTGCACGCGGGCCTTCACTGAAGCAGAATGAACCCAGGAAGACGGGGATGTGTGCGTATCGTTGTAATTTATTCCGAAGCGCGATGTATCCGGATTCTGGTCTGACATATTGTAGGTCCCTGATTCATAATGCAGCCTCCGGTACGGCATGCAGCCCTTCACTGAAGCAGACTCGATCCAAAGGCTGAAGCCGGGGGTGCGTCCTTGGTACGTACGTACGTATTATTCTGAAGTGCGATTTATCATTAATATTTATCAGATTTTTTTTTTCTTTCTAGACAGACAAATATATTCCCCGGCGGGTCTCAACCTCAATAATCACAGGAGCGTGGCGGGGCGCGGAGCACCCCACCACTTTGGTTCAAGATCAAAAGAAGGCTAAGAGCTATTTCCACGGCTACACTCGGCACGGTCAAGTCGGACTTTTTCGTGTGTGTGATCAGAGATGCCGCGGGTGAAATGGTAGTGCCATCAGCAGATCTTAAAAAGCTTCAGACAGACAGGCGTAATCTTATAAAGAGAGTGAGATGCAATTTGAACACCTCGGAATGACCGATTTTCAATGAAACTGCCACGAATTTGAGCCGTTATAGCCGTTTGCATAAGTCCGTGAAAACGTGTGTTTTTTTTTTTTTTTTTTGCTCACGTGCTTTGGGCCGAGATGCCCGGGCTTTTAAAATCCTTTATTTTCAGTCTCTCCCGCAACGAGAGTCCCCTCAGAGGTTACCTGGATGGAATATAGTACCTTCAGTAACCATATGAAGTTTGCTTAAGCAATGGCTGTCTAGACAGACAATCAAACTTGAGCAATGTTCGCCTTGAAACAGAGTTACTTCTGTTTCGAAGACTCGGGGGTGAAGTGTACAAAATGGATGGGGGAAATGGTACGATCATGTAGGATAGGCCTTCCGTATACGATAGGGTGGGTTCCCTGCAAGGATATGCATTTGAACTCCGAATAAGAACGGTTGCACGAAGCCAAATTAGGCTACTGGCCATTTGGTGGTGTGCCGCGTAATCTGCTACTGTGCGCTTTCAACTCCAGATTGACTATATTCCCTCTGTATCGGTTTATCGAAACTGAGGTGAGGTGGATGGGGTTTCTTGACAAGCCCTGGCCTTTAGGTGACCTTGGTTTGTCCTACTATTGGGTGGCACAACCCTTAGCGGAGTGTATTAAATTTAAATTCCCACCCTGGTGTACTTCAAGGGGAGTAGCTTGAGGTATATGCAGTGGGAGGTAATAAGGTGATCATTCCATATCATACAGCTGGCTTTTATACCGTTCTCCGTCCGATACTTGCACGTGTAATAACTCCTTGTTTAGGAAACGGAGCCCTCCTCCGTTTCCATTCTGACTGGCCACATCAATCTCCATGCGCTCCCTATGTTTGAAGGGGCTGACAGTCAATTCGGAGTTGCCTCGTACCGTCTCTGTTTCCTGTTTGGTCACCCCGTTTCCCAAGAGCCTACTCCGTATGCCGGCCCGCCATCGGTCCGTCTCTGTATTGAATTTAACTGTGCTTCCTCGAGTTTCCTGGAGTCCGAATTATAGGCGAGCAAGTGCGTCCCCGAATCACGGTTGAATGTTGCAGTTGGTAGCACTCGCGGTTGCATTGAGAATAACTTCATGACCTACTCGCTGCAGGACCTCCGTTTGATTCGGGGTTCGGCCTTCCCATAATCTGTCCATAACTTCTTATGAGTTAACTTCCCGTTTTTGCCATTGGAATCACGGCCGGGTGGTGCAATGGTAATGTGTGCAATCAACCTGAATCTCCCAAGTTTTCATTTGCGAGTTCCTCATTCAATTCGGGGTCCAGCCTTGGGCACAAATATCAGGTTTTTATTTTGAAACGGGATCTTTTTAATTCAGGTCCGTATCGTTTTTGTCCATTTGTCAAAGCTCTCTCATCTATAATCACGGCCAGGTGGCAGATTGGTAACACATGCGAGACAAATACAGAGCCTGCAATGTTTCCTCGCAAGGTCTCCATTTAATTTGGGGTCTGGCCTTGTGGAATGGTGTGAGTCTTTTTTATTCGGAGGTGTGGTAGTTGTCATATTCTTGGATACGGAGTCGTAATCGTGAAAGCTTGTTTTTTATCCTGTTTGGCTGTGTTCAGAGCGCATCACAAAGTGACAGCTCACACCGTTTGATAACTTAAATTCGCAAGAACTTGAGTTCTAAATTTCTCATTCCAAGGACCTATATACAACATCCTAATCAAAGCACTATTTGAGCACTTAGGTCCAAAAACGAGCACTCAAGTCGCCGTCGAGACTTGAGTTGAGATTAAAACTCAAGATCTGATAAAGACTCGAGTCCTGTCTATGTATTTGAGTTCCTGGACAACACAAATCCTACAGGCATGTTCATTTCAGGTGCACACAACAAAATAGACATAAAATACAATCATGCCTTTATTCTCTGCCCCACGAAAATGAGTCGCAACTGGTAAATCAGATTTGGCTAGGTGGGTGAATGAACCAGAAAGAAGGTTATTCATTATGGATGAGATGGAACGGAATGTAAACTTACCTCAGCTTGAAAAGCCCGGCTTCCCAAGCCGGGGCTTTTGGCTGGTGAATTTCAGGAAATGACAGTGTTTGCCCAAGGCTCAAGGCCTTAACAAGCCCTTGGCAATTTTTGGGAGGAATTTCCGCCCTTGGCCAAGGCTGGGAGCATCACATGTATACTGTTAAGTTCTTTCTTTTTTTCCCCCATCTTTAGATGTCTGTTTCCAACCCAACCTGCTAGTGATGACCCTCGAGTTATTGTTTCGAGGGACAGAGAAACTGCCCGCGTGCAAGCCATCTGCACAGGTCATGGGATGGGAAGAGGTGGACAAATATGGAGAGAGCTGGACAAATACGGAGGAGGATGTGCGCCCCGACGACGGCGCCATTGAAATTGCCACGGATGATAAATTTAACGCTTCAATCTATTGTTTTTAATACCGCTTGGATGTGTGGGAAGAATCAACCAAGGCCTTGGAGGCGCCCTTGGCCAAGGCCTTGGAAATTCTGGAACCTCCACCCAAAGGCCTTATGGGCGTTCACTGGGAAATGGGGGCCCGGCCTGGCAAAATTCCAGGCCGAGCCCGAGTCCAACCTAAGCGAGGCCGGGCTCAGCCGAGTCCAGGCCAAAAAGCCGGGGCTTCACGGCCTCAGGCCAAAGTCGGAACATCACTAACCCGGGCAGACTGATCATGTTTGTTGTTGAGATGGCGGTGGTGTGGAATGCTGAGGGAAACTTCAGTGTCCACAGTGTCAATCCCTTTGCCCTTTCAGCGGAAAATCGGTCATTCCAAGGGCTCGGAAATGCCCGGAAACGCCTTTTCCCGGCCTAGGGCTAGCCACGCCAAGACCTACTTTTTTTCGGGGGTAATCGGTCGCACCGATTGCCCTTGGCACCGCGGGGTTGCCTGTTCTGGAAAATCGGTCATTCCAAGGGCTCGGAAATCCCCGGAAACACCTTTTCCCGGCCTAGGGCTAGCCACGCCAAGGCCTACTTTTTTTCGGGGGTAATCGGTCGCACCGATTGCCCTTGGCACCGCGGGGTTGCCCGTGAGCGAAGCGAACGCTGCCTTAGAACGTCGGGAACAAGACTACGTGCTCGTGCACCGCGTACTAGAGCCCACGCGAGCTCACGAGCAAAGTGTGAAATCCCGATGAAGGTGGATGGCGTGCCCGAGTATACCAGTAAGAGGTCTATTCGACCGGACCAGCGTTGAAAATTTTGGACCTCCGGTAAGTTCGCGAAATATTTGCTTCAATTGTGGTCTCCATTTTGCCCTTATCATGGTACGAATCCCGACCTAGAACATGGAGTTATTCGTAAAGCATACGGAAGCTATCGGGCTTTTGGTCCCCGCCGAATCCAATCGAGGCACACATCGCCGTGGAAGCACTGGAGTCGCTGAGTTGGACCAGAAATGGACGCGCAAGTTGGCTGGTCAGAATGTGGACGGAGGCAAGTTGTTGGGGTGGAGGCTTCGCCCCACGGACACAGTTTGACGGATATAGATGGCCAGAGTGAAAGCCCGGTACCATTGGAGGTGAGGTAGAGCGGCTGTGCGGCCGGCGGCGAGTGAGGCAAGTAGAGGACTTGAAGAAAGTTTTGGGACTGTGTCCCGAAGTCAAGGTCGTTCCCCGTTAACTCTGTAGGGTGGTGGAAGACACCGGGGTGAAGATAGAGGCAATATTTATAGTATTTGATAGCGCGGGGAGTGATGGGCCACGACAGGACTTCACTCGACCAGTGCTCGACCACCTCGATTTGAGCTCGATTCGTGTGTTTCATTTTCATTTTTATGACGGCGTTGGCGGCCCCCACGGATGAACACGGGCCTAAGATTAGAGTAAAGACGGCCGGAGAGGTGGCTGTTGAACAGAGCATGTGCAAGGTATACCACTCGAGGAGCGCCCGGTCGTGGTCTGGGGAGATAAGATAAGCGCTGAATAAGCGCCCGGCGTTGTCCAAATAAAGCAATTGTCTCTCCTGCCACCAAGCGAGTTCCCAGCTTTACGTTGAAGTGTCTTTCTACGAGAAACTAGCCACCATACAGCTTGGCCTTTACTGGTATAAGCACTTTCGACAGTTCCGAATCGGGTAAGTCACCTGCCTTATTAGGACACACCCGCTCTCATCAACTCGTCCAGACTCCTGCCTTCGAGATTAGAAGACCGCGGAGAGGAATCGCAACGACGGAGATTGAATCTAGGTCGTGCGAGTACAGCTAGTTGATATGGATACATTGTATGAGTGCAAGTGTGAATAACGCTCGAGTGCGTATGGGCAAGTGAGAGTGGCGTGAGCATTGAATGGTGTGCGTGGTAGTAGTAGTAGTATGCTAGATATGAGCAATGGGGGGAAGAGGATAGCTGCGTGCCCATCGAGGGACTGACATCATGGGCGCGAAGCAGGTCCACTCAGGACCGGCGTCGCCGTCATAAATTCACGCAAGAGGCGTGAAGAGGGAAAGCGGGAGGCAGCGGATTACACCAGGCTCAAGCCAGCGCCCGTCCCCGAGCCGCCGTATCTTGTCGTTGGGACTGTTGCTGGTGGTGCATCGGTGGCGCCTCCACATCCTCCATGTCGAGTGAGCGCGCGTCGGACACGGGCGACCACGATCGCGAGCTGCGTCCCTCCTCCTCGTCTCCCTCCACCTCCTCCCCATACGAGGTAGAAGTATAAGTAGAGGCAGGACGGTATGACGTAGGACTAGCGGAGTACGCCTCCCCGTGCCCTTGCCACCCGATATGCAGCGGGAGCGCGTACGCGAACGGGGTGCTGGCGACGGAGGAGCCGAAGGACGTCGCGGAGGCGGGAGTCTGCACGGGGACGAACGACGCCGCCGACGCGGGTGTGTGCACGTCGACGTCGGTGCCGCTATCCGCCGGGTACACGCTCGACACCGACACAGAGGCGTTGTCCGAGTACGTGCTGAAGCGGGAGGTCAGGACGCGGCTGGCGGCGGAGAAGCGCGAGAGTGTGCTCTTGACGTCCTTCTCGAACGAGGGCGTGGGTTTGGTGTATCCAATGCCGGGCCCGAGGGTCGTCGAGGAGGAGGATTGGGAGGCAGAGCGCTTGGTGACGAAGGGCGCGGCGAAAACACCCAAGGCGGGGCGCTGGAACGCCAGGAGGCCCATGAGGCGGCAGAATGCTGCGGCGATAATGGTGATGAGGCGGGCATAGCGCTGCCGGGCCTCGGGCGCTAGGCCAAAGAGGGCGAAGAACGCGAGTGCGGAGAGGGGCGCGGACCAGCGTGTGAGCTCGAGCGCGACGGCTAGTGGCTTGCTGGCGCGCCATACAGACGCGGGAATGGCGTCGATGTGGGAGAAATTCAGGTGTGTGGCGGAAAGAGAATGCCAGGCCGTAATCGGGGCGGCGGTGAGCGTGATCCAGAGCGCAAGGATGCTGAAGGGGGTGATGACGAGGATAGCAGTGGCTGCGAGGACCATGAGGCGTAGGTAGCGGGAGACCGTGAGCTCGGGGAGGGTAGTGGTGGTGGGGTCGAAGAATTCATTAAATGCAGCGCGGCTGGCGCGGAAGGCGTGAAGCGAGAGGATGGAGTACACGGCGGAGACGAGGGCGATGAGTGGCGGCCAGATCATGGAGAGGAAGTACACGGGGATGGTGTTGGAGAGCACCGGGAAACATCCAACCTGCTCGTAGATATCGAAGCGACGGCTTTGGACGATATATTCTATTTCCACACGTTAGTTAGGGGAATACCGTCAATTTGCGAAGACTCACGCAGGGCGACGTAAACGAGGGGAAAGAGGATACAGACAAGCGAATCGACCAAGACTGCACGGTGTTTCTGGAAACAGGGTTGGTTGAATGGACCCTAAGACGTTAAATCCATGCTCACCTGAGCGGCGGTGATCGTGTCGGGCTTCGCGCGCGCAATTTGGTACAAACGGCGGTTGATACACAGGGAGGCGGCGGGGATACCGACTGAGGCGGCGAGGGTAATTCGTATGGCTGGTACACTGTCAGCGAAGGATGGATGCGGGAGAAAACAACCCACAAATGTCACACCAAGCAGGTGCCCGATTCACCAAGTCGGTGGCCCATACGACGGAGTTGACGAATTGGTTGAGACATGCAAGGGCAGACCACATTATATAGAAGCAGACTCCAGAGTTCCAGGTCCGGAAATGCCAGGGAAGAGGAATAAGAACCAGGACGAAGCCGAGAAAGGTAAAGACAGAGAAAAGTGGGTAGAGGGCGTCAGACATGGTCGTTGAAGGGATCGTAATAGCGGAGGCTGAGTGGGGAGAGAGTGTTTGGTTTCTTGTGCCATTTTAGCGTTTGAGGCTAGCGAGGAACAATAAGAGGAACAATGGCAAGGACAATGAAGGCGTCGGCAAACTATGCACAGCCACTGATACTGTGATGGCCGGTGTCAGAGCCCCTGTCTTTCGGCGTTCGCGGTCTGCGGCTTACCGGGGTCGGCGTACGTAGCTTTTCAGAAGCTAGATTAACCGTTTAAATTTAGCTGCGAGGCACCAACCATGTTTACATTGTTTACATTGGGATACCAAGCCTCTGTCTAATATAAGACTGAGGTAAACTGCGTTTACCACGGCGGGTCGTAAGGAGTTAATGGTGTGAGTGATTTTCAGGTTTTTCATCGTCCCGTATCTCCGTGTCAATCTCGACCGTGTCAATCTCTCCGAGTCGTGAGTCTTCGCATCAACCCAACCGCGGCCGCCATCTTCATCATCCTCGTCCGCGAGTGTTCGTTAATTCAGCCATTTCCCGTTGTCAATTTCCCCAAATTCGGCCGGTGAGTCGGATGGACGCGAGGTGCCGTCCGCTGCTAAGTGATGTGCTAGGCGCTTGTCTGCGATCCTGTCGTCGGGGTCTTTGACGCTCGGAACACAAAGTAACAAACACATCGATATCCCGCAGAATCCAGTATTGGCGTCGTGGAAAGTAGACCAATCTAGGAGATGAGTACCGCACCTGGAGCACACGGTGTGCCTGCGATCCGTGACGAAGCAATTATAAATGGAAGCAGAAACCCCGTTCGGCTCGGGCTCGGTGCATCACGACTTCCTCCGACAATTTTTTACGAACTTTGTCGAGGGTAGGCGGGCGGATCCGCAGGGCCAGGACCGTGAACTGATTGAATGTTAAACAATGTTTGAGAAGGTTACGTTTTGCCCCGCAAATAATACGAGTTCGTTCGAATCGGTGAGGGTGCATATGCGATCCCGAGCGATCGTATTTTATTTGTTCCTGCGCGAGGTAGCAGAGACCGAATGTCTCCGCCGCGCTAGAAGGACTGACTGAATAAATGGACATAGCACTCGAATCGAATAACATTTCTACTGAGTGTTGGAAAGATTCCCGATTACCGGATCGCTCGAGTGCCCGGGTGAAATCACCGAATCTACATACTTGAGGGATGCTAAAGTCTTACATTGGTACTGTGAAGTGGACGTTTCTAAGATACCAGTACCGCACCTGGAGTACAGGGTGTGCGTCTACACTTTGTGACACGCTCGATCGTCTTGACAGTAGAATTCCTGTTCGACTCGGGGTAGGTGCATAGATCGCAATCTCGCGGGCAATTTTTTGTTTTGTTTCAACCTACACAGAAGTCAAATCTTTCGAACGCAGGAGAATCTGGTAAAACTGATCGGATCGCAAACAAGATACAAGGAAGGCGGCCTTTTAAAATTCAACGCTTGCCCCGCAGAAAATCGGGCGGTACCGAATGGACACCATCCTAACTTACGTCGTCCGAACATCGAAAATTGAAGGAGCGTGAACGATCCTAAAGGGAGTTGAATGAGCGCGAAAAGAATTAAACGGCTGTAGAAGGACGTAGAATTACAGTGAGACTCTGATTTTAAATGGAGGATTGGCACTACACAAGTGCACCCGGCCTTCGGCCCGCGCCTCTGACTTTCGGCTAAAGACCTTCCCACGGTTCAAAACAAGGGCGAGAAGACCACAGCTTCAAACCGGTACCACATTTTTGTCCATCATATGTCTCACGGATGTGTGGCTGGACAAGGGAGTTCCGCCGTGAAGGGTGCGGAGGAGAAAAGGATCGCCATCATACTGCTCCGCCGGCAGCTCTCCAGCCTCCATCTTGAGGAAGGTGGGAATCTGGAGGAGCACCTTCACTGCCTCCCATCTTATTTTCAAATCCCGATGTCCCCTTGCATAAGGAACTACATAAATACGTGAGGGCACTATGTGATCGTACAAAATTGGTAACAGCAACCCGCCTGCATCAAGCCTTCGAATTCACATGAAACGAATTCGTGCCAGAATAAGACTCGTCCACTGAAGCATCATTACCGTGAATCCCAAATTGCATGCTAGGCAGGCTCTTGTTGGTAGCCAAATGGAACTCTTCGTGCGCCGTTGTGCGCCCACCCGAACTTCCGGTGAGTCCAGTAACGTGTGGACGAGATGTCACCGCTAAGGACCGAGACTGCGATACCATAGTGACAGTGAGCAGGGGATAGATTGCGCCGACCACGATCGCTGCCTCAATCATGAGGTGGGTTGCAATGTCGAACGATCCTCCGGACGGTTTGTTATTACTGCTTTGGATAGAGTTGAGCATGAGGAAGGTGAACTATGGAATTCGATACGTCAGTGCGTATAATTATTCAGGTTTGAATGCGGACCTGCAGTAGGCAGTATACTATCCCAGTTTCTGTCATGAGGTCCAGACACCTCTGAACAACAGTGGGTTTCCCCGTTCCGCCCGTGTTCATTCGGATGGAGCGGCGGAATTCCCTTGAGCGCAGGGTTAGAAGGATGTCATTCGAGTGAGAGGGCCATGTAAGTACCAAGCCTTTAATCCAACAAGACAGGTACCAATGATGTTGGTTGCACAGGACAGTGAGAAGCAGATCACTTGAAGTTTCTCAGCAGTGGCGTCGAAAGCTCCGGTCCCGTTCTTTATCATCAAATGCTGTCGCCATCCAGTATAGGCAGTGTAGGATAATGCTGTTATGACCCATAGCACGACCAGCGAAGTCCGGATATACTTCCTCTCGCTATAGAGCACCCAAACACGCCAGACCTGAACCACATGGTCAGATACATGTATACAGCGGTGACAATTCCGTCTTGACTTACAATGATTGCGTCCCCGACCATAAACTACCCCAGTGCGTGAATTTCAAGCGGCGACGGAAACTGATAAGCACTGACGTTGATGAGTTGGGGCCACAGAATAACCATGGAAAATCGGATTGCTTGTCTACTGGCTACTGCTGCTCGATCCACAATCGAGACGTCGAAATTTGAGTAGAGGTTGAGTTGAATGGTGGCAGTATATTCCTAGCATAACCTTTAATACTTGAATGGTATGTAAACCGAAAGCAGGCCCACAGCAATATACATCGTCCAAAACAATGTAGTGCTCACGAATGTAAGCAGTGCGACACTGAACATGGCGAGGTTGGCTCTCTTATTCGCGCCTTCAAAGATGCCCTTGCGACTGCGTCGTGATGTATGAGTAGTTATATTACGATGCAGGAGAAAGGCTGCTTACAGCAAAGTCGAAACAGCGATGGGAAAGATCAAAATGTACATTCCTAAGGACAATGAGCTCCTTTTGAGACGCCGATGGATTCGACATATGCATACCATAGAAAAAGGACATGAAAATGGCAACCAAGAGATTCTCGTGGATGGTTAGACCGATTTTTCCAAGTGCGGCCTGTTCTTCTGGAGTCATGATGAAGACCAAGGAATAAAGGGGGAGACTCGAGAGCTGATAAAAAGTTGGGCACTAGCGAGTATTAAATACTCCTCCTGCGCCCCTAATCAAATCTGGCTCCACGGCCATTGAATTGACGACAATTTCTTCATCGGAAATCCGAGTCCGCATATCGTTCTTCTAAAAGATAAAAGATAGGGAGTGAGTTATCGGGAGGTGATGAGGGAGCAGCATCAGAGATTCAAACGCTGATAATCCGTATCGAATCCCACCATCGTGAGCGGGAAGAATTGAGAACGGAGAAATGGAGATTCGGATCTGGAGAACCAGTCGGCAGCCGGAACCGCAGCGTTTGATCGGTGAGAGTTGGAAGAAAACGTCAAACACCTGGTATTGAGCCGAACACACTCATCTCTTGCTCGTCGTGATCCCGGTTTTCGAGGCAGACCTGCAATGGGGTGTTTCAGACATGGCTATTTAGGGCACAACGGGGCCCAACTTCAATCAAAAGTTGTGATCTCAAAATTGGATAAAGAAAGATAGATGTGTGAACACCCTCAAGTACTTCCCTTTTAGAACACCATCCCGTGTTTCACATCAGGTCAGCGGATTTCGCCGGCAGATGCCAAGTGTTTTTCTCTAACTTTGAAAGTTGGAAGGTTCGGTGGAACAGACAGGAAGCACCGGGGGTCAAAGATAGGAAGTTACCGAGAGGTCGAGGGTCCACCGGAAAAATATACATATAAGCCGTGTGAGTGATGGTTCAGTACTTTGCTGTCGAATCCCTGCTACGGCCACTTCCTATTGCCAAAATATCGCAGCTCGATACTCTGCCGCCTTGGATATTTTTCTTTAAAAGGGAATTGGATGGTATCACCGTTACGTAGGGAGCCGGGGTGGGCCGAGAAAAGAATCGTAATTGATACCCTTTTTCTTATCCTTGGTCCCCCTTGCATGGAACGGCACATAGAAGCGAAAGCGTGAACTTGAAGGAAGGAGATGCCGACGCAGGTACTAGGCTTTTATTATAAGCGTACCACATCAGATGTGCCACAGGAAAAACGATGAACAAGTTCGATAACACTGCCATCTCGTTGGTCGCCAAGGGAAGTAATTCAGGCTGCTGCGATGTATTACGTTTCTTCATTCTTCGCCGGCGCACAAGACTAGATAGTCGAAATGAGAAGGTGCGGAACGTTCACAGGCGAGACCATGCTGTATTATCACGATCATTCTGGGAGAACGAACCACGAAGCACTGGCTTGATCAACAGTGGCGGCAAGTTGGATAGTTTAGTGTTCGTTTCTGTAGCAGAAGCGCTGAATCCAGCCCAGTTGAACGGTAGAAGAATTGGGCTCAGTGGCAGAAGAATCGGAACTGCCGTTGTGAGCTGCAGCGAGAATGTCAGCCCAACGGCGCGGAAATAGTTGCGAGGAGCAGCCCGCGGGAGATTTCAAAGTTCGAGTCATGGTCAAGGATTGCAGTCGAAAGTTCAAGTGGAAACTGGATCCATCAAAGGGTAACGTACACGCTTCACAGAGTGGGAGTCAACGACATGAATGGGGGCCGCGGCGTCGTGAGAGCGCCAAGATTTGCAGGTCTAATTAAGTAAAACAAGGAAGGGTAATTCGGCGCGAATGAGTGTGGAGTTCGTGATAGATGGAAGTGACACCATACATATTTCTCGGACGATGTCATCTGTGAACCTGCGTGGACGAGAAACCAGTGGAAGATGCATGTGAGTGTTCATAGCGCATTTTTGGTGACCAGGGCCCGATGAGAGAATGAACAAAGAAAAGACGGAGTGGGGTTCGAAACAGTGAGTGTGGAAACTGGCTGATCATGCGCCGGCTCGAAAACTGCGAACACAGAGAACAGATGCAGGCTGATGTTCGCTGTTTTCAAGTTCCAGCCGCGTCGAGTTATTTTTGGGTTGGTTCTCGTCCACCCGAGCGTGCCCGGATGATCACTGTTGAGAGTATCTCGTTCGCAAGGTGATCGGCGCAGGGATATGTAGGCGGATCCAGTTTGCCTGGAAAAAAAGTCAAGAAGGTCAAACGAAAACGAACACTTGCCCGCAGTAAACAGTGCAACTCCGAAGGAGCACACCATCCTAATTGACGTCGGACAAACATCATGAATGGAAAGAGAATGGAGGCACACCTTGAGATACAACCAAGCACCTCATCCGGCGAAATGTTGGGATAAACCTCGTTCAAATCGGGGGAGGGTGCATTGTTCTTCTGAATCAGCCGAAGGAGCACACCATTCTGATACACGTCGCACGAACATCATAAAGTGAACGACAATGAAGGCGCACCTGGGATGTAACCAAGCATCCCATCCGACGGAGTTATGGGATGGACCTCGTTCGAGTCGGGGAGGTGCATATACTCGTCTCGATGATGTTTTTTATTCGCGCCTGCGTTGGGTAGCAGACGCCGGATGTCGCTGTTAACCGAGAACGACCGGATGAATGCGCGTCTACGATTTGTGCGCGTAAGAGGGGAGTAAAGCACCGAAGTAAGAGGCATAATGGCAGCCAGAGAAAGGCCAGTTGGCGAGTGGCTTCCGATATGGTATCTTGTGTAGGAGCCCCAAGACAATCATACGCCCACCAACGAAGTTTG
Organism: Mycena metata; assembly: GCA_029378385.1. Taxonomy (NCBI): domain Eukaryota; kingdom Fungi; phylum Basidiomycota; class Agaricomycetes; order Agaricales; family Mycenaceae; genus Mycena; species Mycena metata. The sequence goes on from JARKIB010000056.1 coordinate 177,177, forward strand.
AGCAGTAACCGTGGACCTTGCTTGGGGACTTGAGGCCGGCGGAGAAAGAGATCGACGTAGAGACGCTGAGACGGCACTGAGAGATATCCCGGACTAGCGCAGCGCCGGGATGGTGGAGGATTCCGGCCTGAGAAGCAAAGTATTGAGGCACCGGGTAGAGGCCGAGAGTCTCAGCGAGAAAAAGTCGAAAAACGGAGGGAGTGAAGGAGTCGAGTGGATCGAGGGCTGGACGCTACTAGTACGGCCATAGGACGAGAACCAAGAGGGAACGTGGAGAGCGCGCAGTTTGGATGGGATCAATGCGGTTTAAGGGTCTTGAAGGTGGCGGCACCTGGTGGAAAATGTCGGACACCGGGAGTCTGGGATCAGGAAAGGTACGGGAAGGGAAGGATTCGTGGACAGGATTCTGGAGCGCCTGACCAGGGATGAGGGAAATTGAGGGCTAGGGGTAACTGATGTGGTAAGCGATAGTGCGACTTGACTCTCCTGCTCGAGGTGTGCCGATTCCTTAAGCTTCTGCTGGCCTCCGTGCCCGCATGTGTCGTAGTTGAAGCATCCATGCGGCCAGTTCGTCGAGCGCACACACCCCACCCCGGGAATTCGCGGAGAAATCGACCGCTGCGCGATGGAACCACGCCTGATCATGGAAGTCAAGAGCAACGAATTAAGCGCCCGATAAGCGCCCGTCAAATTCCCGATATGGAAGCACTACCGCTCGTCGATATTTCTGAAGTTCCGATAATTCTCAAGGTCTGACAAGGACTTGGACCGAGACGGGGTACTACGGTAGCCGGGGTACCCAGCGATATTGTTATGTAATTTTTATTATTCATTGGTCATGTCTACCGCAGCCGCGCAAGATAAATGATTAGTAGAGCCGGCAAGCGGCGGGGCACAAATAGAACCAGAGGTTTTGCTCGGGTGCCGCGCCCGACCTCGTTCCTCGGTCGGCGCGATCCCCTCGCACGAAGGTTGAAAAACTAGGTGAAAAATATTTCTGGTTGATCTTTCGGGTACCTTTTTGGCCCGAGCCGGCCAGCTTATATAAGCCGATTTCCGGACATTCCTGGAGGTCAAGAGCACAAATTAGAACTACGTTCTATTTGTGAATTGGAAGCAGAAAGCGACTCAGCGGAGTCGTGAAGGAGTTAGTGATTATCGTAGGTGTTAACGCAACAGGAGGGAGGGCGAGTGATGAGTGAGAGAGATAGATAGGAAGGGAGACGTCGTCAAGACGCGGATAATATTAATCGTGCCTTGTCGGAGTTGCGTTTCAAGTTGCATAAGCCTGACTGGAATATCTGAGCTTACTACAAAATTGCAGGCTACGCTGTTCCGCACATCGTAACTGACCGTGAAAGTAGTATTAGGAAGCCAGCTGCATTGCAGTCACCATCGCCGCTACGATTGCCCTGTCGCACGGCTCTCTGAACTCTACTGGCCAGCCTCCGGTTTCGACTTGGAAAAGGTCCCAGAAGAGTTGGAGCGTGGCAGACCACCCGCCAGTCAATGTCATCTTAGGCCTGGCCTTGTATTGTAGGCTGACGTTCAACCGCGCCAACGGCGCGTCTAGGTTGGGTTGGCCTTCTACCACTTCATACTGTATGAATTGGGTCAATCGGGGGTCGTTCGCGAGAAACTAAAATAGGCTTACTAGGATTAAATCGGATATATTGTCCAGTCCGAACTCTTTGCCTGACTTGTTGGGCCGCCACTGGAAGGTTTTCTCCCCATGTGTATACTGCATCGTACTGCGCCACAAACAAGTTAGCGAGTGGCAAAGCATGCATCGGCCCTCACCCACATTTCGTCTGCTCCACCCTGAGCCAGCCTCTTTTCGACCCACGCGTCTCGACAGTGTCCCATGTCCAGGATGTATTCTGTATCGGATCCATTTACGCTGTAGCGGAAATTCACGTCGTCCTCCATCGAACGGATCCGGAGCGTCTCCGGAAAGTACTGTGGCATCTGAGTGGCCCCAATCAAACTGGCGAGCACAGAGGAATCTTTCGATTCCGGGGGGTTGGTGAGCCTGTAAGTCGTGCAAGGCGCCGGAACATCAAGCTTCATCGTTTAAGTGTAGTTGTGGATGGAACTTTGAAGGTGGGTTGGAGTGGGTTGGAGATGTGAGGCCAGGTCCGAGCGATCCCTTTTATACATTTTGCATTGTGGCACAAAACGCTTTGACCGCCACAAGTGGCCGCGCGTTTGGGCTGTACGATATTATCCGAGGATCAGAATTGATGAGCCAGTGGATACCTGCAGGGTCGAGTGACGAAACGGAGTCATTTGCAGTTGTAGGACCCTGCACACTTCCTCTCTGACTCGACTCAAAGCCATGATTTGTCTCACTTGAGGTGCATTTGATATCCCTTGGCGAATGTCGTAGGGCGGGTCGGAATTGAGGAGAACTTAAGCTTTATCTGCCTCAAGTATTTTTCGGGAACATCGAGACAGTAGGAAGACTTGAGGAATAAACCGACGCCAAAGCGAAGCACCAGGAAGCTAGGCACACAAAGACTGTTTCGCCAGCGGGAGACGGATACGTGCAGCCGGAGAGGGTGTGCGTGTTGCGGAGAAAGTACGAGCTTGTTGGCGGGTTATTGAAAGTTCCAAACCGGAGGACGATTCAGAGAGGGAGAGCCACGCTGCGCGCAGGAGCCACGTAGTATGACTCATGTCAGCTCTAGGCGGGCAACGAAGGGGCTCGAGGTCCGACTAGGCTGCCTCTTAAACTCTCTTGACTCTCGACTTTTCAGAAATCAACCGCTGCGCGCCGAAACCGCGCGGCATCATGCAAATCAAGAGCAAGAGAATCAAGCGCCCAATGAGCGCCCGTCAATTACCCGATATGGAAGTACTACCACTCGGCGCGATTTTCCGTTTTTCTTGCTTGCCCCCCTGCCTGTCTCCGTGTCAAACGGGAAAGCAAAGGAGCAGAAGCGGGGTGGGTGTTATACAAACTTTTATTCATTCGTATATACCGCGACCGCGCAGAAGTAGGGAAGCAGGAGGAAGCAGAAAGCGAAGCGGGTGGGGGGGATCGTGAAGGTGTGAGTAGGTGGAGTGAGTAAGTAGTGAGTGAGTGAGTAAGTATCGCAGGTGAACGTAAGTAGGCGGGTCGGGGGAGGGAAGGAGCGCGAGGCTAAAAATACAGGTGGTAATGCAACAGCAGAGAAAAAGATGAGCGAGAGATAAATGTAGGGAAAGAAAGAAGGGAGAAGAAAGGAGGCGCCGTCAAGACGCATGGGCATGGGCATGGGGGTGTGGCTGAGACGGCCACGTCGAGCGCCGGGTGTCGTCGCCGCCGGTGAGGGTGCGTTCCGAGGTCGGGTAGGGGTAGGGGTAGGGGACGTACGCCCCCTGCTCGACGTCGTGTGCGTACTGCGGGGGCACGGAGCCGGAGGAGGGAGGGTGTGGGGAGGACGTAGCCCTCGCTGCTCTTCTCGTACTCGTAGTCCGTGTCGGCGTCGGTGCGCGTGTCGGCGAGGGAGAGGGAGAGCGACTCGGGGCGCTGCTTCACGGGGGTGAGCGGCAGCGCGATCGGGAGCCCCTTTGCCGCGCTGCCCGTCGTCGGCGCGCGCTTGGCCCACGGGAGACGGACGGTGAAAGGGAATAATGGGAAGCCGCCGTCCGCGGGCGGCGAGAACCCCATCCGCTTCCCGACCGCCCAAAGCGCCATCCGGTAATTCTTGCGCGCCTCCGTCGCGAAGCCAAAGAACGCAAAGAACGGGAGCACGCACACCACGCCCGCCCAGCGACTCAGCTCCACCGTCGCCTCCGTGTGCTTGTCGCTCCGCCAGAAGAGGGCCGGCACCTGCTGCACGCGGGCGAAGTCGGCGTGGGTGTTGGCCCAGGAGACCCAGGGCGCGATGGGGGAGCGGGAGGCGGTGAGGAAGAGGCCGTAGGAGGCGAGGGGGAGGTTGAGGAGGAGCTCGAGGGAGGCGAGGGCCATGAGGCGGAAGTAGCGGGTGGGGGGTGAGGGCGGAGGCGGAGAGGAATTGGGCGAATGGGGTGCAGCGGTGGAGGAAGGCACGGAGGGTGAGGACTGAGAGGAAACGGCGTAAGACGGGGAGGGAAAGAAACAAAGACGAGGAGAGGACGTACCGCAGTAGACGGCGAAGACGAGGTTGATGATGTTGGGCCAGAGGTAGCTGGGGGGGGTAGGCGGGGACGACGTTGTACGTCGTGGGGTAGCAGCCGACGCTCTCAAGCATGTCGTACCGGTGCCCTTGAACGATGTATTCTAAAGACGTCAAACGTTAGGACCTCGAGCCAAAGTGAAGACAAAGGGGACGTACGAAGCGGCATCTGCAAAAATGGAATGCCCAGACCGATCGCGAGATCGACCAGGACCGCGCGCTGCTTCTGCGCCCTGGACACTGAGACCGTCTGGCACGACGCGATCTTGTAGAGTCTGCGGTTGATGCACAAAGACGCCGCGGGGATTCCGATAGCGATTGGCGCGTCGCTGAAAGACAAAGTAGCGCCGCGTCAGTACTGTGGCCACCTTTACACCTATAAAACAAAGAGGGCTTGAGAGACACGCACAGATATCACACCAAACCGGCGCGAGGTCGGCGGTCGTTTGGGGCCACATTATGAACGAGTTGAGGCTAGGAGGGGGTCCAGAGTAAAAAGGGACGTGTCCTCGAGTTCCACGCTTGGAAACGCCATAGAAGCAGGATCCACAGTACAGCGAGATTTACGGTGCTTTTTTTCGTTTTGAAAATGGGCCGGGCCGAGAGGACTTGGAGAGGACAGTACTAGTGACAAAGGCGGTCCCCGAGTGCCAGTCGACTGTTTCGTTGGACGGCAAAGCTTCCTGCGGTAGACATTTCCACGCAGAGCGACGTGGATGAAGGAAAGAAGGGAACTTGGGTTAGGGTTAGAGTTTAAGCGGCCCGGGTGGCTGTGCAAACGCTCCTTGCCTCATCCCACTTCTGCCCTTCTTCGGCTTCTTGTCTAACCCCATATCTCACTCCTTTTTCCTTTCTCTGTCTCATTGATGGAAAATTACCACCCAACAACCCAACAGAACCCAAGCTTCAAAAGTTCCGACCAATCAATCACCTTTTTGCTCCTTTTTGGAGCTTTTTTTTTGGGGGGCGAAATCAGAACCGTTCTGGATAGCATTTCGAGAAGCATCTTTCTCACTTGCATATGATGGCTCGTGAAAAGCATTCCCCCGAGTCTCTCATCGGCAATGATCTCAAATCAAACGCAATTTCGGTAGAACACATCATAAACGACGGAACTCAACAAGCGATCCTGGACTCTGTCTTGGAAATTCGCATCTACGCTAGACACGCCGGGAGTGACTCGGTACTCTGCCAGTTTTATGGCCGCGAATCTGCGAGTTGCGGCCTACACCGTTGCTTTATTCGAGCACGTCGCGTTTCACTTTAACTCTCGGGGCTGATTAGCTGACCATGTTCAGTTACTTACAAACTCTTCCGGCGGAATACCGATTCTATTCGAAATAGAGGGGGGTTCTTCAAGATATTGTACGCATTCCCCACCTATCTCGAGGTGCTTTGAAACTAACTCACTTGTTGGTTTTAGCACCGCCCATTATCCTCTTCCTTTAGCATGCCCTGTTTGTCGCCGTCACTAATTTGGCAACGTCGTCACATATCTTTGGAGCCGACGCCCATGGGTCAGCTACAGTATTCCTGTACTTTGCATCGCAGGCGATCTTGACCCTTAGGTACGTAGGTCTCGCCGTAACATATCAAGCACCTTCCATAATTCACCACACAGGACTTGCGCAGTCTCGCGCAAGTCGCCTGTCATCCTGCGCCTTCTTGTTCTACTTTTCCTTGTGTGCGCAGCGGTGCGAGTCCTCCATGACCTGCGTATCCACTCACGTAACCAGGGCCGGTCCGTCTCGCCATTCTGGAAACACATCCGTGAGTTGTGGGTCTCTGGGTGAGGTGGTTGGACGGGGGCTGTGCGTTTCTCCTGGGGGCGTATATTTGAGTTCACTTTTTGAGCTGCCCTCGCCTCACTTTTAGTCCAAGTATGTTCCGACGCCCAAATTCTCCCAGATCACCGAATTTAGCGATGAACAGCTGTACCAGCGGAAACGAGCCAGGGGTCAAAGTCGCTTCATTGTAGGAGGCCATAGCCATACTCACCGCCGCTGTGCTGATTGCTGCTTCGCTCAGGTATTATGCGGGTTGTTTGTAAGTGGCTGGAAAGCCTCGGGTCAAAACCGCGGTGTTATAATCCACTCTCAGAGTTTTCGACGCCGTTACAATGGTAACAAGTTCCGCTTATCTCTGGAAATTTTCGAGCTCTAGCCGACATTCGTGAGTCCACCTTCACTCCAGCTCATACCAATCCCAATGCATTTTCTCAAGCATCATCGGTAACAACATCGGGAGACTCACAAAGATGATACTCGAAGACGGGATCGGGTATTTTGTTGTCCTGTCTGTATTTGTCCAAAGCAGAGACACCGTTCTGCAATCCTCCGCGTAATTATGTATTCACATCCTGCTGTATTCTCCGACGACTGACGTCCCTAAAGCGCTTCTCTCGGGTACGCAGTGACCATGATTTTCAGCTCGCGCTTCATCCTCAACCTCTCCGGTCCGTCAATTTACTTATTCTCAGACTGAGTATCGATCTATCTTCTCCGCAGAACACATTCGCGAGGGCCTCTCCGGGGATAGCACCTCCCGTACGCCAATGAGCGGCCACGGGGGCCGGCGCGCGCTTCACCGTATCGGCACAACGGGAAGGGGCGACGACCCCATGGTAGTCACCGTGACCAAAAACGTGATCACCATGACCGACATGGGGCCAGAGGACCCGTAGGCGTCGTCGATGAGTGTCAAGGCGGAGCGGTGGGGGACTGAGTTGAGATGAAATGAAATGATAGCTTGATTCTTTGGGCCGTTAGAATTCTGTACTACGAATAGTTTGAACGCTGGGTACACAATGCAATGCATAGCGGTGGTACCAATCCGATGCAAACGCGGGAAGTCTGAATGGCCTACTAAATATTCGGAAATTAGTACACACGTGACCGCGTCCTTTGTCCGTGCATCTTTGTTGGCATCGATTTGTTGGCATCGTTTTCCTTTGTTCCTCCTGCCGTCACCACGAAGCAGTCCAAACGAATCTGCGCTCGAACGATGGGCATTGAGACCTCTTCAGCAGCCACTGCGAATCTAACGCACGCCGAGGGCCTCTGGTTTGAGGACTGTGGACTGATCATCCAGGCGGAAACGACACTCTTCCGTGTCTCCCGCGACTTCCTCGCGATGCGCTCTCCCGTATTCAAGTTCGCGGACATGCTATCCATGCCTACCCCAAAGGACGCTGAAGTGATCGAAGGCTGTCCATTCGTGCGACTCCCCGACGCCGCGCAGAACATTACTTATTTTTTGAAGGCCTTGATATACTCCGAGTAGAATCGGTACCATTTCAGTGACACGAACAACATTCTGATTTCTTTCCACAGGTTCTTTGAGCCTTGGCCCGCCAAAGCCTCATCTCCCGTTGTTGCCGGCGTCCTCCGTATGAGTCACAAATACCAGGTGGCGCGCTCTCCTCCATCTGTCATCCCAACATCCCATGACGCTGGACGACTGGGACGCCATAGGGCAGAAACCCAAGTGGGCATATGGCGGGTTTCTTCTCGAGGTCATTCTGCTTGCACGCCAAACATTCGCACTGTGGATCCTTCCCGTCGCGTTTTACTACACTTGCACTCGCCTAGACATTGATATTTTAATCACTGGTCTCGACGGTCACAGCCTTCAGACTACAGACATAATTGCTTGTGTGCAAGATCTACGATATCTGGACACCACCGCCACCTCCAATATCTTGGACCTCACTCCTCGAGCAATTCCTGGATGCGTACTCCCTGTGGCTTGTGCACAGAAGCGAGGCGCGAAACGCTCAGAGGTGGAAGCTTGGAGAGTGTATGAACCACAGGAGGACACAAATCCCATCGCGCCTTTGGACATGTGGGAGCAGAGTGATTATCATGGTGTTGACGTATGCGGGGTCTGTCGATCGTATATGGAATCCTTCCATCGGAGCGCCAGACAGTCCCTCTGGTCGCGATTATCCGAGATCTTTGGCCTTCCGCCTTGGGCGGAGTTAGAACAGCTGAAGACAGAAGCGCTCAATTAGTACTAGTAACTTCGTGTGTGTTTCTCGCCTCGCACCACTTTTCATGCCGACGTTACTCCGGAGCAGCGTTCTGCCTGCAGGCCGGCCACCGCCATTATATGCTTCCCCGAATAGAATGTAGCCGTTTTCTCGCGCTCTTGGCGCAATGCAATAATGTTCGAGACTAAAGCTCAAACTCTCGCAAGCCTGCCGTTATCCCTTCGGTCTTCACTCGCGATTTACAAGTGACCGGATGCTCAAATAATATCAGCCGTTTGCTGGTCTTACCTAACCTCGGGTCGGACGATTTTACAATGCTACTAGTACGACGTTCTTTTCAGAGTGTGTCTCGCTTCTTGCTAATCGATCGAGACATCTTCTCCTTCCCCTATTTTTACATCGTCTCTCCCCCTTTACCCTCGCGCACTATGCGAGATTTCCCTCAAGAGCTCGTGGACCAAGTCATCGACGACCTTGCCGCCACAACGGCCACCAGAGATATTGCGGCGTACGGCGGCGTCTGCAGTCGGTGGTTGCCCCGCACCCGGAAGCATCTCTTCTCCCACCTCGGGATGTCCAACACGGACATACACGCATTCATGGACCTAGTGGATACCTCACCCGTTTCGATTTTATTTTTCGTGCGCTCGCTGAAGGTTGCCTTCGACACCGGACACTGGCAGATGCCGACGAAGCTCATGGCACGCCTGCAAAATCGGCTTCATCCCACGAAGCTCTGTCTTCAGCTTCCCTCCGCGGTCTTCCCAGAACAAATAGATTTCCAGCTCGCACTCGCCGCACAGGTCGCGCGCTTTGGGGATACAGCTGTCCAACTGGAGCTCGTTCTGGCGAGCATGACACCAGTTCACGTCATAGGAGCTTTTATGTTTGGCTTACCGCTGCTTACCAGTCTCCGCATATGCGGAACCTGTCTCCGCGGATTTCGTGACGAGACCTGGGGTCTTGTCGAATCCATGCCATACCCACCCCCAGCGTCATCCCTACGGAATCTCCGCACACTGGACATCTCGGTAGCGGCAGGAACCGACTTATTGTTTGCCTTACTGCTCTCGCTTGAGCATCCTCCAGCTCTCACAACCGTGTCGATTGGAGGATACTCGTATGATGGCCCAACTGAACCCATCGAGACGTACTTCCAGCGCTTCGGCGTCCACATCACCTCCCTTTCGCTGAGTATCTGGGTCATAGGCGGACTTAAATTTTTAACCCAGCCACCCGGAACTTCGAATGGCGCGTTCTCGCATTAACTCCTGCCCTCGAATCGCTTCAGCTCGCGCGGCAATACCCTAGAGAGTTCCCGACTACACTGATCACGATGCTGGCCTCGTCGAATGTTACATCGCTCGTGCTGGAAATTCGTCCCTGCCCGGTGGACTGGACATTTCTCGACGAATTATTTGCGTCGGCGCAGTTTAAACGACTGCAGCGTGTCTCGTTCGTTGACTGGATGGGCAAGGAGAATGTCTTGGCGCCAGAGGCGGAGGCGAAGCTGTTGATGCCGCAGAGCATGGCGCGGGAGATCATGGTGACTAGATCCCGCGAGGCAAAGGGGAGTAAATATCCGCTCAGCCAGTACATTGCCATAGAAATCTCGTAGCTACACAATTCAACTGTCAAGTGGCACGTCTTGGACAAGTCCTGGATGTCGATTTCCTTGGTCAAATGCTACGTCAAGGCCATCGTTGTTTTAATCGCATAAGGAATCGTCAGCCATCGTGAACCCACGCAGTAGAAGCACCACGCAGTGGGCCCAGCGGCGAGTGCCAGGGGGTCCACGGGCGTTTCCCCCGTCTCTCAAATCATTAAAGAAACTCGGATTACGGCTTGAATTAAATTTCCCGCACCTGCCGTCAGGCAGAGGGAGGCGGGTCCCTGTCCACCCCAGCTTAAAATGGCCAACACCCTACTTAAAACTCCAATAAGCTGGCAAGAAAAGACCAAAAAGGCCTTTTTTTTTGGATATGCCGACGATGCCGGCAGGCGGACGCTGTAATACTGTGGAGTCAAACTCTCGTATACAGTCGCGGGAGCGGTCTTCCGCGATCTGGTAAGTAACGAAGGCGGCCTGAATCAGCCAAATTGTAAAGGGCTCGCTGAATCAGCTCAGAGGGCCCTGAATAGAGTGTATTAGCAGCGCCCAAATTTTTCGAAAATTTTGCTCCACTTCATTCTGATTGGTCGAGGGGTGTGGAGCAGCCAATGAGAAGCTGAGTAAAATCTCGGCTAGAGACGGAGAAATACACTCTAATCGGCCAAAGGTTCGCTGAATCAGCTCGAAGAGGCCGATCCAGGGGGGCCGCAGTGGGGCCGCGACGAGTACAAGTACAGGGAAGTCGCTGCCAGTAGACACTAAGTCAATCACCGTTTCACTAAAACCGAATCGACATGTCTCTCCCCACCTTTGGCTTTTCTACCACGTCGGACGAAGTGGCCGAGGCGCTCTCTAGCGAGATTGCCGGCAAGAATGGCGAGTGGAACGCGTTATATTCATGCGCCCCGTGCTGAATTCTTTGCAGTTCTAGTTACTGGAACATCGCAGAACGGGATCGGCTTCGACACTGCTCGCGCGATTGCGAAATACGCTGGGCTCGTGATCATCACCGGATACAACCTGGAGAGACTTCAGCTCTCGGCAGAGGCCATTCGCAAGGAAGTTCCAAGGGCTAACGTCCGCACCGTTGTGCTTGACCTCTCTTCGCTCGCTGCGGTTCGCAAAGCCGCCGAAGAAATCAACGCTTACTCCGAACCGCTTCACGTATGTTTTTTTTGGGGGGTTCTTCTCCTGATTAGAGACTTATTTTAATCCACACAGGTGCTCATCCACAATGCCGCCCACACCAGCCTTGTCTACTCCATCACCGTCGACGACATCGAAAGCCAAATGGCCGTCAACCACGTCAGCCCGTTCCTCCTTACAAAACTCCTCCTCCCTAAACTGCGCGCTTCCGCCTCGCCGACCTGGCTCCCGCGCGTCGTCGTCGTGTCCTCCGAGATCCAAGGCATGGGTCCCGGTATTGATCTTTCGGCGGTACGCAAGCCCGCACCCGGCTCGGCGCAAGAGACGGATATCCTCCGGCGCTACCACGAGGCCAAGTCTGCGGGCGTGCTTACGGCGCTGGGACTCGCGAAGCGCGGGGCTGGCAAGTTGCGAGCGTACAGTCTGCATCCCGGCAGTGCGTCTTCGTTATTTCGATTCATCGAAGAAAACTCAACCGTGCACTAGCCATTTTCACGAACGTCCAAACCAAGGAAGCGGTGGTTCCTGTCCTGCAAGCGATTGGCGAGTCCACCCACATATTTCACGTTGTGGTGGCTGATATCGCGTAATTCGCAGGAGTTCTCAAGGAAGACGGTCAGCCGAACCTCGAGAATGCCTTTAAATGGAAAACGATCCCTCAAGGGGCCGCGACGTATGTCCTACAATCTTAGCTCCACACTATCCAGCTCAAGCCCTGTATTTCTATTAGCACCGTCGTCGCTGCGTTCGACCCCCGTCTCAATGGTCAGTTGGATTCTCCTTCCTTCCTTCAAGTTCTGGTCCGAGTCTCCAACTGACTCGTTTAAATTCACAGACAAATCCGGCTCCTTCCTCGAGGATTGTGTCGAGGCGAATGAAAAGCGGCACGCGGTGAACTCTGATCCCGTACGTCTTACCTAGCCCTCATCAGGGTACTACCTCGCACCTCATGATTATTGACACTGGCGGTAGGCCAACGCGGAGAAGCTTTGGAAGGTGACGGAGGAGATCATAGGCGAGGAGTTTGTCATTTAGGTTTGCTTTGTACGAATATTATCGATATCCAACCAACGCCGTGCGGATTCCATCGTTCTTGTTTCCACCCATCGATGTCCTTTGGCTCAGTTTGCCAGCTAATACACGTATGCTCCCCGTCTCGCTGCCTTCCGTCCGCGTTGAAAACCGAGATCTAAAGAGCGCTGGTACATCGAGCGAAGTGAGTGGGCTGAAGACACTGGTTGGGAGATTCAAATTTTTCAGCACAATTTGCGGTGAAAAATGTCGTTGGATTTTCAGACATTTTTCAGTGAAAAAAGAGGTGAAAAATTTAAAAATTTTTCCACCACTTTTTGCCTTTCTTTTGAATTTTTTACCTCAAGCTCGAAAAATAGTGAAAATGATTTGAATTTTTTACCTACTTTTCAGTGAAAAATGTCTGAAAAACAAACGACATCTTTCACCGTAGATTGTGCTGAAAAACTTGAATCTCCCAACCAGTGAGACCGTCGTTTGTGTTGGCGCCTGCGTTTGCGTTTGCGTTTGCATTTGTCTTTGTCTTTGTCTTTGCGTTGGTATGTGCATTTGCGTCGTTTAATAATTGCTGGGCGTCGTCGGCGCCGTTAGCATTCAGCGTAGCTTTCCCGGAGACACTCTTCGGCTTCGATTTAATTTACAACCAACTTGATCATGGTCGAATGCGAACGGACGGGTGGGGAGTCGTTGACTGCGCCAGATTCAGATTGCGTTGATCGGTCGGTTGTCGACGAAGGATGACTTGATTCTTTCGGCCGTTGGAATTCTGTACGAATAGTTTGAATGCTGGGTACACAATGCAAACCAGTAGTGGTGGCACCAATCCGATGTAAATGGCGACAGGTAAGAGAGGTATATGAAGCCCTTTGCACTCCTTGTTACAGGCCCGACCGAATGTCTGAATGGCCTACTGAATATTCGGAAATTATTATTTATAGTTGGTATTTCAATTTGCCCTGTGTCCGGTAGGGTGCGTTGACTTGATTTTTGGTGTCAGGATAAGTGTTTAACTCGCCTCCGACCAGCTTGCCCACTACAACAATTCGTCGTGCAAACACCAAAGCTTTAAGCAGGCTGGTACTTTTCGTGCTACTAGAGCAAAAGGGCTGAGGCAGAGTTTGAACAGCTTGTACGGGTTTTTCTAGCTTCAAGTGGTCTATTAGAGGTTTCTTTCACCCGAAAATCACAATCTTCCCTGGAAACGCGCTTAGCGTCCGGCACGTGACCGCATTCTTTGCCTGTGTTTCGTTCCAATCTTTGTTGGCATCGTTTTCCTTTCCTGCCATCACCAGCTACGAACGAATCCAAAACGAATCTCCGCTGAAGCGATGGATACTGAAACCTCTTCAGCACCCGTCGCGAATCTAACGCACGCCGAGGGCCTCTGGTTTGAGGACTGTGGACTGATCATCCAGGCGGAAACGACACTCTTTCGTATCTCCCGCGACTTCCTCGCCATGCGCTCTCCCGTATTCGCGGACATGCTATCCATGCCTACTCCAGTGGACGCTGAAACCATGGACGGGTGTCCGTTCGTGCGCCTCCCCGACGCCGCGCAGGACGTCACTTATTTTCTAAAGGCCTTGCTATACTCAGAGTGAAATCGACACCATTTCAGCTTGTGGACACCATTCTGATTTGTTTCCACAGGTTCTTTGAGCCTCCGCCTTCCAAAACCACATTTCCCATTGTTGCCGGCGTCCTCCGCATGAGTCACAAATACGAGGTCGACGTGCTGCGCAGACGCGCTCTCCTCCATCTGTCTTCCCAACAGCCCACCACGCTGCTCGACTGGCACGCCGTAGGGCAGGAACCCATTTGGGAATATGACGAGCTTCTCGAAGTCATTCTGCTTGCACGTCAAACCTCCGCGCTATGGATTCTCCCCACCGCGTTTTACAACGCTTGCACTCGCCTAGACGTCGAAGAATTGATCACTGGTATCCGGGGTCACGGCCTTCAGTCTACAGACGTGGTGGCTTGTGCGCAAGGTTTACGCTATTTAGACACCACCGCCACCTCCAGTATCTTGGATTTCCTAAATCCTCAACCAATTCCTGGATGCGTACTCCCTGTGGCTTGTGCACAGAACCGAGGCGCGAAACGCTTAGAGGTGGAGCTTTGGAGAGTGTATGCACCACAGGACACAAATCCCAACCCGCCTTTGGACATTTGGGAAGAGAGCGATTATGGTGCACTTGATGTATGCGAGGTCTGTCGGTCGTATATGGAATCCGTCCATCGAGACGCCAGACAGTACCTCTGGTCGCAACTTCCCGGGATCTTTGGCCTTCCGCCTTGGGCGGAGCTGGAACAGCTGAAGACAGAAGCACTCATGTAGTTACTTCGTACGTGTTCTTCGTCTCGGACTACTTCTACTGCTGACGGTACTCCCAGAGCAATGGTCTACTTATTATGCCTGTACGCCGGCCACCTCCATCATGTGCTCCCTCGAATATCGCCCTTTTTATCGCCGTTTTGACGCAATTCATCAACTCTGTTTGGAGTAATTCGAGACTAAAGCTCAAACCCTGAGTGTTTCCCACGTGCTCACCTCGTTATCCCTTCGCCACTTTGCATAATTACTGGGCGTCGTCAGCGTCGTTGGCTCACTGAGCGTAGTCGTCTCCGGCATCGATTTATAACCAACTTGATTATGGGCGCAGAGCGGGTCGAATGCGAACGGGATGGGTGCGCGCGCCGGATTGGGATTGATGGGCGCACGAGCAAACGAACGGAATAAGTAGTCCTGTCAGCAAATCTCCAGAGGGATGCAAGTACCGCCAAGAAGCGCCGCATGTGCCACTAGAAACCCTACAGAGTTGAGCCGAACGATACCTAGGCGACGTATTTGCCATTGACAGTTGCCCAATGGGAGTGTAATTCGAGTTGACGCCAAAGAAGGCGAGGCTTGAATTCGTAATACATTTGAGGCGAGGCGAGGCAGACATTGAGTTTCTTATCGGTGCCCGGAAGGCAACGAGAGGTGTACCTGTCGTGTGCGCTTCGGAGTTGCGTTGCTTCACAGTACCGGCAACACAGTCAATCGTCAGGATCCTCTGTTCCTTTGACCTTGCCAACTTCACTCATTTCTCGCCATGGCCCGCGTCTTGGCGGAAGCCAGGGTCCGACGGAGTGTGACCGGGAACGGGCAAGATAACCCCCCTGCATGGTGGTCTTCTTTACTGCATTGTACTACCATATCACAGACAACACTCCCCGGATAACACAGCGACATTGTAATATTGATTGGTGGTATGACATGTCAACATACCTAACCACAGCTGTGGCCACCACCTCCATCGCGTAATCAAAGGGTATAGTGCAGAAAAAGGAAAGATTCCGGGCAAACCCCAGAGGAGACTGAGAGGGTTGATAGACTTAGCAAATAGGCAATATGGCGCTTGGACATACTCACATCGAGGAGCAGCAACACAATGCTCCAACACAAAAATTGACAATAAAGTTGCTGCACTAGCCGCCGAAATTGCACCGGTAACAAGAGGTCGATTTTTGGTTCGTTCGACTTTGCGATCCAAATCAATGCTGCAAATATCATTAAGGATGCATGCTGTGAAGGAGCGTGCTCTGACAGCACACATGAAAGTCTGAGCCAATGATTCTTCAAAAGGCAAATTGATTGAGAATGCCGCCGTTGCCATTCCCCAGGCTGTTCTCAAAGTTAGGCGCATCAAGAGGAGACTTTTCCACCATGTAACTCACCTACTGAGGATGTTTCCCAGCGGAAATTTATGGAGACGGGTCGGTTCATAATGGTGATACCGCTGGAATTTTGCTTGTGCTTTTACCATGATTGTTGTGCTGGTCGCAATAAGAGCTGAAATAGGGCAACCTCCGAGTCTCCCATATGCACCTGTCCTTTTCTATCTGGGAGCCTTCTGTGATACGCGGAAGCATCACATCTCAGGCCGGGGGTGTTTTCCGTCCCTAACATCGAAACTGGTCTCAATTGGTCGTCATCGTAGGATTAATCCACATGCCTGACTGCATGCGAACAGCCCATTGGAGCGAACTGTTAGTGGGCCGCCATTCTGATCGGACAAAAGATGCACCCTGTGGTGTGTCTCGCGGTGCCCTGGATATATGGGGTAGTTAGTAGTTAGTTGTTAGGTTCGGACAGCTGTCATCGGCAATACACCGGGGTTTCTTCCTGCTTCCACCCTCCCGCTGCGAGCCCCGTTGGCTCTTCTCCGCCTGAGACACCGAGGTGCTCTCCATTTGGTGATTGGACTGGGATTCGCTCTTCTCCACGCGTCCTTCGGCCCAGATAGGCTTCCTTGGCTCTCCAGAGCAGCAACTCTCGACTTTTCTCTCCTCTGCTGCTAGCAGATTTCTCAGCGCTTTTTTCGACCTACCCCTCCACTCATCTATCCTCGGCATATATCGTCACCGGCAACTCGTATCGACCGCGTCCTCGGACGCACATTCACACACCTCGCCTCTTTCTTAGATGGCAAAAGCTTGGGCGAAACTAATGGGGAAGAGAAGGACAGCTGCAGCGGAGGAACGTCGCGCACTCGTAAGCACCAGCCCGTTACCTCCCGCGCCGTCTCCACCAGCCCCGGATCGACTCATTCGGCTGAAGGCTCGCGCCGACGACGCGAGTCGGGGAATCTTCCCCGTTTGGTCCTTCGACGAAAATGGCGATTATATCGATGATCTGGCGCCGGAACCCATAACAGTCCCCCCACCTCTGTCCTGGTCCGACGACTTCCCGTCCACCGCCGTCACCACCATCCACACGGTCTACACTGAGCCCGTAACGTGGGCCCCACGCGACTTTTCTGCCCTCCGCAGCAAGTCGGGACATCCGTGGCGTACCGTTCGACGTCGAAACCACCGCCTCCTTCCTCAGCGACGACCATTTCCTCACTCCCTCCCCAAAAGGATATCTACCCCAATTCCTGCCATCGTTCACGCGGTCAGCGATGACCCTACACCCCTCCTTCCTCGCCACGTCCTTTTTGCCGACAATATTCTCGTTCCAAACCCCATCCTTACCGCCAGTAATCCGCATCCGGTACACACAGATGAACCTGTCCCTGTGCTGGTACTTCCTCGCCCCGCACCACTACCCTGGGATCCATATCAATTCATGCCCCCTGCCAACACCGTTCTCGCGACCTCGCTGCCCGGCGAAACTGTGTACGGCCCCGTTCAGTCCGGCCTTGCCCTTGTGTGCGCACGCGAGTACCCTTGGACTTTTGTTGCGCGTACCCGCATTGCCGAAATTGCATGGGGTGCCACTCATCCTGAAGACTACGATGAACGCGAGGAAGTCCTCGACCTACTCCCCCCCGACCAATACGTTTTCTTGATTGTTCTTGCCGAGATTTGTCACCTCGAGCCTGACTTCACTGGTTTTGTCGAGCCTGCAATTGCCGACTTCGTCAACGCGTGGTTGGCCCACTGTTGGTCCGCTGGATAGGATGGCGCGGGGTCGCGCCTCGTCGCCTTCTCCGACGTTTTTTGGAGGGGGGTGACTGTGGTGTGTCTCGCGGTGCCCTGGATATATGGGGTAGTTAGTAGTTAGTTGTTAGGTTCGGACAGCTGTCATCGGCAATACACCGGGGTTTCTTCCTGCTTCCACCCTCCCGCTGCGAGCCCCGTTGGCTCTTCTCCGCCTGAGACACCGAGGTGCTCTCCAACCCGTGGTCTATGTATCTATGGTTTGAAGCAGATGTTTTGGAGAGCCTTCCATTAAAATTTGAACAGGCGGCAGCGCTTTAGGGATATGTAGGCGAATCAATTTCGCCTGGAAAAAAAAAAATCAAGCAAGTCAAACCAAACGGGCTCTGAAAATTCAATATTTGCCCGCAGCAAACAGGGCAACTCCGAAGGAGCACACTATCCTACCTCGCCCGAACCTCATTGAGTGAAAGAGGAGGGAGGCACACCCTGAGATCTAACCAACCACCTCATCCGGCGAAATGTTGGGATAAACCTCGTTCGAATCGGGGAGGGTGCATTGTTCTTCTGAATAATCGTCGTAGCCCGCGTACCGCGGCAGAGCCCGCTATCCACCTTCAGCAATGAGATCCGCTTCATGGCTGCAACTTGTTTGCCAACAACTGGGATCTTCGAGGAAGGATTGCATGTAAAAAAATTGCATGTATTGAAGATAAGTATATAGATTATGGTCGGGTATTCGGCGAGCCCAGTATGGTTGAGCGCAGAAATTTACAAAGCAGAGAGAAAACGGGCACCGGGAAGTAATGACTACGGAATCAGGGTATGACTAGACTGAAAAAGAGTGAGCATTTTCATAGTAAAGGGGGGAAATGCGTACAGAACTCAAGACGCGAGAACGAGAAGATCACTCGACGACACTGGACTGAATGCCCTGAACAAAACTCAGCCTTCCAGCTAGGCAACAAGCGAGGCGACTCACGCGAATGAGAGTGTGGTGAGCACCACCAAGGGAAGGGAGCACCCAAGAGGCCAGGATTCTCACCGCCCATGCGGCCGGCCCAGGCAAGGGGAAAGTGGAAGGCACTACTCCCTGAGGCACGCGAAAAGTCGGCGGCCCACACATCGCGAGATCGCGTTACGCAACATTCATGGACACCGTAAACAGCAATCGCAGCGGCGGCTAGAGGTATGGTTGGATGATATGATGTGTGGACCAATGCATCCAGGGCACTTGAAGCGGGTTTGGAAGAGAACTAGCTGAATGTTTGAGCTCGTTCAGGTTAGGATCGTCAGAAGGACTAACATGGATCAATCTGCGGCGATATTTAGATAAAGAGCCCAGGTACGCGCCCAGTTAATGTTTCGCCGGACATCGAGTTTTTGGGGTATTCTTGGGTGTCTGGAGCTGTCAGTATGAATAGTTGCGCAATGAATCCCGATCTTGAGATGTAAACTTAGAAGCACCGATGTACGACCACCAGATTCCACTTTCGCTAAGGATTTGAGAGGAATTGTGGGGACACATGAACCTCAGGGGTGAATGATACTAAGTACACTTGTGAGACACAAGACACCGGGTTCAAAAAGCAATTGAAGTCTCGAGAGAAATTTGATGTGCGAGTGAAACGAGCGACGGAAAAAGTGAATGGAACGCGAGTTGGGCGCGCAGAGCGAGCAAGAAGGAAATAGAAGCAAAAGGGAAGCGTGGAAAGCCCACCGGCGATCTCGGGGTTGTTCATTTTACGCACACGGCGAGGTACAAAGCGCATCATTACATTCGTCGACGAGCGCCATTAATTACATTACGGCGCTGTCAACAGTGATCTCCTAAGAGCGAAAGTTGTTACCCGAGTTAGCAGATTCCATTGTAACCTCTTTGCCGGTTTTTTAGGTCAAATTTTAAATTTACTGTATTTTTTCGTTCAAATCGACAGTCACGCGTCACTCACCCCCCTGTCAATGTCGAATTTTTGTCGAGGCAGAAGGTTGGATGCACGGGGGACACGGTCTAATAGACCTCAGACCTCAGACCGTAGACCGTGGACCGTAGACCTACCGATGGCAACAGTAATTCATAGACCAGGTAATAGACCAGTCACGAAATGTCACCACAGACCTCGGCTTAATCGGCACGATGCCGCATCATTGCCGTGTATACCACCGAGGTCAGGATTCCCGGGGGGGAGAGACATTTAACGGCTTCAGAGTAGAAGAGGGCGTAAGTTAAATACTTACCTGGGAGGACAAGCAACAAGCTGACCGGGAAACGAAAAAAGAAGAAAAGATAGCGTCGACACGGAACAAAAGGGCAAACGTGGCATGGTTCCGTTCTGCAAATCTCGTGTCGAGTTTCTGGGTTCAGACTATGTGCATTTGACAGACTAATGTACCAAAAGAGGAGTTACAGTAGGATTCAATATTGATACTGACCAGAACATGGTGGTAGGACGAAAGAAATATTTGCCACCCCTATGTTGTTCCGTGTTTACCAGCCGAACTAGCCGAGGTCCACATCAAAGCCCACTGCTAAGGTCTACGGCCAGGGTCTACGGTCAGGTAATTATATAATATAGACCAGGTCTATCCGGAGGTCTTTTCGAAGGTCTAGTAGACCGGTCTATAGACCTTGCTCCCCGTGGATCCAACGTTCTCGAGGTCACACATCACTCGGGCCTCTATCGGACATCCAAGCCGTCACGCGGGTCCCAAAACTGCTCAAAAAGTGTAAAAAAAGACCAAATTTCGGTTTCAATGTCGAAATTTGTCGAAATTTTTGCCCTGTCACCCAAAATTTCGGTCCCTGTCGAATTGTCGAATAGGCAAAACGGGTCACGCGTCACCCCCCCTGTCGATCTGAACGAAAAAATACAGTAAACCCAGTTCCATATCTATTGGGAAACTTTGCTGGGCTCAAGCATAAGCCCTGTCCCAAGTTACGTGACACACATCCACTTCAAACTTGTGCATTAATATTACTCCTGATATCCAATACATCGTATCCTACGGCTTCAACTTCCTTTATTTCCTCACAGCTCCCAGGCCGGCGCCAATGCTTTCTCGTCCAGCTTCAATAGTAGTGCAACTAGTGCCACGCCACTGGTGAGGCTGCAGCCGAAAGAGGAACGTTAATTCCCTGCTGTTTTCACATCAGCCTTTTCACAGATTTCTTGGCACTGGAATGCCCTTGAATGTGCTTTTCCACCTGAACCCAATATTTTTGGGAAAGAAAGCCGCTCCAATTTGCGTCAAAACAACGGTGCACTCCACAGAAAAGAAGTTTTTTTTACTTGTGCGGGATTCGAACCTGGCGTGATTGCTTGTAGCTTGCGCACTTGTTGGCCCAATTCAAGCAAGATCAAGTAGATTCAAGTGAGCTCAAGAAATATGTAGGAAGTCTGATGCATTGTACGTTGCTAGGGCTGAGTCTGATTAGTCTCCCGTAGTATATGGAGAGTCTGATGTACTTTGTATCGATGGCGTATACGCAGAGTGGCGGCCAGAAATATGGAGAGATGGCTCGAAAAGTGCGAATCCCGGTGCGGAGGAAGGGTGCGGTTCGCCGCCGAATAGGTAGACCGAGCTCATTGTATTCTGGCTGGACTGTCTGGTGACAGCGCCAAAAAAGTGTGAAGCAACGGTCCTCTTGAGCTGAAATGAGTCCTAATAAAGTCAGGGAGATAGATCCTAGCATACCTCGAAGCCTTCCGCGGAAGGCACCCATTTAAATACATGTTGCTCGTCCACGCACGTGAAGCTAAACTCCCGTCGTAACACAGCCGGTAAGCACCATGACCGTGGCTTCATGGCGTTTGACCGGCGTGGGACCGACACTGGCCATGGCGTTGGTCAGGCGTTGGCTGGGCGTTGGCCAATTTCTTTGTTCTCTTGTCATCGTGGGAATCTTCTTTGTCTTCTATGGTTTGCTCTCGGCGATCATCACGTCGTCATTTTGAACATCTCACCTTCAGCGGTTCTTGTTTTCTTTCCCTTTCCTCCTTCTAAAAAAAAGTGTTTGGAACTTGCATTTCATCAACTTAGTTTCATGCTCTCAAATTTCCCTACACATTATCGAGAACTGGGGGTTCTGGTGGGCACCTGGGCTCAACCCAGATGCAAAACCAATCCAATGTGAGACACAGGTTGGAGGAGGCAAAAATCAAGGTATGGTGTTGTATGTGCTCTCTTACATTTCCCGCAACCTCACCTGACATTGTTCAGAGTCAACTTACGGCCGCAAAGAGATGTGTGAGACAAGGGTGAGAAAGTTTGTTACGCTTTGTGAATGGCTAAGCCTTCCTATGCTGACAAGGGAACAAAGAAATTGGCCAACGCCTGGCCAACGCCATGGCCAGTGTCGGTCCCACGCCGGTCAAACACCATGAAGCCGCGGTCATGGCGCTTGCCGGCTGTGTAAGTAGACTTTTCGTTTCGTCAGGTCAAGAAACAACTCACCCCGCCATCAGCTCATGCATGATCATTTCCTTCCCGTACGCAGTCGTCTTGCCGCATTGTATGGTGACTTCTACGTTCTCCTCCTTGGCGCCAACGATATATGGCTGGCGGTCGTCCTTGATTATTTGAGCTGAACTCGGCAACCCCGACGTATCGAGAGTATCTCCCCTCCCGAACTCATCAGCCTTTTCACAGATTTCTTGGCACTGGAATGCCCTTGAATGTGCTTTTCCACCTGAACCCAATATTTTTGGGAAAAAAAGGTGCTCCAATTTGCGTCAAAATAACGGTGCACTCCACAGAAAAAAAGTTTTTTTTACTTGTGCGGGATTCGAACCTGGCGTGATTGCTTGTAGCTTGCGCACTTGTTGGCCCAATTCAAGCAAGATCAAGTAGATTCAAGTGAGCTCAAGAAATCTGTAGGAAGTCTGATGCTGTATCCCTTCTGCGTCCAGCTGGTACATGATATGGTGCGGCCTAGTACTGTTGACGTTGGAGCGAGACATTTTCTGTATGGAGCTTGAATCTCGCTTGGTGGGACTGGTGGATTGGATTGGTAGTATCGAACGAAGAAATCGGGCTGAGCTTTTATAGCAGTTGCACCTTTCACGAGGCAGCTGCGAGGTACACTTGATTTCAGCGTCCTCCCAAGTTTCGCCACTGAGCCACATTTCGTGGCGTGATGCAAGAGTCAGTACACAGCAGCGCAAGTGGCGAGTGATGGATGGGTGGTTGATTCATTGAACAACACCTCACAAAGCAGGGTTGAACCCTGCGGCGTCTTCCGGGGAGTCATGCAGGATCAGTTGAGGGATAAAAGAATAGGCGTGACGCTGGCGCTCATACTTGACTCCGAAGGGCCACTTTTAAGAACAAGGGCGCGTTCCTCAAGTTTTGTGGAGCTTCGTCAACCCAAAAGGCCGCTGTCCTCAATACCATGTGAAGTCCCTGAGGCGCTTTAGGTTTGTAGTGCACTATGGCTGGCGGATACAGATTATGTCGCGCAAAATTTGTATGTTGTTCGAATTTGGCCTTGGTTGAAAATCTTGAAAGGCCGACTCGGCCATCACTAATGATTAATTCTGTCACGCGGTCCCCTGTCCTCACGCCAGACGACCACACTTGGGTGCTGCACTGAGGAAGCGAATATGGCAGGTTTTCAACGAGCTTTTATGTTTTATGTTTTATTTTTTTGACACCTCGCGGAAATTTTAGGGCATCAAGCCGTCCCGTAAAATTACGCGACGACGGGCCATAAAAACGGTTACGTCCCCGTACCGTATGGCCAATCTTGAGGTTCAAAAACAGCCGTTTCAATACGGCAATTTTACGGGTAAGTCTCCTCGCTTCAGGAGGTGTTCTGGCTATTATCAGTGGATAATTCTAATGGGAAACCCGGTTTCTTGAGAAACCCAGGTCCATCAGAGAAATCCTCGATTTTTCTAACGGGAAACCCCTCCAACACTCTTCTTGTTTCACAAAAGAAAAGAGTTCAGGATTGGGCCCGGTGTATCTTTTAACCTTGGAATTGAGAGTATACATCATTTTGAGCACCTCCGCTAAGCAAAGTTTGTTGCCGCCGAAATGCCGAGTATCTTGCCACACCGGCACACCTGCTGAAAATTCAGCTTTAAACACAAAGGCTATTCCTTGGAAGTGAAATGGGTAGCATTCCAACATTCAGTAGGTTTTCAACTGTCCTTCGTTTGCTTCAAAATATGACCTGGACCGAGCCACCAATGATTGAAGATCGACCACGGAACACCGACACAAAGTTCATTTTGTATCGGCGTATGGTTCAGGACATTGTGGAAATCAACTAAAACCATGCCTTGGGTACCAAAAAATGAGTTAAACAACGGAGAGAGAAGCCGGCTGTGCCGAGCCAGAAGGGGTTTCTCGGAAACCGGGCTTCCTGATACACTTCATTTTTGAAGGGGGGTTTCTCAGGAAGCCGGGTTTCCCATTAGAATAATCCATCATCAGTGGGTTCCTATTCATCAAAGAGTCAGTTTCGCACTAAGAAACAATCAGTAAATGCCCCAGACGAGCACGGAATGGTCAACTTACGCCCGTAACGGGCGGTTACGGTACGGGCACGGGTGCAAAATCCACGTCCTGTTTCGCTGAAAAAAATTACGGTTGCGGGCGTAAAACAGACGGTTTGATGCCCTAGGAAATTTGCGTTCCGACTTGATGCCGCACCATCACGAAAATCAAAAATCAATCTCTCTCCATCCCTGCGTGCGGCATGTCCCTCTAACGCCGCCGCAATTTCAGCTTCCTGACTTGCATAGTCGGGCACTCCGCAGGGTCATCTAATCGCACACCCCAATATACGATGACTTGGATGCATTCTGCGCGATGAGCATCACCAAATCACTATGACGTCTATAGCCTGTTTTATAGACATCCATAGACACACATTGACACTATAGCAGTTGTCTATGCGGTCTATGACGTCTATCTGGGTCTATGTAGCAGCTCATAGTGGCGCATAGTAATTTGGGATTTTCCTGATGAACTATATATTGGAAGCAAATTATCCATATTTACGACCGCAAACTCTTCATCAGGGTGATAATTGCTCCAACTCCATGATGCACCCCCACGTCTTGGCATATGGCGGGATCCGTCTGCTTCCCGTTGAAGAACAGCAACTCCCCGGTGGCGGGTACGAATCTGGCGATGTCTACTGGCTCTATTCCCTCAGAGTGAAGCTAAGAGGAGGGGTTATTTGGCCGAAACCCTCAGTGCCCAATGGAGTAAGCTCACCCTCAGAACCTTGTTGGGAATCCCACTATTGGGACTGAAGTTCCACCATCTGAAATGAAATCCGTCGTCCTCGAACGAAAACCTACGGATACAGATACGTCGCCGTTAGAAGAAATAATGATTGGCCACCAACCCTAGACGTACTCGCTATCGGGCAGTGTCGCCATCTGTTTACCGTCAATGACAACTGGCTTGTCAGTGTCTGGAATGACTTCCACATCGGTATTGTTGTACGCGACATGGTATTCTTTCTTTGCCGCCTTGTATTCGACTTTATGGAGGAAAACCGGTGGTTTCGGACGGTCATCTTCTTTCCTGACGCAGGTGGTGTGGTCCGCGGAGAGTGTGAAAAGGATGGCCTCGGGCGACATTTCAGGGCGGTTGTGGGGGAGGATGAGGCTTTGCGAAGGGAGGGAGCTGGTGAGTGAGACTATGCCTTGGAGGACCAGCAGATTTTATAACATTCCTGGTGGCCACGAGGCGGTGGCGAATCAGCCGGCTGGCAGAATAGGAGCAAGACAAAAGTGGCGCCTTGGCCCGAGCTCCGAGAGAGTCATTTATATCAGCGCAATGTGATTTATTAAAGCTTACGGTATCTACAACCGCGATTCATAAACACTATGGGCGCTGTTGGTCTCTTGTGATATAGATAGTGTTCATCTCAACCACGCTCCGGCAGAACCTGATCAGAATCCAGTTAATAGTTACGCTTGAATTTCCAGACCAAAGGTCCACTTCTCTTCGGGAATGCCATGTCCTGCTCCACGTTTTTCCCGCAGTATAAAGAGCGAGCCTGGTGAATTTCCAAATTTGATTTTGAAGTTTGAACTTGTTTGAAAGCATTAAGCTTATGTACCTTACGGCGACCTTCGCTTGAGTTGAGTGGGCATGTACGCAGATCACGGAGAAGAGGAGTGCTCTTCAGGGCGGTCCCGCCGAGGTACCTACTCGCGACGACGAATGTTCAACTCAACCCGTGATGGCGCATCAGCGTCGTCTTTGAATCAATCATTGAATCAAATTTTGATCAGGTCATCCAATCATGTCTCGCCCAATAGGGTTCTGTTTATAATTCCCGGACGAATTATAAACAGTTTTTAATTTTTTGTTTATAAACAGGGTGTTTATAAACCAGTTTATAAACACATGGCCGAAATGGTCAAAAATCTGGGCTTCCAGCGAGTTTTGAACCGATTTTCGACCCAGGCTAACCTCATGAGTCAGGTAACTGCTAGTCAGTCGCTGGAACACTTCCAAGCTCTCGGGGAAGTATCTTAAGAACACCAACCATGAACTTAAGGGACAAACTTGTGATCCGAGCGACAATTCCGAGAGCCAAGTCGGTCAGAGGGTTGAAGTTGCAACGAAAGGCGTGGTGGGTTGCTTCTTTTGAATTTTCCTGCTTGAACTCTGCGGAAGTTGACCCCAAGGTGGCCCTTTGGCAGGTCTGCCGAGCACTGCCACACCGATTTAAAAACCGGGGGTTTTGGCCCAACCATTATAAACTGGGTTTATAAACACCTGTTTATAAACATGTTTATTAACCAGACTTAAAAACAGAACCCTATCGCCCAACGCACTTCTATGTCCTTCCAAGGTACTTACGGTTTACAAGTCTAAGAGAATGGATAGCTTCTTGACTTGCTCTGGGAGAAAAAAAAAATCACTCAGTGACGTCCTACGCTGTCGGAGGGAATTGAACCCATATCCATCTTGAACACGATCCTGCCGGGCATTACGAGGATGGCGACTACCATGGTCTACGACGGCTTCTGTGCGGTTTGCTGGAGTGAGAGCGTGGAGGGAACGACAACGGGAGCCCCATCAATGGATTTGCGTGATCCCTGGGTAGCTATTTCCTTGGATGGTGAATGGACTGCTGGGAATGCACGCGGGATAGCCTGGCATGTAAGAGGGATGGTAGGCAGAATTCAAAGACTGAATGGGTCGCAGGCTGGAAAAAAGACTGGAGTGTACATACCTCAGGGGGCGTCAGTGGCGGCAATTTCCCTTTGCCCCCTCTAGTCGAACCGTCACTTCTATCTTTCATCTCATGCGGAGTTAACCGCACGAGGGATATAAATGTCAGGAAGCATCGGTGTGTGCTTCGCGCGAGCCCTGTGCGTCGAAACTCCGGAGAACGAGACGGGGCTCACAGCGGCCGGTTCAGTATTTTATGTTGCTCACCCGTTCGATCTGGGCCCGGTGCTGACGGGATTTTTCTCTTGCTTCTGGCGGGAGAACTTGATCTGTCTCAGGTGGCAATCCCCGCACGATTATCTTGCATGCCGCCCCGGCCGGATGACTCGGATCTTCATCCCCCGAAGACCCAGAGCACCACATACATACCCACGCCATTTGTAGCAACCGTAGAGGAGGCGGAGTCTTAAGAAATGAAGCAAAGTGGAGTCAGGGAGGATGAGCGAACACGAAGGGTGAGCCACGCAATCAAATCGGAATTCCTACCAAAGCGAACGCGGCCTCGAACCGAATTGCACTACAGCGGGGCGCATCGAGGAAAGCCTTTCGGTTGTGGGGTAAAAAAAGCGAAATTGACTTCCCCAATCGACGGGGACCGAGGTCGAGTCGAACGGGCGAAAACCTCATGCGCAGAGGTAGAGTTTCGTGCAATATTGGGGTTGCGAATCGTTTTGTATTCAGTCCTGTGGCAGGATATAGTGACAAGTGTGGATCGAGAGGTTGCCGGAGTTTATCCCGGAGTGGACAAGGGAATTGAGGTGTGTCGGTCCATGATTTTTACAGTTATAACGCACGCAAGATGAGGAGCATCGTCAAGTCAGAACCACGAAGAAATTATCAGCCTGAGCGACGCAGTCAAATAAGAAATTCACAACAAGATGGAAGAGGCCTCGTACCGACTCCCAAAGCGGCGCGCATCGGGGAACACATTTTGGCAAGTTGGCCCTGGGAAGAAAAAATCTCCAGGACCTCAGGGACTGAGCCCGAGTCGAACAAGCGAGAACTCCAACCTTATGCGCAGACCCGGATGTGATAATATACATAATGTTTTGGGCTGCGAACCGCATTCAGTCCTCTGGCTGGATATAGCAAGAAGCGTATGTATCGAGGAATAGTTGAGCCCGGAGTGGCGGACTTGGTGCGCGGGTTGACATGTTGACAGGCCAACCGTCCGTCCAGTTTCGGGTAGAAAAAGAAAGTACCGGCATATAAAGGGGACCCGACACTACATGACCGGGTTTGGCGAACCAGTGATCCGGCTGAAATTGCAGAAGAGCGCAAAAATTGAGCGCGTTGCTGTGAACGAAGAAGCCCCAGACCTTAGGCCTCAGGCTCCGTCCGACGTCGACAACCGAATTCTGCAGTGGTCACCCGAGTGAGATGCGCAGGCAGAGAGCGTTTGCTGGCCCGAGTTTTAGGAACGTTTCCGGCAAGACAGAGGTATGGTGGGCGGAAGTGCAGAGAGCGGTGTGTGGCGGTGCAACATAAATTATGCCCGATTACATCAGCCTTTTCACAGATTTCTTGGCACTGGAATGCCCTTGAATGTGCTTTTCCACCTGAACCCAATATTTTTGGGAAAAAAAGCTGCTCCAATTTGCGTCAAAATAACGGTGCACTCCACAGAAAAAAAGTTTTTTTTTACTTGTGCGGGATTCGAACCTGGCGTGATTGCTTGTAGCTTGCGCACTTGTTGGCCCAATTCAAGCAAGATCAAGTAGATTCAAGTGAGCTCAAGAAATCTGTAGGAAGTCTGATGTAGGCTTATTGCATCCTCGAGGCACCGCCCCAGAGTCTTCTACGGGTGCATCACTGTGGCGCTCAAAGTACCCGTTGACAGTTGGAGATGCACTACCGCCCCTCCTGTATCTGTTTTGCCGGTCAAACAGCATGGCGGCCTGTGTCATATCAATATGCCCCAAATGACAATGTGATATGCATTACATTCGCGGGTGTTCAATGACATATTCAACTAACATTAAGTCCTAAATTTCTGAGTCTCCACGCTGGTTACGCCACAACTTCATCACACACAGGGTGGCAACCCCTCTTTCTATGTTTGTTTCTCAGTTGCCACCACAACATTCACATGCTTCTATGTGGTTCCCAGGTGGTATCTGGTTACTTTAACTTATATTTGGCTGGCATAATCTGCCCGCAACACGGTGTCTCTCCCAGTCCGCTGTTTTTCTGTTGGCCCTGGTTAAGTTTTGTCCTTGTCAGTGTACTCAGAATAGGCATGTACATTGCCAAGTGCACCTCTATGGTTAGCCAGCAAATTGCTAGGAGGATCGGATACAGATGTACATAGATGGTATGATAATTATCAGAGACATACTGGCAGGATGAACGGTATAAAAGCCCAAAGATGTTGAAGCACATAATGACCCCTTCCAAAATGCCTCGTCAACAAACCATGAATGAAGTCCGCTTGGAGAATTTCTCAAAGTGTATTACCATCACGGTCAACACACTCAATGTCCTAGTCAACACCTTGAAGATCCCTGGGCTGGAAGCCATGGTAAATACCACACAGTCGCTTTTGAAATTTGTTCAGGTATATTCCCAAAAATAAATTGACCAGCATGACTCTCAGATGTTGCCCTAGACTATCAAACAAGACAAAAATGAGTGTGCTGAGTTGATGGAGCAGACTCACAACATCCTCAATGCAATTATTGGTGTCTATGTCAAGTCAGACACCGGTATCGAACTACCACCTAGCACATTGAATGAAATTGCAAATTTCACTCAGTAACCCTCCACTCCCATACACATGTGCATGGCTCACACAACACATTTAGGACCCTCCACAGGATTTATACATTTATTGAGGCCCAGCAAAGTGGCAGCAAAGTCAAGAAGTTCTTCCGACAGGGGGAATTAAATGGGCTACTGAAGGATTGCAAGACAGGATTGCAAGAGGGAATCAAGTTCTTTCAGGTGAATACTTTCCACATCCAAGCAGATAAACCGACGCACTCAAGGTGATTTGGAGATTAAATCCTCAGATATCATGTCCACTGCTAGGGAAATGGAGGAGCAGGCCCAAATCAAACACCAAGAGGTGCTGAATACAATTGAGACAATATCCAGTTCAGACTCAGCATCATCTGTATATAAGGATATTTGTTTGATAAGAGCGATAATAATGGGCACACAGATTAGCAGGATGTATTCTGGTTCATATGCAAGGTGATCATTAATAACCCTGGTCCTTTTGTGTCAATGCTCATGGACATCATAGCTCCAACTCCATCTCAATGCTGCCAGCAGAACCCAAGATATTCCATGGCTGTGAATCAGAGCTTGCTGATATCCTCAATCATTTCAGGGAAAGCACCCCAAGGATAGCTATTCTAGGTGCAGGGGGCATGGGAAAGACCAGTTTGGCACAAACTGTCTTACATCATGAAGAAATCATGATGAAGTACCAAGGAAATCGACTCTTTGTTGTCTGTGACACTGCAGCAAGCAAGGTGGAACTTGCAGGTCTCATTGGGGCTCATCTTGGAATGAAACCTGGGAAAGACTTGACTCGAGCACTGCTCTACCATCTTTCAGAGGGGTCACCCACTTTGCTGATTCTTGATAACCTCGAGACTGTCTGGGAGCCAGTGGAATCCCGTAAAGAGGTTGAGGAATTCCTTTCCCTACTCACAGATATAGCCAGTCTTGCATTGATGGTGTGTATTCTCATTCTGTCTTGTGTACTTGTTTTGCTCATGAAGTCCAAGATTACAATGCGAGGAACAGAAAGACCCTCCAAAGTGCAATGGACACGGCCATTCCTGCCCCCTCCGGAGCCCTTGGCACAAGAGGCTGCACGCAAGGTATTTATTGATATCGCAGAAGATAGACACCCAATGGCCGAAATCAATCAAGTCTTGAGCCTTACAGACAATATGCCACTTTCAATCAACCTTCTTGCTCATGCAGTGGATGTAGAAGGCTGCACTCCAATCTTGTCGCGCTGGCAGAGGGAGCATACCTCAGTCATCTCAGACGGATATGACCAAAGATCCAATCTCGAATCATCCATCTTGCTTTCCCTTGAAAGTCCTAGAATCACGTCCACACCTCACTCCCAGGAGCTTCTGAGTCTCTTGTCAATTCTTCCAGATGGGCTCTCAGACCCAGTGAGAATTAGGGCTCGCTGGATATCACCCGATATCGCCGGGTATCGCGATGGCTCGCGGAAACCAATTTAGTCAATTGTGATGCCGCGCGAGGCCAAATGATGCCCCACGCTGAAATAGTGAGACTTTCCGAGTCCTCAAATCACTGGGTCTCGCGGGGTATCGCGCAGTATTGTAGAGCACCGTCCAGTACAGGTAGCGGGAAAATCAAATATATTTAATGCGTATAATATTACAGGCTCTACCTGCTCGCTGCTCGCCGCCCCCCCATCAACACCCATCTCCGCCCTGCCCATCTCCGCCCTGCCCATCTCCGCCCCTCCCACCGTGGCCCTTGGGCCTCGCGCGTCCAGCTTCCGGGTGCAATATCTACGGACGTGTCGTAGTGTCGAAAATGAGAACGGAGGTCGTCCTGGGATGTTCGCAAACTGGTACGATATAATGCATCGCGACGAACTTGCTCCATACTGCGGCGTGTATCATCAGTGTAAGATCTTCATACAGACGAGGCAGAAACGCACCTTGCGAGGTATGTAGCACACCTTGCCACCGGGTAGGGACGTTGGTCAAATCGCCGGGAAAGGGAATACCGATGATCATGAAGGTCGTCAGCTGAATGCAGCGCGCAGGAAACAACACGTACTTGTTTCATATCGCCCAGAGGAATCCATCCACCATGGTACGCGGCCGCTCGAGGGAGCGATGCGGGTACCGGCGTACTGGCAGCGAGGCAGAGGGAGGAGGGGAGATGGTGGTAGGAAGCAAAAGAGGGATGCGCTGGCAAACATACGTCATAAGCGTGTCATTCGGGCCGACGCGGCTGGAGAAAAGTTGAAGTCTACTTGGACTGTGAAATGGGCAGGCGCGGGGACTTGTGAGGAAAAGGGCTTGGAGAGAAATAGTAGGGAGATGCTAAAATTCACCTGACGTCATGCTCAACTCGTCATATAAATTTTGTGTCAATTGCGATACAGCGCGATCCCGGCCGATACCCGCGAGTTCTTGCGATACCCGGCGATATCGGGTGATATCCAGCGAGCCCTAATTCTCACTGGGTCTCAGATGTTGAACTGAAGCAAAGCAACTTTGCAATTCAGGATATTCTGGATTGTAAAAGGGCTTTGCTTCGTACTTCTTTGGCTTACACTGATAGAAATAAACGGCTCAAAGTTTTAGTACCAATCCGAGAATATATGGCCAAATTTCTCCCACCAATGGATAAAATGATCAAACCACTTTTCAAACACTTCTGGGAGCTCCTGCAAGCATATGAAATTAATGCAGGGAAAGAATCGACAGCCCTCTATGTTGAACGGCTGACTTCAAATTACACCAATATTCCCAACATTATCCAAAACGGACTACACCCGGGACATCCCAATCTAGCAGATAGCATCTCCTGCACATCTCACTTCATCCGATTCAGTACAGCTATTGGCAATGAAGTGATACCTCTGATAGACAAGGTAATCAGCCTCCTCCCCCACTCGGAGGACCATCAGGCCAAAGCATCTTTCACTGTTAGGTTGTTTGGTAACCATAAAACCCATTCAATCCCCCATCCCGAGGCACTGATTGCTCAGACTTTGGAGTGGTTGAAGACTTTGGATGATCCTGATTTGGAAGGTATGTCCACTGTTTCTGTTTAACCATGATAAGTACTGACAAAGATACCATAGCCACCTTTTACACCAATGTAGGCTACTATTACTCAGAGCTTGATATTCCTGCAGCTCTAAAGTATTGTCAAATGGGCCTCTCCTTAGCCAAGTCACATGGAAACAGCTGGAGACAATCTGCAGCCCTTTCAATGATCACATGGTCAACTGGTGACTATATCATTGCCCAGGCCTATGCACAGGAGGTACAGAGGCTTGCAAAGGTCTCTGCAAATTTGCAACTGGAGGCTTACGGACTGTACACTGAGGCTTTGTGCTGCCAAGCTTGGGGTGATTTCCGTGAATGCATATTTCTAGTCAAAAGGGCCAGTGCTCTCCTAAAGCTGTGTGGTCTGTCCCAGGGGGGGTTAGAATATAGCCTGATGACCTGCTAGGCAGAAGTTCATGTATACAAATCAGAGTATGCTGATGCTTATAACCTTTGCAGACAACTCCTACAGACATATCAGGGGGGGGGGTGTTGTCTCATGAGGGTGCTTCCTTGGTGAATATTGCTGGAGTTGAGGTCCCCTTGGGAGTTTCACGTGCGGTGATCCAGGAGAAAATATGTGCATCACAAGCTATTTTCAACGAAATTGGAGAAAAGAGGATGCTGGCTTAGTTGTAATATGATTCAAGCTGATCTGAATCTCAGGGAAGGAGATATGTCATGCTTCCTGTTTTGCAAATGTCTCAAAGCTGCATTGGGACAGTTTTCTGAGGTTGTAAGTTACTGTCTGGAGAGACTGGCAGATGTTACTCGCTGGAGCCCACACCATGATCCCTCATGGAGTATAATCCTACTTATACACTCTCTTGGGGCAAAGGAGAAGCTCGGAATTTACAAGGCTTTGCAATTCATTGGAGATGTCCACCTCATGCAGAATGATGAAGTCAGTGCTGTTAGCCTGTTCACTGTCGCCTTGGATGGATTTACCTACATGGATGTTCACCATAGCAGGGCAGAGTGTATCATTCGACTCGGGGACATTGCCAAGAAAAATGGTGATGTGCTGAAGGCACTGGAACTGTGGGAAACTGCAAAGCCACTCTTTGAGTGCTCATCACAAGCCAAGAGAGTTCAGGACATTAATGAAAGGGTTGGTGACATCAGTGAGGAAACAAAAGAGCAGTACCGAAAGAATTTGGCTCAGTTGACTGAGCTCAATGTTCCCACAGGGAAGATGGAGGAAGTGGATAGTGATACTGAAGAGCTTGGGTTGGAGGAAGAACAGATCAAGTTGATTGCAGCCTGAGTTTCAAACCATTATATGCAGTCCTAGCCCATTTTGTTTTTATGTACTTCTTATGTTTGTTGTTTGTTTGAAGATCTATTTATTTACAGAAATAAGGTGATTCGAAGTGAGTTACAACCGTGGGAGCACCAGCATTATTTACATCACGGTCACATTTGTGACTTTACGTGCCTCTACTGTAATCTCACCCAACGTGTTTTGTTGTTCCACCTCATGCTCACCTAGTGCCGCAGAAACGTTTAAATCAACACTACTATACAGAAACTAAAGCTATGCAGACAACCCTCACAATCGTGTGGAGAACCCACTGGGATGCATGGTGGCTGCCTCGGAATCCTCCCAAAGGCAGGTCGCTCCCATGGGCCCGTCCTGAAGAAGCCAAGGGGTGACAAAAGAAAAGGAAAAACTCCGCTTGCAGGCAGGGGAAATCACCTGATGCAGACGCTTAACTGCTTCCAGTGTGTCCTACAGGTGGAGCTTGTACAGAACGCAGTGGTGCACCGTGCATGATGTCCGCCTCTTTAATCCCAGTGGCAATTATCTTTTTTCTGTTGAGTGGGGCGCAAAATCAGTGACTTCAGCGGTGCTCAAAAAGTTCCGATGCACATAGCCTTAGGCATCACACCGGGCAGCGACTCACATCTATTCCTGCAGTAAACTGAGTAGCAAGACAACACCTAAAACATCGTAGGTTTTACCAGAGAAGAAGAAAAAAAAGTTGGGAATCTTGCAGCACAGGAATGCGGATGCTGGGAGTCAACCCACAGACTGCTTCAAGTTCGCATACTTGAACTGCGCAGCAGTGCACCGTGCACGACGTCCGCCTTCTTTCAAACACTCTTGTGACTCCGCAAGTACGATCTTTTAACACTAAATATTAATTTCCAAGGTGAATCAGGTCAGTACTAGTTCATCTTACCTTATCCCACGCAACGCAGTTCCGTCCCGCTTCCAGAGGACGGAGCCTCCGAGATCCACGCAAAAAGTGTCGTTCGTAGCGGACACAGGGAGTCGAACCCACTTCATCCGCTGCTGGTAATCGGGCCCCGGGAAAAAGCCGTGTCACGCCATGCCGTGCCGTGGCTGCCGTGGCAGTGTTGGCGTGTCCCAACGTGAGGCTGAACCATCGGTAAACTTGCTCTCATCCCCTCCAAACACTCCCAGGCTGCACTCAAGGTCTTTCTGCCACCATTCAATGAATTAACCGACGAATTGGTGACCTCAAAGTGTATATCAATATTTTATAATATTCACTCCGCACGCAGGCTGTTGGGACACTCCGAAACTAGAATGCGGAGCTTAGGAGGGATTTCCACTGTCTCATCTACCATCTCCTTCCAGAATTACCCCTCGCACAGCCTGTTACAATATTTCGTCTGACTTCCATTCCTTGTTCATTTACTCGAAGTAAGTATTCTCCGCTGTATCAGTATACAGAGGTCTGTGGGCGTTTTTAAGGGGCCTTGCACTGCTGCTAGAGTCAAATGAATCAGTTCAGAACACTAGACTTGTGGGCTGAATGTCTAGCTAAACATAATATGTCCTAAAAACGAACTGTGGCTGACAGTTCAATCAGTAAGAGGGCTGCCGATAAATCCCAAGTTGCAAGAGACACAAGAAGTCCGAAGGAACAACTCGCAACGGAGTGAAACAACAGAACCAACACGGTCGTGCACGCCTTTGCACGGTTCACGGCACGGCAGCGCACGGTACGCCACGCCAGTGCACGCCACCGTGCATCTGTGCCGTGCAGTGCCGTGCAGCACCGTGCAGCACCGCGCAGGGCCGTGCTGGTTCACAGTATTCGCATATTGACCTATATTCACAACCATTCATCTGGTACCTAACCCTGGGTGATATCTTTCTCGGGTATTCATAAATTGTATCCCCGGCAAAGGCTGATGCATGATGTCTCCCAACGAAACTCACTCACTCTCCCCACAAATTTAACATCGATATTCGCAGGTCCCAGCATGTAGGTACCTGAACCCACGACCACAAGATACGAAGAACCTTCCCGCCGCAGCAATTCTGGGGTGCGCACGGAAGTGTCGCGATCAGTGGGTAATTATTGTTCGCTCGTCACACACATGCTGATATTTATTGTCAGTGGGTGTTCCAGTCCACCATGGGCAAGCAGAGCCGTGGAAGGCGATTTCCCGGCATATCGACTGCATGAAGGGCTGGAGCCGATTCTTGACGCAAGCAACATGAAGGAAGGGTGACCTCCCGACACTGCTGCAGAGCTTCTTGCAAAATCCGAACAGTAAAAGTAATTCGAAGATTCGAAGGCTGCCCCACACCCTAGATACCCTTGGTCTCGGAACTCTTGCTGGATGGATTCCCGGTCTGGAGCTCATTTCTAATGTTGTGACCATATCAATCCAGACTGCTCGCTGGCGACTCTGCACAAAATAATGCAGTTGAGGCACACGCTTCCGGGCAGCACAAGTGATGTATCAACGAGCTGTCTGGGCAGCGCAACAGTTTTCGCGACCATTTAATGGTCTGCCGCCTTATCTGTTCAACTAATTCTACCGAATCTCTCACGGTAAGTGTTGTAGTCATTTGTCGTTTTTTCACACTGAGGTGTGGCTCTCGGGCATTCCTCGCAGGGCTGGTAGAAGCACTCGATTATCGGAGTCATACTTCCACTCCAAAGTGTTTCAATTTCGACTTGCACAGGGACAGAAGACGGCATAGCCAAACAGGCCCAAGTTCCCGGCAAGATCTCGAAGCACTATATGCACGTGTTGAATGCATCTGAGTGCAAGAAATTTAAGCATAGCATCGAGCAGTGGCTTCGGAACAAAATTTTGGTCAACAAGACCCCCCGAACTCAAAAGAAAATACCCTGCAATAATATCTCCGACACCGCCATCACATACAATATCGTCGAACATGAACTTTAAAGCCGCACCAAGAAGCACTGCATTACCCGATATTGCGATCCTGGACACTCAGCGGTGTTCACCTATGATGGACAGAAAAACGGAGGCCACAACATGGCGGGAAAGCAGCTTTCAAACCACCTCTTTGCGGATGCAACATCAGTAATACTCCACTTTTAGTACTTCCACTGTTATCTATCGCATGCACGGGGGTCTAATCAGCATGATTTTACAGCTTCGCAGCGAGTGGCAGCTCAATGTGTTCACAGTGTTCACTTTCTCAACGATCTGCTGCCCGAAATCTGTCTGCAGCGACCAGGCTTCAACCGCGTAAGCGGCGAGGGCGGGTTTTGGACAAAGACCTACCACGCATTGACCATCCACGTTGTGAGTCTCCTTCGGTGTTTGCGCACGAGGACCCAAGGGCATGAAAAGAACAATTGATTGATGTTCCTGTTGAGAGTATTGGCACGTCGAGACCAGGTTAGGTTAAAATTGAGATGGATAATGATGGTTAGGACATGAAAGCACACATATCAGTGGTATTTATGGACATATTCACACATGAACACAACATGAACATTAAAAAATGTGATCACTCAACCGTGGGAATTAAAATTCTAACCACGAATCTAATGCAATCTGATTTGAGCATTGCGGTCATTCCAAGGAGTCGAGGTCATCCCTGGCAGTCATTCTGCCCAATAATATGGGACTCCTAAAAAGTACCTACAAAAGCCTCACCGTGCCGCGTCGGGACACGCCAGCACTGCCACTGCGGCACGCCACGCCACGCCACGCCACGGCGAAAACCCGGTGCCCCTGGTAATCACAGTGCTCCACGGAATGCAGCAGTGCACCGCGCACAATGTCCACCTTCCTTCATACACCCAGGACCTTTATAGGCGGGGCAAATGAATTTCCTCGAACTCAGGATCAGATAATTAATTATGTGGTGCTGAACACTTGAACCTTCCTCACCTCACTTGCCGTATCATACAGTAAAGTGAGTAGAAAGCGGAAGCGGAAGTGAAATGTTCACGAACACTCACAGAATACAGCAGCGCACCACGCTCGCGGTCAGGTAAGCACAGCAGAGCTGGCTTAAGCGGGATTAGATTAACTTGAGTGTGCGTCACGCAGATTCTTGATCCAGAATTTAAACTTGCGGCCAACTGATTACGACGGGACATCTTCCAATCCGGTAGCCCTGCATGACCTGGAAAACGCCCTTTCGATACTTGTTGCCTCCATGTTCTGGACCTGTAAGCAGACATTATTCCCAAAAAAACTAATTTCTGAATAATAAATATCACCCAAAAGTGGGTCACATTCCCCGGACCCTGGGGCAAACAGGAGTCCAATCAGATGGCAATAGTCCATGGTTCACTGACGTTACGGGGCCGTTTGAGTTTCCCTTCTTGGAAGGGAATGCCACAGCCACAGAAACATTTATGCTGGCCCGTTTGAAAGTGAGCAGGCCGGGTACCCAATCACACCCACGCGCTCATAATCCTCGATAGCTAAGCGTCATAGCGGTATTCATAATTGCTTGTTCCGACCCTTGTGCTAATTGAATTGTTGCTAGGTTGTTGCAGGGCTGGCTGTGTCCATCGCACTCACCGTGTTATCTCTCGCATTTTCATTTTCTCGCAAAGACGCAACCAATCAAGACCTTGCACGCAATCTGTTTGTTTCGCAACAATCCGGAGCTTGAGACGCTGCTGCCACAAGCTGAAAATCCCACGGACGGGAATTTGCGCCAGATGGGAATGGTGGGACAGATTAGGTTGAGAAAAGAATCTAAACACAAATTATCGACATTCCGTCTGACATGCACTTTGAATCAGTTCTTGATCCTATATATTTTGTTCCTGCCCCGTTTTGCTCCGCGGTTTACCTTGGTTTTTTTTCGCATTGACTCGACAACATGCCCTTCCCCTCGGTTTCTGCCAGATCTGACGACCCATATAAGTACCCTCCTCCCCACAAAATATACGCGACAGCGGACGATAATTCATTGAGATATGGCACCCGGAGTCGGTAGCTGCAGCATTCGGCCTAAATCTGGGAAATGCCGGGCATTTCCTTACAATTATGGTACCATTCCAACGCCCTGGATCGCCGCTACTTATCTACATACATCTTCAATTTTTGTGCCCTCACTTTCCGACTAGTATCAAAGTTTATTTGTGCCGGGAATCTCGTAGAACATGCCTTGGCCTTTTCCCACGGCAGCATTCAATTGCATGGCAAATGATCGGTATCTCGAACAGTTCCGGTGTGAGCTCCGCATATCTTTTCTTATCATTTGTTCACACTCCGCTGATCTATAGACACACCCGGAACGTCTGAGCTACCGAGACAGCAAGGACTAAGATTTTGCACCTCGGACTTGCTCAAAACTGACGCCTAGAGACTACTTGTATCCGGGCACAACTGACTACGGCATAAGACACAGAATAACGAACCAAATATATATATATATATATACAAATTGAAAGGGCTGATTGCATCAGATCTCATCTAAACTCCGAGATACTTATGTACCTCTGTACCCCCAGTATACACTGCCTCCGACCAGTTTGGCGGTTGACGCACTTCGCGCCTCGCTGCGTCCTAACGAACATCGCCGAGATCGCCGAATTCATTCCCACGCCCGCGTCTTGCTTCCTCCACGACCTCCCACCGGTACTCACAACTCGTACCGCAACGGATAAATGCGACTAAGACATCCAAGATCGAGAAGCCTTAATCCTGTCATGGACCATCGCAGCAGCTACTGCCTTTCTGCGAGCAAACCAAGGCATAGATCCGGAATCGGATGACCCTGAAACGAAGTAACGAGTATGCGTTGCCTCCAAGGTTCAATTCAATTGTGCTGGTGATGTGCACAGCACTTATAATTCGAGACAGCGTGGGCTGGGTCAGTTTGAATTTCTGCCCAGCCTCCAGCCGCCCTGGTGGAGTTTTATAGCTGCCTAGTTGAACCCTGCGGGTGTGCACCTCCCGCAGATCGGACGAAGAGCCCGCTAGCACCCATCAATTACTGGATATGGACACACTACCACCCATCAAATCACACCTCATCCCTTTAGCTCCCGCCGGCTTCGCACCCCCTTGTCGTCAGGCACGAGGATGATGGTGAGTGTGTGATAGGAAATTAGCTCCGGGCGGTACGTGAAAAAAATGCATTAGGTGTCTACAATTTTCTCGAGGGGAGGAATTACAAATCTAGGGCTATATACTTCAACCGCGGGCGCACGAAATCGAAGTAAGGAAGCAAGTAAGCAAGGGGGAGGGGACACAGGATTCAGAGTATCTGCCCGGAGAGAAGTGAGAGGCAACGTCGCCGAAGAATGTGCGGCTAGATATAGTAAGCAAGATGGAAGGAACAAAGACGCCGTGAGGACGCAGGGTCGAGGAGCAGGGACGCACTGGGCATGGTCCCCGCTGCGCCGATGAGGAGCACGCAACGTGAGTCAGGCGCCCCGCTCGACGTCGGCGGCTGCGAGCCAGATGAGGGATTGGTAGCGCTTCTCGACATCAGTGTCGGGGCCGGCGGTCTGTACCGGTCCCAACACGAGGCCTCAGGCAGGGCGCAGGAGCAAAAAAAAGCGCACCCTTCAAGTCATCAACGTCCCCTCAATCCCGCCCATCCGGACCCACCCACGCCCTCAGGTCACAACTGCGCGTCGCAATAGGACAACCGGAACAAGGCAAGGCCGCACCCACCCACCCACACGCCACTCATCCTCGTTCTGCCTCTCGCTCCCCACTCACGTCGACGCGCTCGCACCACTCGCACCCGTGTCCATACTCATATACATGTCGCTCCATAGTGGTGCCGACAATATTTGCCTCCTGCGCGTGGACGTGTGCGTGCTAGGGCGGTCGACACGCGCACTGGCAGGGCGGGGCAGGGTGGGGAGTGGCGCGGTGGGGAGCGGCGGGGCCGGTGCGCGAGATGGAAACGGACTGGACTGGACGCCGTTCTTGACTCGGAAGTATGCGCAGTAGCAGCGCGGAGTCGACATGCGCGGGCGGGTCGAATCCGTGTCTTGCGCCGCGTACCATGGACGTAGCGGGTACGGCTGCCCGCGGGAGGTGGGATCGTGAGGGACGGTGTGGGCACCCGCTTGACGTAGAACAGGAACCCCCGCTGCCCTCCTCGACCTGACCTCGTACTCATTCGGATTCGTCCTTGTCGGCGCTGGTGCGGCAACAGAGTCGTATTTGCCGCCGAGGGACCGCTTCGTCGGCGTCAGCACGAGCGCTGGGAGATGGACACAATACTACCACGCACTTGATAGCCGCAAACGTTTAAACGATGCCCACGCCAGCCCGATGCCGCAGCTGCGTACCCATCGTCCTTCCCGGGCCTAAAAACGCGCTGTTTAGTACGTAGTCCCAAGAACGCGAGCCCGAGGCGGGGTGGAAGGAGGGAGAACGCAGAACGCGAAGAGCGAAATCGAAGCCAAGGATGAGGAACATCCCTGTAATGCGCTTGTGGCACGGGCACGGACATCTGTAAGAAGGCGCCCCAATTCGGACTGCGCGAACGAGGAAAGTTTGGTGAGTGGGAACCAAAGGGAGAAGGAAGGGTCAGAGGAGCAGGGGTACGTACTGTAGTAGGGCGAAGACTAGGTGGTCAGAGGCAGTGGGTGATGTCGAGTTAGGGTCTGCAGGATGTCGGTACCGCGTATTTTACACACCCCGACGTTAGCAACTGGAGCACAAGGGAAGAGGACGACGTACAGAGCGGCATCTGTACGAATCCCATGCCCAGGGAGAGGGAGAGCGTTTCCGGGCTCGGGAGATCGAGGCGAACTTATACAGCCGACGGTGGATAGACAGCGAGGCCGACGGTCTACTGGGTCGCTGGAGGAAGCCGTAAGGACTTACACAGGCGTCTGAGGAGATAGCGAGACGCACAGGTATCACCAGATCCAGCATTCGGCGAAGCGGGAGACGAACGTCCATCCAGCTTGTGAAGAGAGATGCTTAGTAGCCTTTTGGATAATGCTGATGTTGTACAGAGGGACTCGAGATGCAAGACGAGTGGAGAAGCAGG
The DNA here is from genome assembly GCA_029378385.1 of Mycena metata. NCBI lineage: Eukaryota > Fungi > Basidiomycota > Agaricomycetes > Agaricales > Mycenaceae > Mycena > Mycena metata. The sequence continues at coordinate 218,758 of JARKIB010000056.1, forward strand.
GAGATGCCGGGCCGCAACACCTTCATCAACATGGCAACGCGGCTGATTCCGGCCCGGTCTTCCTTGCCTCTTGCCTCCTCCTTCCATCCCTCCCCTGGTCGTTGTTTCGCGTGGAGATGCGATCCAGCCGACTCGCGAGATATCTAGAGGACATGTTCTCGTTCTTTAACTAGGCGTTCTTTTCGGAAGGCTCGAACTCGTCGGATCATCACCGTCAACCGAATCTTCACGTCGTCGGCGCCAAGACTCGCTGTTTCTTGAGCACCCTTGGAACCGATACGACTCAACCCAACGAAGTGCATCTTACCTTTTACGCCCTCCCCACTGCACCTTCAACGTGCTACTGAAGTTCGTTCAAATTCTTTGACTAGACATTGTTCTTGGAAGCTCGGACTCGACTCTGTAGTCTACAGCTCACCTCATCTGCGCATCAGCATTGCAATGTTCAGGACCGTTTCTTTGAGCATCTGTGGAAACAACTCCCGACGCATCCACATTTCGATCGCAAATGCGAATCAACCATACCCGCCTGCTTATTGCTTGGCACTTCATGGATCAGGACGACGATCTATGGATGTATCCTCTGCATCGATCTCTTTGTACTGTCATCTATAACGTCTCTCTGAATCTGCAGGCGATTCAATTCAGACACACCGCGATCCGGATTTACCCAGCTCTCCTGGATCAACTCGGGCTCTCCGCGAATACGGCGGATATCTACAGCAGCGCTCGGATTTTAGTTGTCATCTGTATTAACATTCTCCTCGAAGAGCAACACGCCGCCTACTTCCTCCTCCGAGTCACCCGATTCCCTTCCCCCTGGTTTTCACTTCCGAACGTCTTCGAAGAACAGCTACGAAATTCCCACCAACTAACCAAAAGTTCGAATTCAATCCAATCCACCGGCAGTTCCCCTGGACTTTTTTTGATACACGACGCAAAGCCCCGCAAAATACAACGCCGCGGCCTTTCTTCCCTTCTCTTCTTTTCTTCTCTTGGTGCATGTTGGGCTAGTCTCTCCGTTTCATTTTCTTGTGGATTCACTTGCCAACATAAGAACCAGAGAAAAAAATAGTAACTATGCGCGAAATAATATGCGGACGCTGGGAGTCGAACCCAGTACGAGCTGCTGGAACACCGACCGACGCGAGATGCACACAGAACGCATCAGTGCGCCGTGCACAATGTCCGCTCTTTATTTTGACTCAGAAAAGAACAGCTGCGGAATTCCCACCAACCAACGAGTTCGAATTCAAGCAATCCAATTTCCCTGGACTTTCTTTTTCCACGGAGGGAAGCACTGCAAAATATAACGCCGCGGCCTTTGTTTTCGGTTCTGTTCTTGAGGCGGTGGTGCACCGCGCACGACGTCCGCGTTCCTTCAACCACTCTTGTTGGTGAGTAAGTATGGAAGTAAGTTAAAACGAGTCGGATCTCATTGTACTTTTGCTGTATTTACTCGCGCGTTGAATCGGGTGTGGCATGCAGCGGAATCAGCGCGCGGTTGGCAAAAGATGATTGCAGAGGCGGTTGTCCCTTTGAAGTAACAAGATCGTTCTCGAGCGTATGGCGCCCGGCCGCAAAAAGGAAGTTCACCACGGTGGATGCGGACGCTGGGAGTCGAACCCACAGTTGCTTCAACGATTACGAACATTGAACAGAACACAACCGTGCACCGCACGACGTCCGCGTTCCTTATCCACTCTTGTTGGTGGGTAAGTAATGAAGTAACTTTAAAGTGAGTTAGATCTCCTTGTACTTGCCGTACTACTGGCTTTTCGAACGTTGAATCGGAATCGGGTGTGGTATGCAGCGGAATGACGCGCTCTGTGTCCTTTTCATGTCCGTTCTCAAGGTACCCCCATCGCCTTCGTCTTTCCTTCAAATATACTAATTGTGCTTAGGGCGTTCCCGAGGGCATATTCAAAGATCCCGACGTCTACCGCCTCTCACTCGTAATTGAGGCCAAGGGTTGTTCCCCCTCTCCCCTTCTCCGTCTGGCGCGGTTTGAGGGATCCTCGAGCAATGGAGACGTGCCCCTCTGGACTCGGATCATCCAACCCAATACATCGCACTACCTGGTTGAGCCGAGATCGTTTGCAGCCACTTTGACTTGTGGTTTGTCGAACATACCTGCGGTATCCATCTCATCGGTGCGGGCGGGCCTTCTTGTTTCGACCGCGGAAGAGCTTTTACTGATGTTTGTATAGGGTCACATTTCGGCGCGTATGTACCACTTCGCGCGACAGTCGGTATGTGTTCCAGAGCGCCAATGACTTTCCTTCTTTGAACCCGTTGATAGCTTGGCACTCACGTCGAGGCCGATGTGGGGAAGCACTGCCGTCTCCACGAGCCTAAGAAGACTCCCGCTGAGAAACATCAAGTGAATGGTGCAAAGGCTCAGACTGAGATAGTTTTAGCAGTGTCCAATTCATGCACCTTCTTCAATTTGTTTTTCGGGACAACGTCAACAAGATTCACTTACCTGTGCGCGTTAAAGTTATAATTGTCCGGTGTTTCTACAAATTGCCTATGTTCGTTTTCCGTGTCCCTCGGGGACCGTGAATCAGAACATAGGGAAATCTTTGGGACGCCGGCGGCGGAGCAGAACGGGTTGTAAATATGTTTTGTATGCCAGTGCCTGGCTACAGAAAGGGGGGAGCTTGCGCTAATTCCGAGTTTGGGGGGTTACTTATCATTAATCTGCAAATTCAACGACAGAAATGCGGCACTGGCACTGATCTAACTTCCGTGGGAGTGCAGAAGTCCCATATATGGCAATTGATCGTGCCCCCGTGGGAAACCAGAACTTTGCACAGCCATACGCTTTTCACTGATCGTTGACAGAATAGGGGGAGCAAGCTCCCCCAATTAATTACATCTGTGTAAAAAGCTTGACGCTCAGGGGATTTTTTTCTCGGTTATTCCCGAAACGGATTTGTCCGAATCTGCATAAATCTCGTCTTCCTGTGAGTTTTCGAGGGACATACGGTGGAGTATGCTTCATGTCATTGTCCTTTGCTGTCCGCGCACCGAAAATCTTCCCAAGTCTCGGCGCCGACTTCGGCCCGAATTATCATCAGCAATCAATCAAGTTAGGGTGGCCCGAAATCTTCGGCACTTTCCTCGGGGATTTTGGGCTGTGTTTATGGGGAGAATTCGAGGCGGAAAGAAACATGAAGCGAGTGCAAATGGTTTTACAACCTTGAGGTATCCCCTGGCCTAAGGCCAATGTTTGAAGTGACCCGGCGATATTCGTCCAAATCAGACCAATCCGTTTTGGGAACGACCGCGAAAAAAAAAATCCCCCTGAGTGTCAAGCTTTTTAGGAGCTGTAAGGCCCTGCTCGGGTACGTCGGGCCAATATTCTGTCAAAAATTGTGGAAACCGGCTGATTGCGGCAGCGCCCTTCTACACGCACGGAATTGACTTTCGTCCCGAGTCAAACCTCTGATACTGAGATGTGATCCTCCTTCTGTGAATGATTTCAAGATTTGATCTTGACCCACAAATACACGCAAAGACACGAAATTGAAGCAATAAACACGTGAAGTAATCTTGCCAAGATTTCTGCGCATCAGCTCTGCCGACAGCCGAACTGATTGGAATGGCTCGAGGGCCGATGTTAGGAGTCCGTACCTCCACCATAACGGAATTTTTAGTGTTACTTTTCCGCGGAATGTGACTAGTACACGTCGGCAAGGCACGAGGGTTTGCAATTCAGTCCAAAGAGTTGTGCGTTTCATATTGCTTTTCCATTCCCTTTCCAGGTTCGTTGTCCCTTTCTAACGAAAGGAGGTCAGCTCGGTCAAGATCAATACGATCCCCATAGTGTAGATATCATGGCTCTACAACCCTATCTTCCAGCGGGTTTAAAAGACAGCCCGTAGAATTTGGAAACGTACTCGTCGTCGCCGCCATGCCCGCCGCCCCAGGAACCGGAGAGACGTATATTGGGTACATTTCTTTTCGCTCTTCTCCGAATTTCGTTAAGAAAGCGACACAGTGTTTTCCTTGGAAACATTCTGTATGGTGCGTGTCCTCCCTAGTTTAATGTGGAGACAAACCGATATCCTTGCAGGCTTTTATCTTTCCGTGTTTCTCGAGTCGTCCCTGCTGCTTTGGCGAAAGCAGAAAGGGCGGGGTGCGTCCAACATATACGTGATAGCGACCTCGCTCGTCATGTTTATACTCATAACCATGGTAAGTTGGCCCACCGCATCGGTCTCGCCACCACCTTGACATACAATCTCAGCATTGCGTGATTGACACCGTTCAGTGCATTGTTGCATTCAGTGAGTCCCTAATCTTGCTTCAGGCAGCATGATAAGCGCTAACCCGGTGCAGAACCCGATGGTATCAGCTTTGGACCGCCAAATATCACATCGGGGGTGGTAGCGAACGCTTGCTGGTTAATGGTCACGGCCGTTGCCGACGCATTCTTGGCATGTTGCACACTGTCTCCGCTCTCGCTTTGCTGACTTGATGCCTAGATATACCGTACTTTCATCGTGTGGAAGAAGAACTGGCTTATTATAATCCTTCCCACATTACTCTCCCTCGCCAACTTCGGTACGGTTATCACTGCCCCTTTCGTGAAACAACTAACCCCCAGGACAGCTTGCGCCATCTGGATCCTCTACTCATTCATCACATTCGATGTCACTAAACCTATCTTTGGCCCCATCACCATGTCCATCAATGCGTTCAGCTACCTCACACTTTTCACCAATCTTCTCTGCAGCGGTTCGCATTGTATTTTGCGTTGCATCCTGTTTCTCATTCCTTATCAGCTCTCATCTCATTTCGTATCTTGTCCATACGCCGGAAAGTCACTGGATTGGTTTCTGGGAGCTCTGGCCGCTCAGACGATCTCACCACGAAGGTGGTTTCTATCATGGTGGAGTCTGGTGCGCATGTTTTACCCAATTCCCGATATTCCATGTTTACATCTTCAAAAAGCCGCAACGTATACGCTGCTGCTCGCCGTTCAACTCGTGACCTTGAGTCTGAACAGCTATATCTCTTATGTTGCAACTGACTGTGTGAGTTGAATCTCTTTTGGAGTCCTATCCCTTCTTACGCTCTTTCTAGACGCCTGCCACGATTGTACGTGTCTCTGAAAATGGGTCGTGCACTCCGCTAAAGTTGTCTTTCTGACTCGCAATAACAGGGTATTGTCGTAAGTCCCGTGCTCCTCTTACTCCGCAGCGATAAGCCTAACCCGTCCATAGTTCTCTTACATCATTATTCGCGTCAGCAGAGGGAGCTCCTACGGTGACAGTACACCAAGCGCGCCCCCCACGAGCCGCAGTCGGGAGCGGGGGAATGCGACGTATGAACTCTCGACGCGAAGCCAGCTCTCTGGTACCAGAACCGAGGTTCAGGTCAAGCTTGAGCGCACTGTACATCAACAAAACGACGCCGATGAACATTCGGTGACGAATAGTGGGAAATATGTGGAAGCGGAAGTTTAATTGGATGGAATTCCCTAGTCTCTCTAGACAGACGCTCTATAAGAAATGCGCTCGTACCTCGCGTTATAGAGTCTGTTAGTTACCGCGTCTAATGATGTGCGGGCTTGGCTTGGCCCGGAAACCAGGGCTTGGGCTTGGCTTGACCGGGCTTGGGCTCGTTGTAACTAAAGCCAAAGCCAAAGCCAAAGCCACAAGCCTGCGAGGCCAAGCCCTGGCTCTGGCTTAAGCCCTGGCTTGGTCAAGCAATTTTCCCACGGTTCGTAAATGCAGAAAAATGTTATTTGGTGGCTAAAAAAAACACAAGCACTCTCATCCACAAGTTCTGTCAATATGAAAGTCCACCAGAATCCACTGAATGTCCGTTAGCTCCAGCCAGATTCCAGCAGAATCCAGATCGGGCTTCTGGCTTCAAGCCCAAGCCTGCACATCACTAACCGCGTCAACTAAGCGGCGTCCAACGTTATCAAAATTGATGGTCAATGCACGACCAAACAACGCGAGTATTTCACTGTATTTCACGCGTCGGCAGCCAAGCAGGCGTGATATTTTGTAACAAGAGTCATTGGACACCCTCCCAAGTGTCTCACCCGAGGATTAAAAGATCCAGGACATTCCTGCGAGCAGTTTGGCAGGGAGTTGAGTAAAGTACTAGTCCATCCGAACTAAAACCAATACATAAGTCGTGCATTAAGCAACTACTAGTATCAAATCTTACCTGGTTTCGCCGAAGCGCGAGGGCGCTCATTTTCGTCCTCGGTGTCGATGGCAATATCAGGAGCCGCATGCTCTGTTTGGCGCCGGAAGGTGGTCAAAACAGGTGACGCGATGACAGTCAACATCAATACTACTCACGCCGCCGCGACTTGCTGATCTCTTTATGCGCTGAGGACTTGGACCTGCCCTTGGCCTTCGGAACCAGTGTGGGTTGTCTGCATCCTCGCCACCTAGGCAATGATCCTGAGAAGACTTGAAGATTGAATAGCATCAGGAAAATCCAAAGTTGCCGTATAGACCCACAAAGACCACTATAGACCGCTATAGACGTTATAGACGTCATAGTAAACCGGTCACCCCACTAGTAAGGTGGGGGGACCATGTGCAATTTTATAGACACTCAGAGTCACTCATAGTAGGTGGTCCGTCTATAGAATTGGTCATAGTCATAGACTTTATAGACATTATAGTGGTTCATAGTAAGGAAAAAACCGCGCCAAACTGAAACAAAGAACAGGTCTATTGCAGAGTCCAAGTACAATTTCTACGAGGTACAGCGTGCCGCCGCTATCCGCCATCTTGATGCGACGAGGAATATGAAAGGAAATCTTCGAATTAAGAGCAAATGTGAGTGAAGAGAGGCACAAGAATTTCGATGAGGGGACAACAATGCCCAGTCGAAGATCGTCGAAGCTAAGATGCCGTCGCGGAGTGGACAAGATGGGGTAATTTGAGGCTGAGGGTTGAGGGGTCTCGTTCAATTCGCTGCGGACTCGACGTGTATTTGGTAATTTGCGGAGTCTTGGAGGCAGTTGAAGTTGAGGGTTGAAGTTCAGGTCTCGCTCGACGCGTTGCGGACTTGACTTGAGGAGGATTTGTCGGTTTATGGAGTGTTGAAGACGGTTGAAGTTGAGGGTGAGAGTTGAAGCTCAGGTCTCGTTGCGGACTTGACAAGAATTGCCGATGTGGGAAGTTTTGAAGGTGATTGAAGTTCAGATGAATTTTGGTTAAAGTGGCCGGTTCGAGCACGTGGCTGTTGGTAACTTGCGAGGGTGAATTTGACTGTGATTGGCGGGTGGGATACCAGTAGACAACCACGCGGAGGCCGAAGGCGCACGCACCGTGAGGGGAATGGTCGTGGGTGGGCTCGTGAGCGAGCTAACCGCCTTAATGCGGACGTGATGCCCGCGTAATACGAGGAATACGGCAGACTCGGAGCCCATTCCGGAGGAAATTGGACGTGCTGTGGATGCCTGTAGGTCCGGTTACTATAAACCATTGTCGGGCTAGAGGGCTGCAGTTAGTGCAAAGAAGTCGTAAAAAGACACGAAGAAGGGGTGAAAAAGGATACGAGGAGATGGGAGAAATTTTGGGATGCACAAGAAAGAAAGCGGGCAGACAAGTCATTGGGTATCTGCCGTGGAGGAGGGGAATAGAACAGATAAGGCTTCAAGAAGCAAGTCCTCCGGGTCATTGCCAGGTATAAGAGGGGAATGAGCACGGCAAGCAACATTCCGCTCGCCCCGGAACCGCCCAAATTCGGCGCGACAACAGGTAACTACATACGGTGCAGGGTGGGTGGGATGCCTGCTGACGGGCATCGCTTGCATTCGTGACATGTGGCAGCAACCCACATCACGCATGCGAATGGCACCGCTGTACTAAGTACGCCAAAAAGGAGGAAACGGTGTGGGAGAGGAAACGGTGTGGGATACACGGCATGAACTACCGCGAATCCCATCCGTGTCATCACACAGCCCGTATACACACACTATTCTAAGCAAAGAGTCCACCAAGAAGGAAGAAAAAAAGTCCCACTCCAGAGACGCACCTCGTTCTCCCCGAGTCTTCTTTCCTGTTCTACTCGATACATCCGTGGCGGCGACAAAGCAATCAGACAAGAGGCAAGGTCGGATAACAGCTGCGACGAGAGTTTCGCCGCTGTCGCTGCCGGTGTACATGAAAGAGGGAAGGAAGACGACTTTTGTTTGTCACCGATCAAAACGAACCAAAACGCGTACACGTGACATGTCGGCACTTTTCGCCAAGTCGCGTACGCAATTCCTTGTTACCTGGAGAAATGGCGACATTGCATTCATTTCAACCCCGGACTCGGGGATAAACACAATTACCCAAATGCCGTGACAAGTGCGTGTGGCAAATTTTATTAATTATTTACTCGAAGTTTACCGCCCACACTCCGCATCTGCATACCTACGCGGTAACTGTGGAAATTGGCTGTAACATATTTCAAAAGAACATGTTATGTGCCACGCCACTTTCAGTGACATAACATGCACATGTGGGGGAGTACTTCGGCGAGCCCAAGGCCATTGTATCATTTGCAACTCCACCTCTTGTGCCGGAGGTTGATCATTCAGTCCCATCCACGCATCTGTTGACCGTCATTGTGCCTAGGAACTCAGGCTCCTCTATTTTACATTGAATTTCTGTTGCTTGAATTTTCAATGGGTTTAGAGACGTTCATAGACATTAATCCTGGGAGAAGAAGATCCATAGACATCTATAGACCTATATAGCGCCACATAGAACGGGGTTAACTTCGAAGTTCGTCATAGACACGTAAAGACCGTCATAGTTACCCCTTTGTCTATGAGAGTATTTTGGTTTTTCCTGATGTACAAGACTAACTTACTGCTCTCGACGACTTCGCGTGCTTTCTTCGCTGGCCCGGCTGTTTGAATCGAGGAAACTCGTTTGCGACTGGGTTGCTCAGCACTGGGACCTTCTGGATCGACGGGGCTTTGCTCGATGTCTTTCCCGATGTCGGCGGTATCCTTCAAGTTCCAAACTGGGCCGGCGCTTGTTAGAGTCTTCCAGTTCATTCGCGGGCGTCGAAAAACTCACTAGCATGCTTCTTGGCATCCACTTTGGCCTTTCGTCCTCCAGCCTCCTCTGTGGTCACTTATCAGTATTGTTACATATGAAGAATCTGGGGACTTACGCGACTTGTTCTGGAATGCGACATTTTCTTCAAGTTCTTTGGCGGCTCTAGCGGCAATGGTAGCCTTGCGCTTCTCTGCCGGCGTAAGCTTAGGCGCCATGGAGGGAGGAGGAGGGGGAATAACGAGTGTGAGTGTAGGTTGTGGTGGGAGGGAGAGAGAGAGAGGTGTGAGCTTATCTTGGGTATGCGTACTTCGTATCGTGCATGTGGTGTCGCATGTGCGTCCCTTGATTGATGTGGGTTGCCGCAGCATCGAATTCCGCTCATATTCCGCCCAGGCACCAATTTGCAATTTCACATTGTTTATCATCCAACTTGTCTCGCTCTACGCCTCAGAAATATTGGCAATGGTTCTCTGTGCTGGCTGTAACAAGGAATACAAGGGCAAGGGCTATACTCTTCGCCTCAGGCTGAGCAAAAATCCACCTTGCGTCGCAATCTTTGAGGCGGAAGAGGCCCGCATTGCGCATGATACACAAAATCTGTCAGACTTCGGTGCGCTCGAAAATCCGGCAGGCCCGTTTGAAGGAGATTTATTCGGCGGCAACTACGGTCCTGCTGGCTTCGGGTACATCGACGAGTCCCAGGAGGAGGACGATAATCCTCAGAGCGACGCAGGGGAATCGGATTTGGAGTCACATTTGGGCGACGACATTGATGCGCAAGAGCGGGCTGAGCTCGGTGCTGGCTATGAGCCTGCGCGTCCCCCGCTGGTCTTTGATGACCCTGTGCCCTCTCCTGATGACCAGATAAATAATCCAGCACCCAATGTGCCGCCGCCCACCCGTGAAGTCCGAAAAGCCGCAGAGGATCGTTTTCATCATAAGCCCATCATCGAGAAGTACCCGAGTCCACTCGCCGGAAAGCCGATTTCGAGGCCCACTAGCCAGAGCTCAGAGGAGGTTTACCAATCCTTCCTCGATGGCAGTGCTGCCACAAATCCGTGCGCGCCCTTTATATCAAAGATGGATTGGGAAGTCGCAAAATGGGCCAAGCTTCGCGGCGCGGGTTCTACTGCCTTCAGTGATTTGCTGAACATCGAAGGGGTATGTATGAGACTGCTAGCAATATGACTACTATACTCACTTTTAACACTCAGGTTCGAGACTCGCTGAACCTTTCTTACGGCAACTCCGTCCAGCTCAACAAGATTATTGACGAGAAGTTACCGGGTCGCCCAAAATTTACGCGCTCGCAGGTCGTCGTCAACGGCGAGGTGTACCATCTGTATTCGAGGGATATCCTAGAATGTGTCCGGGCTCTGTGGGGTGACACCGACTTCGCGCCGTATTTGTTTGTTGCGCCGGAGCGGCATTATATTGATAAAGACAAAACCATTCACATGTACCATAACATGCACACAGGGAAGTGGTGGTGGAGTACTCAGGTCAGCGCCAGTGTATCAAATGTATCTATCATTATCACTGATAATATTCCGTAGGCTGCCGTCGAAGAAGACTATCCCGGCGCAACAATTGTCCCAATCATTATTTCCTCCGATAAAACCCAACTCATGGTCTTTGGAAACAAAACGGCGTACCCGGTGTATATGACACTCGGAAATATCCCTAAAGAGATTCGTCGCAAACCATCCCGCCGTGGATACGTCCTTTTCGCCTACCTTCCTACTTCAAAAATGAAAAAAAAACATTAAAAATAAGGCAGCCCGACGTCGTGTTCTCGCAAACGTGTTCCACGGTAGTCTCTTCTAAACAGACACTACAACATTAAAAAACTCGTACCTCGTTATGTTGTAGTCTGTCAGTTACCCGACATCACCGATCGGTACCCCGCCTTATCAAAATCCTAGATGTCAAGTTGCACTCCAGGACGCGTATTCCGCGCGTTTTATGGTTGATTCCTATTGACCAACCGAGGTCCAATCACTTACTCTCTTGTGATTTTCCGCCTGAGCCAAGGAACGCGATGCCGGATTTTGATGGCTTGCCGCTGACCAAGTTCAGCTTCTTTATCTGTACATATTCTACGCCCTGGGAGATATTCTGAGGATTCAAACCACGAGGGCATGGGATTACCAAAGGATTGGCTTCTTAGCTTTGAGGTATTGAAGTGTTGGCGGTACTGAATGGTGAGAGGGGGATTTCAAACTCCGCACTTTACGTAATAGTGCGGGGTACCCTTGATCAGGGGCGCGGTAAACTCTAGACTAGTTCCACGGATGCATGAAGGATCTTCTCGCCCCACTTAAATCCGCCGGCGTTACGGGGATCGCGTTGACCAGTGGTGATGGGGTTACACGACGTGGCCACCCAATTTACGCGACATTCGTTGGGGACTACCCCGAACAGTGTCTGATTACCTGCGTGAAAACCGGGGATTGTCCAACCTGCGAAGTACCACGGGATGAACTCGGGGAGGAGACCACATTCCCTCTCCGTGATCTCGAGAATATTCTTGCCGCGCTCGATACCTTCGATGAGGGCCCAACTATTTACGCTCGCGCGTGCAAGGAAGCCGGCATCAAACCAATATTCCAACTTTTTTGGGAGGGCCTCCCGTATACCAACATTTTTCGCACCCTCGGTCCCGATATCCTCCACCAACTTTACCAGGGAATCGTCAAGCATCTCATTGCTTGGGTCAAGGCTGCTTGCGGGGAAGCGGAAATTGATGCCCGCTGTCGGCGGCTCCCTCCCAACCACAATATCCGCCTCTTCATGAATGGGATTTCCGACCTCAATCGTGTGACGGGGAAGGAGCACGATCAGCTCTCTCGCTTCCTTCTCGGCATATTATCGACATCCCACTACCGCGCGGTCTCTCAACGGCTCGTCTTGTCGGCGCCGTTCGGGGTGTTCTTGATTTCCTGAATCTCGCCCAATACCCCATGCACACCTCCGAGACAATTGCACACATCGCCAACGGTCTTAGCCGTTTCCACGAGAACAAGTCAATCTTTGTGGACTTGGGTGTACGCGAGAGTTTTAACCTCCCGAAACTGCACAACGCCTCGCACTATCCGATGTATACCAAGCTGTTTGGGACCCTCGACAACTGCAACATTGATCTTGCCAAGGACGCCTACCGTTCAACAAATTTCAAAGATGAATTCCCTCAGATGACTCTTTGGCTCGAACGAAAGGAGAAGATATTCCGGCACCCAAAATACATTCAGTGGCGGCTCGATGGCTCTCCACCTCCTCCGACAGCCGAGCCTCTACCCCCGGGGATCACCTACGAGCGCCGAGTGAAAATGACGAAACATCCAACTCACAAGGCTGTCCGAATCAGCACCCTCGGCGGAGATTATGGCGCTGTCCAGTTCCGCGATGCTCTCACGCGATACCTTGTGCAATTTGCCTTTCCAACTCTTTCCCGGGCCGAAATTGAGGCAAGGTCGTCCACACTTTCCCTTCCTTTCAATCACATCCCCGTTTTTCACCGCGTCAAGTACATTACTGAGGACCCTTACACCGCTCAGGGTCCTGAGGACTCTGTGGTGGATTCTATCCACGTCCAGCCCCGAAAACTACTTCGGAACGGGAAGGAGTTGGATGGCCGTTTCGATACCGCCCTTGTGAATGATGGTACCGGCCAGTTGACGGGCGTCCACGGTAAGTACCAATTCAATTCAATTTTCTTTCCATGTATACGGTGCTAATTTTGTCATAGACTATCGCGTTGCACAAGTTCGGGTCGTATTCTCATTGAAGGCTCACCATCTCAAGGGCTTGTTGCCGCCCGGGGTGGTTCCTCCAGAACATCTGGCCTATGTTGAGTGGTTTTCGCCTTTCACTCCACGTCCCGAGCCACACCACTTGATGTACAAGCTCAAGCGATCCATGAAAGATGGGAAACACATTGCGACAATAGTTCCCTTGGCTAATCTTCGGAGAAGTGCTCATTTGCTACCTAAATTCGGACCCGTTGCGCCCCCACATTGGACTTCCAGCAACGTATTAAATGAGTACTCCAAATTCTTTGTAAACTGTTTTTCGGACCGTCATATTTATGCTACGTTGTTTTGATTTGGTATGTGTACTAGAACTCGTGCAAGGAGTCTCCAAATCACGATTTTTTGCCTGTCGCGTCGGGCTCGGTCACCCGGACGTTACAGGCCACCGGCTCGGTCACACCGTGTAATTCATTGTATGACTTCAAATCTCTTCCAGTTATGCTCGGCCTTGGTGAGTATCAGCCTTACAGTAGTTAAATTCCCACTGTGAAGGAGCTTGTCCCTGGGTCCCGAGTTGAGGGCGTGGCGGGGCTGCGAAGTCGCCATCAAAAATACCTACCTTTGATAAAAAAGTTTTGATCTTATTCTGCATTCATCTCGCCTCTGTTTCCTCTACAAAGTATATCAGTAGAATGAGCAGAAGCAAAACATTGTACTGCCCTTTGACTCCGAATAAATTGAAGCCGATTTGAGGTTGAGAAACAATTTAACATTCTTATCAAAAGGGGGAGTGGCCATTTCACACTGTCAGCATCATTACCATATTCAACCGTTTTGAAGGGGTCGGTGACCCGTCCCCTAACTCCGAGTGTTTTTTTTTTCATTTCTATTCCATTAAAGTGTAGGCGGGCCCCTTGGAGCCCATGTAACACTATACATGAGGCGTGGAAGTAACTAGCGTACGTAGAGGGCTCAAAGGAAGGTAGCGGAGGTGAGGGAGAGGAGGGAATTGTGCTGCGAGGGTGGGAGGGTTTATGTTCGTAGCGGTAAAGTCGTATCAAGCAGTAGGTAAAAAAGAAGAAACAGGAGGAAAACTTTGGCTGTATGTTACAGCGTGTATCTAGGGAATCGACCCGTGTCGCGTGCGAAGGCGAGGACCGCCTTGTGCTCAGATTTCGTCGCCAGAAGGCGTCTGAGGGAGAGGCGGGCGGTGCCTAAGCGCAGGATGAGGTCGAGATGTTGCCTCTGAAAGGCGGGGCATTGGAGGAGGTAGTGGGAGACGGATTCGGGGGCGGTGCAGTGGGGGCAGTTGGGGGAAGGGGTGATCTGCATGCGGTGGAGATGCTCGTTTAGGCCGATGTGCCCGGTGCGGAGTTGGGTAAGGATGCTGCATTGGGGGTGGGAGAGTTCGTTGTACATGCGCGCCACTGCGTTGGACGGGGCGGTGGAGTCGAACTGGGCAAGGCGGCGGCAGCGGGGGGAGGAGGCCCATTCGCGCGCCCAGCTGGCGGCAAACATCTTCGCTCCCGACGCGATTGCGGCGGCCTTGCTCACGGGGAGGTCCGATTCGAACACCTTGATCTTCGTCCGCAGCTCCATCGACGTCCCTAGCACGGCTTCCTTCGCTCGGGCATCGACGGCTTCGTTCCCCGCTATCCCTACGTGCGCCGGGACCCAGTGGAAGTGAATTTTGAGTGTCCGACGTTTGGAGAGGAGGCGACGGTGGGCGGCGTGGAAGGCGGCGATAAGGTACTGCCCGGGTTGAGGTTTCGGCGCGGTGAGGGCGATTATCGCCGGCTGACAGTCCGTGAAGATGTCGACCTTACGTACGCGCGCTGAGCTTGCGACAATGTCGAGCGCGAGGATGGCGCCGGCGACTTCGGACTCGAAGACCGTGTGCTCGTCCTCGCTCCCCAGGTGCTTCAGTCGCACGATCCCGATCTCTCCCCCTCTGACCGCTACCGCTGCCGCGCCCACGCCTCCCTCGAAGCCCGACCCGTCCGTGAAGACGCACAGCCCGCCCTTCCTCACCACCTGTTCTTGTTCCTCCGTTGCGATGTCCTTCGACGGGCAATGTGTCTGGTCAGCGCCTCAGGCGGCACGCGATCGAAGGTGGCGAGGGGGTCGATGGTCTCGAAGGGGCGCCGGAGGATCGGGAAGACGGAGAAGAGGTGGTGGAGCGAGGAGCGGTGGTAGCGGGGGATACGGCGGCATCGGCGGACGACGTGGTGGACAGGGTGGGAGGGGGGAAGTGTGACGAGTCGGGTGGTGGCGTTGAACGCCGAGCGATTGAAGCGAATGTGGGCGGGGAGGAGGTTAGCATGGAGGTTGAGGGCGTCTGTGGCCGTGGTCTTCATGGCGCCCGTGATGAGTCGCGTCGCCTGGCGTTGTACTTTGCCGATTGCGTTTCCTACCCAGACTGTGCCAACCCTCCTCGTCTCCCCCGCGGAGACCGCCTTGTACCAAACTGGCAGCACGTATTCCATCCTCGGGACGACAACCGTCAGAAATAGTTGACGCACGTACGAGTGTGGGAGCCCGAAAGTCGGCGACGAAATGCGCGAGAGGGCGAGGGTGGCTTTGGTGCCTCGCTTCTGTGCAAGTTCGGCGTGGTGGCGGAAGGAGAGTTTGTTGTTGAGGAAGACACCGAGGAGTTTGACGGATTCGAAGGGCTGGCTGGTGATGTTGCCGATGACGAGGGGGACGGGGCGATAGTGGTCGCGTTGGCGGCGGGCAGGGCCAAAGTGGATGAGTTGGAATTTGGGGAGGTCGAAGGCGAGACCGAGGCGCTTGGAGCGGGGGAGGGCCTCGTCCTCCATGTGCTGGCGGAGTTGCTCGGTGGTGTCTTCGACAGAGAGCCCTATTTCCATGCGCGTGTTGTCGTCTATGTAGCTGACGGTGCGGTCACCCAGGAGTTCGTCGGCAAAGATGAGGTAGAGGAGCACGCTGAGCGGAGACCCTTGGGGGAGACCATCGGGGACGGCGCAGGCAGGGGAAACGTGGTCGTCGAAGGTGAGTGTGGTGCTGCGGTCACTCAAGAAAGAGCGGATGATTCCCACGATCTGGTCGGGTACAGATTTCTCCTGGAGTCGGCGGACGAGCAGGTCATGGCAGACGGAGGGGAAGGCCTGGGAAATGTCCATCAGCAGGGTGCTGAGGACCTTACCCACCCGCCATGCGTCCTTCACTCTTTGCGTCTATAAGAGGAGCGCATCGACGGTACTACGGCCCGGTCGCCTGCCGAATTGATTGGCGGACAGTAGGCCGTGTTTCTCCGCAAACTTTGACAGCCACTCGGTCAGCACCGACTCGACAACCTTCCCCAGTCCTTCCTCCTCCGCGATGGGGCGGTACGCCCCTGGGACCGAATAGTCACTCTTGCCCGGTTTGCGCCGCGTTACGGTGATGAAGATACACCACGAGGCGGGAAAGTAGCCGAGTTGAAGGCCAGCCTGAAGGATGGCGAGCAGGGCGGGGGCGACAACTACACGGGCGGAGGAGATGGCGACGTTGGGGATGCCGCTCGGGCCGGGTGCTTTCCAAGGTGAGATCTTCGCGATTGCTCGCAGGATATCGTCAATGGAGAAAGTTGGGTCAGGGTGTGCGGCGGGGAGAGGGGCAGAGGAGGGGGTGGAGCAGCTAGTCTCGGGGGGAAGAATTTCTGGTGGAGGACTTGGGCCTTCAACGCGGGGGAGGTGGCGACTGAGCCGTCGGGGGCGGTTAGGTCCGGGATGCGGGACGGCGAGGGGTTGGCCGTTGGGTCCTGCATCGCGTATTTCTCCGCCTGCCAGATGTTCCCCCGCAGGAGGTCTGAGATGTACTGTCTCCAGTGGGCGCGCTTGTCTCGGCGGATTGCGCTGTGATACTCATTCTTCGCGCAGCGCATCCTGTCCCAGCTCGCGTCGCCGCGGTCGTCCTTCACAAGCGCGTTTTATTCCACCATCGGCGGGCGTACGGGGAAGGGCGAGAGAGGGGGACGTGGGCTTGGATGACCTGGACAAGGGTGTTGGTGAGTGAGTTTGCATAGGCGTCGACTTCGGCGGGGGTGGAGAGTGGGAGCGGGGGGAGGGGATGCGCAGCCAGGTGCGTTGATAGGAGGGCAGGGAATTCCTTCCAGTCGGCGTCGCGGAAGTTGCGTTTGAGGGGGATTTCGCGGTGGATGACGGCGATGTCAAACCTGGCGACGATGGCGGCGTGGTCAGAGCCGTGCCCTGGAATTGCATGGCACTTCACGAGGCAGTCTGCAAGGCCGCTCGAGGCAAAGACCAGGTCGAGCGTGGACCAGGTCTGGTGGGGTGCGGAGAAGAATGTGGGGATGCCGGCCTTGACCAGTTGGCGGAGGTCAAAGACGGACATCATGTCGATGAGCTCCGACGCGTCGCTGCGGTTGGTGCGGTCGGGGTGGTTGGGGCCAGTCCAGATGACATGGTGCTTGTTTGGGTCGCCAAAGACTGCGAAGGAGTGGTTCGGGGGAAGGGGGAAGAGGGTAGCGAGAAAGGATTTGAGTTTAATGATTGGGACATCGTCGGATTCGGGGGTCTGTACAGGCTGAATAAATGTATCGTATTCGTAGCTAAGGTAATCGTAACGGACGTTATATATGAGGATTTTATTTTGTTCTGATTATATGAGGAGGAAGGAATGGTTTTGTTTATATAAAGTAACGTATCAGGGGAGTCGACGCGAATGGTGGGGAGAAGACGGGTCCAATGGGGAGAGGAGAGGGAAGGGAATTTATTCACGTCAGGCGCCGGTTCTTGGATGCATAAGGCATCGTAATCTACAGGATTGGTCGTATTTAATAGTGAGGAAAGGACGTTATAAGATTTCTTGCAGTTGAGGGAAAGTACTCTAAATTCATCGATTGTATATGTATGCGGTGGGTTATTCATTGGGAAGGAGGCGGGGGTGGGGGAGATGGAGGAGGGGCATGGGATGGAGGGGCAAAGAAGAAGGTTGTGTTGGCGTCGTGGCGGTGGGAGGGGTCGTATGGGTCGAAGTCGCCAAAGAAGATGCGCCCACGAAACTGTTGGTGCTGGAGCTCTTGTTCCTTAGCGCGGACGGGGCAATCTTTGCTGAAGGAGGTGTGCCTCCCTTTGCAGGCTGCGCATCGGGGAGAGAAGTGGGTGCAGCGTTTACGGTCAGCGCACTGCGCCTTCTCCGAGGAGCAGGGGCAATTGACGGTGCGGTGAGGGAGGCCGCAACGCGCGCAGGTGGGGAATTCTCCCGGCACTGGTGCTGCGTATGCCCGTAGCCTTGGCAGTTGTAACACTGCGTCGACTGTTCTTTGTACCGATGTGATTGGCAGATTGTCGATTCCACCGCGAGGCCTTGGCTGATGCTGAGGTTGGCGGACAGGGGGTTGGAGAATGTGACGAGGAGGGAGGAAGCAAGTTTCTTTGGGTCGCGTAGAGCTTTCGCGTTAAGCCAACGGATCTCCGAGATGTCGGACGGGGAAGAGATGGCGGAGCGGTTGTGTTCGTGGAGCTCGTGAGCAGTGTTAGGGGACGACTGCGGCACTACAAGTTCGCACCCTTTGCCGAGGCTGGGGACCCACTGAGCGGCGGCTTGCTTGAGCGTGGTGGCGGACCTTTCACAGTCGGCAGCTACAAGTAGGTGGCCGCGGGGGAGTGCCTTGACTCCTTTGAGTTTGGTTCCGGCCAGCTGTTCGTTACCCGCGGCCGAAAGCGCCTCCTCTACCCGAGCCTTGACTTCGGGGACAGGAAGGTCAAGGAGGGTGCACTCCTTTCCGAGCGAGACGATGAACTCGTTCGGTCTGGGTGCGGGAGGCCCTTTGGGCGGGGTGAGGATCGGCGGGGGAGCGACAGGGGTGGAGGAGGCAGCAGAAGCGTAGGAGGGAGTGGCGGGCGATTTCGCAGCAGTGGAAACAATTTCCGCGGCTAGGTCGGCTTTAAACGTTGCCAGGGTAGAGGCGAGGTAGTCGTTTGTGTCGAACATGGTGTCAAGAAGGTCGAGGGACGCGAACATTTTGGCATATGCATCGACGGTGGGGTTCTTCTTGTTTGCGCGAGCAGTAGCCAGGATTGCGCGGATCGACGCGACGGTGGCGCGCGGGCCGCTGATAGTGGCAGAAGGGAGGTCGGTGAAGGCGCTGGTAGACGGGGAAGGAGTGGAAGTGGGGGAGGAGGTGGATGGGGACGCGACTGGGCTGCCTGGCAGCTGCGACATCCTTCCCGACGAGTTCTTGTCCATGCTGGCTGGTTCAAAGCGCGTGGGGGGGGAGGAGCCTCCCCTGGGTGGGTTTGAGTGGGTTTGAGGGCCTCAAGGGGTCGGGGTGGGTGCTGACGAGCGCGCGTTGGCGGCGGGGTGCGTGGGAATATTACGGCAGGTGGTGGTCGGAGGGCTTGAATGTTCTTTTCAAACTCCGAGTGTGATAAGCGTGATGACCGAGTGATATAGGTCCTCGTACAAAAACAAAAACAGCGGCAGGGTTCGAACGCACGCAAAGAGATTATGACTTACACACAAATATTGCGGGAGAAGAGCTCTGGACAACACGGACAAAAGTCCTTTGGAAAGCTCTCAAGTCAAATACCTACCATGGCTCCCCCGTCGATGTGGTTTCCCAGCTTCAATGCGTACTGTTATTGAACTTTTTTTTTCTGAGCGGTAAGTCTGGTAAGGTTGCTAAGCAAGAGAAATTATCCCCTTTTCACCCCAATTACCACCAATTGGCCAAATGATTTAGAGGGAACCAAATTTCCCCAAATTGGTGGTAATTTAGGGAAGGAGGTTTTTCCTGATGGGGCGGAACGCAGTGTTTGGTTTCAGTTGGTCGATCTTGAAGCCGAAAGATTTTGAAGTACTCCACCATCCGTCGTGGATGATATCTATGATGGCGGGAGCGTGGAAGGGAGAATCAGTGATGAATGTCTTGTACGCTGTCAGATTAACCGTTCTTTAACGAGATGCCTCGCGTTCGTTTGCGTGGCTTTAGTTCAATCCCCATGAAGGTTGTCCCCTTCTCTCCTTCTCTACAACCTTGATCTGATAGCCTCAAACCTGGTGGGATATCGGTTGAGCCGGGGTTCGACTCCCAATCGAATGTTAGGGTATCCAACCGTCCGTTTTGCGCCCACGGGCGTAAGACACACCCCGTAACAACGGGACGTGGATTTGCACCCGTGCCCATACCGCAACCGCGCGTTACAGGCGTAAGTTGACCTTTCCGTGCCGGTCTGGGGCATTTACTAATTCTTTGTGAGTGCGAAACTGACCCTTTGACCGATAGGAACACATTGATGATAGCCAGAAGACCTTATGAAGCGAGGAGACTTACCCGTAAAATTGCCGTATTAAAACAGCCGTTTTTGAACGTGAAGATTGGCCATACGGTACGGGGACGTAACCGTTTTTACGCCCCGTCGTCGCGGAATTTTACGGGACGGCTTGATGCCCCATATGTGTCTATTTAAACCCCGCGGACGTGCACCTCGACGGAAACCATGATGATTGTAGCTCGAGAACATAAGCGCCCATCAATTACTCGATGTGGACGCACTACCACCAAATCGCAACTCATCCCCTTTTGCTCCCTCCCGTGCCGTCAGCAGCTGGGCATGCGGAATGTTGAGCATGGAAGTTGTGTGATTCGTTGAATTGGAGGTGTCTTAGACTATAATTTAGAGGGGAATTTTAATCATCTACGTACCTTGACGGCGTGTAAAATCCGAGTGAGTAACGAGTAAGGGGTAAGGGAGAAAAGGAGGCGACGCGGGATCCCAGTATTGTATTTCTGGAGGTAATTATAAGACACCGTCAAGAGGGAGGCGCTGTCAAGGAGCGTACGGGTGGGAATGCCATGCGCGTAGACACTCGCCTGTGCGCATACATATCCACCCCGTCGCTATTTGCGCCTGCGCGCCGCGCACCCTCTCGGTACTCTATGAAGCGACCTGGTAAAGCCATCGCAGTCGGGATAATCGACAGCATGAGGAAAGAGTATGAGGAAAGAGGTCCGGGATGAACGTTGAGCGGGGAGCACCAGGAGCAATGAAGAAAGAAGGAGCAAAAGGAGCCACGGAAGGAAGGAAACAACCGATGCGTATGGTATCGAGGGTGGCGCGAACGGTGCGCGCCGGGTGTGCGTGGAGCAACACACGCACGCACATGCGCGGTCGACACGGACCTGGTATGTGGGCGGGCGAGCGAGCGTGCTCCGCGGATGGGGTCAGTCCCTAAACATACTAGTTCTCCCCGGCATCCACCGCGAGGGCAGCTATCACGCCGTACGAGTGTATGGACGTACGGATTTTTCCTCGCTTCGCCGTTTGTGAGAGCTCCACGGATGAGGTCAGTCTGACCCTGGATTGAATTGTTTGTCTTGCGGTGGGGTGGGGACGACACGTGCGGGCCAGGTAGATGTTGTCCTCGTTCTGTACGTCGCAAGCCAGAAACGAGCGCGAGCAACCGCAGCGTACGTAGCCGCATGGCGCGGGCGCGGGCGAGTGGTGCGTCATCCTTTCGGCGGCAGACGCGCTGGGCTGTGTGAGCGTCGTACTCGATGCCGCAAGCTTAAAAAGAGCAGCAGACGTACGGATCCCCCCTCTCTCCCCGCACGCACAAGTGGTACTCGGTACCGCGGCGAACGCTACGAACAACGCGTACACTCACATTCGTATTCGCATTCGTATTCGTATCCGCCGTAAAGTGAATATCGGCCCAAGTAGCTCGCACATGCACACGCGCGCACAGCACCAGCGTGCACCGTGCGCGGACGCGGGGACGGCGGTACTCTCGCGCAAGGGTGTCGAGTCAGCTGCAGCCCGCGGGACTAAGCATGCATGCGGAGGCGGTGATTCGCGCGTCGGCGCCCTCTTAGCCCGTCCACCGTGACTCCCCACGCGCTCCACCAGCCGATCCTGCCTTCTTCCGCTCCTCCGAGTCCCAAGTTCTGCGTCCCCCGGGCCTGGCACGGTACCGCACGTATACGGGTACGGGTCCGGATATTCAGACACGCAGCTGGCTTACGGTCGAAACAAAACACCGAAACGAAGCACAAACGAGAAGGACTAAGCATGCATGCGGAGGCGGAACGGAGGCCAGTCGTGATTCGCGCGTCGGCGCCCTCTTAGCCCGTCCACCGTGATTCGCGCGTCGGCGCCCTCTTAGCCCGTCCACCGTGACTCCCCACGCGCTCCACCAGCCGATCCTGCCTTCTTCCGCTCCTCCGAGTCCCAAGTTCTGCGTGCCCCGGGCCTGGCACGGTACCGCACGTATACGGGTACGGGTCCGGATATTCAGACACGCAGCTGGCTTACGGTCGAAACAAAACACCGAAACGAAGCACAAACGAGAAGGACTAAGCATGCATGCGGAGGCGGAACGGAGGCCAGTCGTGATTCGCGCGTCGGCGCCCTCTTAGCCCGTCCACCGTGATTCGCGCGTCGGCGCCCTCTTAGCCCGTCCACCGTGACTCCCCACGCGCTCCACCAGCCGATCCTGCCTTCTTCCGCTCCTCCGAGTCCCAAGTTCTGCGTGCCCCGGGCCTGGCACGGTACCGCACGTATACGGGTACGGGTCCGGATATTCAGACACGCAGCTGGCTTGCGGTCGAAACAAAACACCGAAACGAAGCACAAACGAGAAGGTCGGGAACCAGGCGGAGGAGTCGGGACTTGCGGAGTGGGTACGGCTGGTCATGACGGTGGCAAAGTCGTTTTCGTACTCGTACTCGTGCTCGAGGGTGGAAGCTGAAGAGGCGTCCGTGTGGGTGTCGCATCTGCGCGCGCGAAGTGAGCGGGGCGTGGGTGGATAGGGCCGGCGCCGCAGTTGCCGCCGCGGCATGGGTCGTGTGATTGGGGGAAGATGGGGGAGGTTCGCATGGATCGAGTGCGGAAGGGAGTCGAGTCGTGGCGCGGCGCGGAAAGGTTCGAACTGCGCGAAGGAGGAAGGTTTGGTGAGCCGTAACGAAAGGGGGACGGAAGGGTGGAGGAGCAGGGGTACGTACTGTAGTAGGGCGAAGACTGGGTTGGGTCAGAGGTAGCGGGTGGACGTCGAGTGTCGGGTCTGCAGGATGTCGTACCGCGTATTCTACACATGCCAACGTTAGCAACTGGAGCACGAGCATAAGGGAAGAGAATGACGTCCAGAGCGGCATCTGGACGAATGCCATGCCCAGGGAGAGGGAGAGGGTTTCCTTGCTAGGGAGACGAGACGATCTTATACAGCCAGTGGTGGAGGGAGAGTGACGCCGACGGTCAACCCGGTCGCTGGAGGGGCCGCGTAAGGACTCACACAGGATCGAGCGTGTCCATCCAGCTTCAAGTTGTGAAGAGAGGTCACCGTCTGTTGCTTGACGTTTGAAAATCATGCCAATGCCGCGTAGGACGCAGCGTCGGTTGTGGTATTCTTGCTACAACTCGTTTATATAATGCGGACGTGGTACGGAGGGTCTCGAGCCGCAAACTGCCGAGGATCGCGAAAAGAGTCGGTGGAGAACTTGAAGAAGAAGGGACGCCGGGCCGAGCAACATAGCAACCATCAACGCGGCTGATTCCGACCCGATCTTCCTTCCTCTTCCCTCCTCCTCGCCGGGTCGTCCTTTCGCCTGGAGAACCGATCTCGCCGTCTAGATAACGTGTGCTCGTTCTTTAACCTTTCGGAAGGCTGGAACCCGTCGAATCACTACCGTACACCGAATCTTCACGCCCTCGGCGCCACAACTCGCCGTTTCCTTGAGCACCCATGGAAGCGACACAACTCAACCCGACGCAGTCCATCTTGACGTTTACGCAACCTGCATGCCCTCCCTAAAACTATACCTTCAACTACCACAAATGAAGTTCGTTTCAATTCTTTAACTACTAACTAGGCGTTGTTTCTTGGAAGGGCTCGGACTAGAGGTCAACTCATCAGCATTGAATCCTCAGGCCTCAGGACCCAGGTCTTCGGCAACGCACCGTTTCTGTGAGCATCTGTGGGAACAAGTTCCGACGCGGCAAGACTTCGGATGCCCTCCCTATTGCACCTTTGACTCATGGTATTTTGGCCCGATCGCAAACGCAAATCACCCATGCCTGCCTACCGCTTCGCACTAGTACTCCATGGATCAGGACCAAGATCTATGCATGCATGCGTACATGCGTCCTCTGCATCGACCTCCATGTACTCTAATCTATAACAACTTCTCCCTGCAGGCGACACACCGCACTCCGGATTTACCCGGGTCTCAAGTTATCTTAACTCGGGCTCTCCGTGAATACAACGGATACATGTATTTACAGCTGATACCCGAACCAGTCGCTCAACTGAGATTCAAGTTAACTCATCTGTAACATTCTCCCCGAAGAGTAGCGACAGCTCCTAGTCGCTGCCTCCTCCCTCAGATTCACCCGATACCCCTAGGCCTCGTTTACGGTTAACGTCTGCCAAACACAGCTCATCGGAATTCCCACCAACCAACAACCAACGAGTGCGAAATTCGAATTAATTCAATCCGATTCCCCTCGACTTTGTTTTATCCACGGAGCAAAGCGCCCCAAAATATAACGCCGCGGCCTTTGTTTTCGGTTCTAGGATTAGGGAGCCAGGCAGCCGAAGAAGTAAGTAAATAAATCCAACTGGAAATATGCGATGCCGAGGCTGGGAGTCGAACCCAGTAAGTTACGAGCTGCTTCAATCCGTTTCACATATCCTTGTCACAGAACACAGCCGTGCACCGTGCACAACGTCCGATTTTATTAACTGAGAAGAGAACTCTGTGGTGTTGTTGTGGTGAGCAATATTTTTTGAACTTGGGACGAAATAACCTTCGGCGGCGCTCAAATTACCTGTGTTGGACACAAACATCAACTTCCCCGAATGGACCGACCGGGTTTGGACCCACTTACGTTTTATCTCACAGCGCTGCACCTGTTTCATTTTATTTTGGATTCACTTGGTGCTAACATGACGAACCAGAGTAAAAAAAACTGGAAACACGCAGGGAGCTAGCACATGCGGACGGCGGGAGTCGAACCCACGACTGCTTCAAAGATTACGAATATTGAACAGAGCGCAGCGATGCACCACGCGCGACGTCCGCTTCCCTTCGCAGACAGAAGAGCTTACCTTCACGCACAAGAATCCCGTGGTGCGTCAGTAAATTTCCTCGAACTCGGGACGAAATACCTTCGGCGGGGCGAAATCACTGCCTGTTGAACACAAACATCAACGTCTGACAATTGACTGACCTTATAACCTCTAGGAACGCGGTACCTGTTTTTCTTCTTTTTGATTCGCTTGTCAAGTCAAGAACCAGAAAAAGAAACTGGAAACACTGCGTGAACTGAAGCATGCGGACGGTGGGAATCGAATTATCGAACCCACTTCATCACTCCTTCGAGGCCAACAGAACACAACAGTGCACTTGCAGGGCACCGTGCACGACGTCCGCTTTCATTGACAGATCAGCCTCGCCTTGATATCATGGTGTCTCTTGCTTGGGCAGCGGATGTCAAAGTTTGGTGGATGTGCCACGGTCAGACTTTTCGTACACGGTCAGACTTTTCGTACACGGAGTCATACACCCTGCACAATTAATTGCCTTCGCATAAGCAACCACCGTTAGAAGCAGTCTTACCTATGAGGTGTGTACGTACCTCTTAGGTCGTCTGAGTGGAGTGCAGGCTCGCCGAAGCTGCAATAGGTGAAGTACGAACGAATTGAATTAAAGGACGAAATCAAAGATACAAAATATTCACGATCCCAGGAATCCCTTCAGGATGTGCCCCAGATCGCACCCTCCTCCAACTCACTCACCTCGCGGTTGAATGTCTCCTCCAACGTCTCGTTTATAGGATTTCCACCACTCTCGTGGGCCCACACGGCGCGGAATACCGCCAAGGTCCTCATCGCCATCACGGTATCCCGATGCTTTATTCCCAGAATTTTGTGCCGTCCCGTGAAGACTTCGAGCTGAAGTGCCATGGCTTGCTGATTGTTGTTCATATAATGGTGTGTGAGGGCGAGGCCCTGGACGTAAGTATACCGTCGGAGGCGCTGCAAATCCCCTGGCTGCCCGTTGGGAAGCCAAGAATCCAGCTAGACAGTCTCTTGCTTAACAACGTTCAGCCCGGTTTCCAGCGCCTCGTTTAGGCGTTTGAAGGCACGATAGACAGCCGCCAAGTAGAACCATGGCCCATTGCCCCCGAAGCAGGTCCGGTAGTGGTTGATACGCGCAAGCTGAGGCTGTATTCCCGCGCCGCTTCGGAAATCCGTCAATGCTATGGCATACTCAGCGCGGAGATACTCGGGCGACCTTGGATTGCACTTGAACTGAAGCTTGACCTGTCGCCTTCTTAAAGCCGCAACCCCATCGGGATCACGATTCAGGTCCTTCCACGGTATCAGGCCATCTAAGGCAGCAATTTGGAGTTGTTCAGCCATTTGCGACACCTCCGACACCTGGTGGAATGGAGACTCGTGTTGCTGAGTGAATGGTGGACAAGGTTTTTTAAGAGATAAAGGCCGGCTGACATCCGTTGGGTCAACCTTACCCGTAACAGCTCGTTTCAAAGATTTAACGAGTCCCGTCACGGTCAAAAATGTGGGTCGCGAGGTGGATGCTCGAGGGGACGAAGATTTGCCCGGTCCTGGTGAAGGCCCTCCAACATTTGTTGGTGGGCTGGAGTTGTGGGTTGATTGATTTGCGGCCTGTGTATTGACAGTACCTGGGTCCAATTTATTAATCACGGAATTAATCTCGGGCGGCGGAAGACATCAGCCTTTTTACAGATTTCTTGGCACTGGAATGCCCTTGAATGTGCTTTTCCACCTGAACCCAATATTTTTGGCAAAAAAAGCTGCTCCAATTTGCGTCAAAACAATGGTGTACTCCAAAGAAAAAAAGTTTTTTTTTGCTTGCGCGGGATTCGAACCTGGCTTGATTGCTTGTAGCTTGCGCACTTGTTGGCCCAATTCAAGCAAGATCAAGTAGATTCAAGTGAGCTCAAGAAATCTGTAGGAAGTCTGATGGATGCTGGACACCAGGTACCCCAGGGGTGGCACTGGGGATAATGGACGGGATCTGAACAGCGGACTCCCCCAGAGCGGCACTAGGGACATCATGTGGGCCAATTTGGGGGTTGGAGATCATGCTCGCAAGCTCGTCGTGAACTTGGGTTGCAGTCGGCCGGTCACTTGCGTTTGCGGCCCAGCAGCGTGTAACAAGTTCCCATATTTCATCAGTCATTGCCCGACCTTCATCGGCTTCCGGACGTTCTGGCCGCACCCCGCGATGGACAACGAGATCCAGAAATTCCTCATATGGTACAGAGAGCAGAGGGATTTCATCTGTATATAACTGATGTATTCGGAAGAATGGGTAAGCATGTTTTATAAGAAAAATCAGAGTCCACGTGCCGCCGACCGATACGGGGAAGGAATACCTCAAAAGCATCGACACAGATTCCAAGGCGCCTGTGGAATAACTCTATCTTGGCAATCCGGGAGTCTTTCTGAAGGAGGAGCCTCAGGAATGTGCGCTCCTTCTCCTCCTCAACAAAGCGATGAATCTGCCGCAGCAACCTGTTCCAATGGGTTGAACGAGAGAGTGGTGTGCATCAGCAAAAAATGACTTGGATATGTCGCGCTACGAAGTCTCAGTAGACAGGGTAGCCTGGTAGGCAAGTCCCCCCATATCGGGCGCCTGGTAGCACCTGGTAGTTCCCCGCCAAAACCTAGTCCCTGGCACGGATGCCTGGTAGCACCCTGGTACTCTTAGTAGCTCATGCTTGGGACCCTAGTAGCACGTTATATTAGTGTTGGGAAAGTTCGGTTCGACCTTTCGGTTCGAACTCGAACTGAACCGAACTGAACCCGAAGTTCAGGTTCAGGTTCAGCCAAATGCCCGAACCTGAACCTGAGGTTCGGTTCAGGGTTCGGGCAAGTCCCAAGTACCTCTGAACTGAACCGAACCTTGAACCGCATGCCTGCCTCTGGTCACTCATTTCGGCTCATTTGGGTGATATTTCGCTGATTTCACCTCACCGAAACTCAGTTATACCTAGCTGACACACACTTGAAGCTCGCCTCTGAGGGTGGTAGTGGTTTGAAGAGCAATGTCTTGTGTGATGGCCTTCCGGGTGAGCCCAGGGTGTGAAAATAATGTTTGAACACTATTAGGGGACCCAAAAATTGTGGAGGACAGATCTGTGTACTCACAGAAGCAACCTAAACTCACACCCAATTGATGTCATGTTCAACTTGAGGTCATTTTATGGTGAGAAAAAAAATTGAGTTCAAACAGGTTCGAACCTGAACCGAACCTGAACCTGAGGTTCGGTTCAAGGTTCAGCAAATCTCTGAACCTGAACCGAAGTTCAGGTTCAAGGTTCGGGCAAAAGTACCCCGAACCTGAACCGAACCGAACTTTCCCATCACTACGTTATATCTCACAATAGTTAGCTATATCCGGCAGTAGTAGTGGGGTGACATCCACGTACGTTTCCAAGTCCGCCAGAGGCCTGGCACATCTTGTCGGAACCAGGCGTGATTCAGTGAACTCCTTGTTTAGCGTCCTCAAGAGCTGCTCGGCGGCCGTGGCCAAGACTTGGAGCTGGTTTTTGCTGGATTGCGCATGTTGGATAGTGGTGACAATGAAGCTGTGAATACGGTAGGCGGTGCCCAAGGCAGCGATAATCTCCATCTCACCGAGCGGCGACGTGGACGAAGAGAAGGTGCGTGAGAGTCCGGTGACGGTTGCGAGAGTGGACCCCCATCTTACGCATGGGTGCGAAATTTCTCCTGATAGCGACGACGTCCATGTCAAACAACTCAGCAAAGTCCAACTTCAGTTTATCCGCCAGATGCTCAATCTCCACTCTCGATCCGCTATCGCCCCGCTGTTCACCGAAACCGGGATAATCCCTCTGCGGGTTCGACGATTCCTCCTCGTCTTGTCACATCTCATCTATTTCCTGGTGCTTGCAAAAGAGCACTTTGCTCGTGCCGCGCTGGACAGTTCAATAGAACTCAGTGCGAGGAACAAAACTTCCTGGGTCAAGGATTTAATTCATGCTGCTACAAGACTACCATTCCACTGCCCAACTTTCGTGATCACACATGCGACCTCAATCGAAGACGTCGAGGACTACGGGAAGACGGTAAAAAACCTGATGCAGGGATGGTTCCAGGACTCGATCAACCAGAACGAGAAGCTTTACTTATTATATGGACGGCTTGAACCTCACAAAGACAAACCACCGGCATACGTTGCTTCAAAAATGCGCCACTACCTAACAATGGTCCAGACACAGTCACATCGGGAAGCCCTGACTTCCCTGTTACTCTCTACTCACCATTTGGCCATTGAAGTCCTGCGCTACGCGAACCACGCCCATCAACCTGTGGCCCGATCGGACAGACTTTGCAGGTTTTGCAAGATGGAGGTCGAATCTCCGGAGCATGCTTTAATTACATGCACTTCTTCAAGTGTTCTAATTGAACTACGATCCGAGTTTCTGACGAAATTATTCCACGATGCTCCACACCTCGCAAATCTCATGGCTCAACTCTCAAACACCGAGTTCGTGAAGTCCATGATTTACTCCCGACCTACCATCGCGCTTGTAGCAAAATTCGCGTTCAATGTCCTTGAACTGTTCTACGCTGTCCCTGTCTTACGTCCTTGAGCTTGTCTTAGAGGTCCTCGTGTTTTAACTAATTGCTTCTCTGTCTATTCTTTAGCTCTACCGCGGCAAGTCGTACGCCGATTGTGACCGTGAGCTCGGCTACGGGGTGATGGAGGAGACCGTAGTGTACAATAGTGCCTGTACACTCAGATATTTCCTGGGCTCCGGCGTTCCTGAGCGGGACCGGCCGTGTAATTCTACCTACCTACCTACCTCCTTTTAGATGATGTTACCCATCTGACAGGCCACCATGATTAGCGCGCTTCGCGGTTGACGGGACCCATGACCCTGGCACTTCCTCGCCGCGGAACACGGCCAGCTTGTGAAGACTCTGAAGAGACATCTGTTGCTTGAGACTTGAAAATCATGCCAATGCCGCGTAGGACGCAGCGTCGGTCGTAGCATTCTTGCAACAACTCGGTTGGATAAGTAATGCGGACGTTGTACGGTACAGAGGGACTCGGGCCGCAAACTGCAGAGGATCCAAGGGGGTACCGGCATTCAAACCGGTGACTAAGGGCTGGTTAGTTAGTCCGGCCGTCAGGCCGGAAAAAAAAAACTTTGACCACCACTTTTTGGCCAAGAACAGTCTTTTGACCAATCCCAGGGAGCTCAATTTAGCGGTCAGAGTGCTGAATACTCTTAAGATGGCATGCTTCCTACCTGCACCTGCTGCCTCGGCAGAAGTCCATGTATGGTAACCGAAATGATAAGTCTGGAAAGGTCGAGAATTGTCTTTGCAAGGTTGTTTCTGGGGAGATAGCCCGTCCTACATCGAAAAGAGCTCACCATGGATGGTGAACAACGATTTTGCACTCACCGGCGACTTGAACACGTAACAAATTACCATATATGGTGCGTGGGAACGTTACGTTAGTTAGTTAGTCCAGTGGCCGAGTCGGAAAAAAGAAAAACGGCCCTATATATTGTTTTAGAATGCCGGTACCCCCTTGAGAGGATCGCGAAAAAAGACGAGGTGGAGAAGAAGAAGAGGCGCCGGGCCGATCAACACCGTTCATCTGTCAACCATCAACGCGGCCGATTGCGGCCCGGTGTTTATTCCTCTCCCCTCCTCCGCCTTCCATGGCCACCCCTCGTCTGGTCGTTGTTTCGCGTGGGGAATTGACACGAAATATTTAGAGACAGGTTCTCGTTCTGTGTTCTTTTCGGAAGGCTTGAACTCGTCGAATCATCGCCGTCAAGAAGCCGAATCTTCACGTCGTCGGCGTTTCCCTTGGAGCCGATACAACTCAACCCAATGCAGTACATCTTGACGCTTACACCACCCGCAATGCCCTCACCACACGTTCAACTGCCACATGAAGTTCGGTTATCGAAGAAAAGCGCGACCTGGCCTCGTTGCGGTCGGCAAACAAATGATTGCAGACTCGGACGCGGTTGTTCCTCTGAGTTTCTTTGGCCGCAAAAAAAAACACGGCGTGGGCAGAATGCGGACGCTGGGAGTCGAACCCAGTACGAGCTGCTTCATCCCCGATGGAGCAGCCGTGCACCATACACAACGTCCGCTTTCCTTCGCAGATACAAGGACTCTGTGGTGAGCAAGGCTTTTTCAACTTAGGATGACATACCTTCGGCCGTGCGAAAAGTCCCCGCGTTGGACACAAGCACCCCAAATTCACTAACTGGGGTTCGGGTTTACAGTTGAATCTCTCATATGGAATAGTGTTGGGAAGGCCCTCGGGGCTATTCCATATGAGAGATATTCCAGAGCAACATAAACAGAATAAAGATTTCTTCCCTCGAAGTTGGCAAGGGCGGTGAATTTTGAGTCTGGGTGGTATGAAATGCTTGCTTCAACCGTTCAATGCAGGTTGAATGATCACCAGAGGAAGCCAAGATACCCCTCACCTCTTCCCTGCGCACAGTTGGACACAAAGAACACACTTTCACTCCAAAATATTGGACCTGACTGACGGAAATTGAGTTTCGGCCACCCGCGAAATGGAATATCTGCCTGGAATTGATGCTATGAGCCTATTCCATATTCCAGATGGCAAGGAGTGGAATATCTCCCTATCCCGAGTCGGGATATGCCCAAAAGCGATTCCATAAGACGGTTATTCCACACGAGATGATTCCATGTGAGAGATTCAACTGTATTATTAGCTACCGTCTCTCTCCCAACGCCGTGTCTGCTATATTCGGGTGCTACGTTACGAACCAGAAAAAAAAACTGGAAACAACCAGCGAGCTCATCTTACATGCGGACGGTGGGACTCGAACCCACTACGAGCTGCTTCATCATTGCTTCAGCCAGGCGGACAGAACACAGCCGTGCGCCGTGCACAACGTCCGCTTTTCTTGACTGACACAAGAATCCCGTGGGGAGCAAGTTTCTTTGAACTCGGGATGAAATACCTTCGGCGGTGCGAAAAATTGCCGCGTGTTGAACACAAACATCAACTTCCCCGAATTCACCGAGCGGGTTCACGACCATTTACGTCTTCCCGCACAACGCCGCACCCGTTTCACTTTCTTTGGGATTCAGTTAACTCAAGCACCAGAAGAGAAAAATGGGAACGATCAGCGAGCTTATATATGCGGACGGTGGGAGTCGAACCCACTGCGAGCTACTTCATCCCGAGGAAACAGGCCAACAGAACACAGCGGTGCACCGTGCATAACGTCCGCTTTCACTCGCAGCAGCAGAATCCCGTTATGAGTAAATTCTTTTGAACTTAGGACGAAACAATTCAGCTGCGCCTAAATCGCTGCGTGTTGGACATCAACATCAACTTCCCCGAGATGACCGACCGGGTCCAGATCCATTTACCTCTCACACAACGCCGCACCCGTGGATTTACCTGCTGATTCAAGGATGGGAAAAGAATTGGTAACACTCCGCAAGTGGAAGTATGCGGACGGTGGGAGTCGAACCCAGTACGAGCTATATAATTTTATTTTCTCGACTATCTTGAAAATTCAGATTTATAGAGTCTGACTACGGGAGACTAGTACGAGCTGCTTCAATCCGTTTCACATATCCTCGTCACAGAACACAGCTGTGCAACGTGCACGACGTCCGCTTTCCCTCGCAGACAAGCATCCCGTTGTGAGCAAGCTTTTTTGAACTCGGGACGAAATATTCCTGCGGCGCTCAGATTACTTGTGTTGGATATCACCTTCCGCGAGATGACCGACCGGGTTCGGGCCCATTTACGTCTTCTCGCACAATGCCGCACCCGTTTCTTTTTCTTTTCTTGGACCCACTTGCTGCCAATATGACGAACCAGAAAAGAAAACTGGAAACTATCCGTCCGGGAATTGAAACATGCGGACGCTGGGAGTCGAACCCAGTACGAGCTGCGACGGCGGGAACAGGCGAACAGAAAATAGCCGTGTACGGTGCACGACGTCCGCTTCCTTCGCAGACAGAAGAATCCCGTGGTGAGCAAGTTTGTTTTGAACTCGGGACGAATTCCGCGACGCTTGAATATTGCTTACTGCGAGTTGAACACAAACATTAACTTCCCCGAGATGACCGACGGGGGTTGCGTTTGCTTCTTCTCGCACAACGCTGCACCTGGTGCATTTCTTTCTTTTTTTTTGATTCACTTGCTACGTTACAAACCAGAAAGAAAACTGGAAACAATTCGTGAATTGACATGCGTACGGTGGGAGTCGGACCCACTGCGAGCTGCTTCATTACTCCCTCAGGGCAACATAACACAGCCGTGCACCGTGCACAACGTCCGCTTTCCTTCGCAGATACAAGAACTCCGTGGTGAGCAATTTAAAAAAAAACTCAGGCCGAAATAACTTCGGCGACGCAGTAAGACATGAGAAATACCGAGTTAAAGATTATCTCATAACTCGGAACACTGCAAGAGGTGACAGCTGAAGTACGAATGCATTCTCCTAGAGGGTGGAATCAAGGATGCAAAATATCCACGATCCCAGGAATTCCTTCAGGATTTGCCGCTGTTCGTTGCCCTGATCGCATCCAAGATCGCACCCTCCTCCAACTCACTCACCTCGCGGTTAAATGTCTCCTCCAACGTCTCGTTTGTAGGATTTCCACCACTCTCGTAGGCCCATACGGCGCAGAATACTGCCAAGGTCCTCATCGCCATCACGGTATCCCGATGCTTTATTCCCAGAATTTTGTGCCGTCCCGTGAAGACTTCAAGCTGGGGTGCCATGGCTTGCTGATTGTTGTTCATATCATGGTGTGTGAGGGCGAGGCCCTGGACGTAAGTATACCGTCGGAGGCGCTGCAAATCCTGTGGAGAGTTCCGCCCCCCGTTGGCAAGCCAAGAATCCAGCCAGACGGTCTCTTGCTTAACAACCATCAGACCGGTTTCCAGCGCCTCGTTGAGACGTTTGACGGCGCGATAGACAGCCGCCAAGTAGAACGAGAACATGTAGGTCCCGAACGCGGCCCCGTACTGCTGAATACGCTCAAGCCGAGGCTGTATTCCCGTGCCGCTTCGGAAATCTGTCAGTCCTATGAGGAAATCAACGCAGAGATGGTCGAGGGACCTTGGTTTGCACTTGAGCTGACGCTTGACCTGTCGCCTTCTTAAAGCCGCAACCCCATCGGGATCAAGATTCAGGTCCTTCCACGGTATCAGGCCATCGAAGGCAGCAATTTGGAGCTGTTGAGCCATTTGCGACACCTCCGACACCTGGTGGAATGGAGACTCGTGTTGCTGAGCGAATGGTGGACAAGGTTTTTTAATAGATAAGGGCAGGCTGACATCCGTTGGGTCAATCTTACCCGTCACAGCTCGTTTCAAAGATTTAACGAGTCCCGTCACGGTCAAAGATGTGGGTTGTGAGCTGGATGCTCGCGGGGATGAAGATTTGCCCGGTCCTGGTGAAGGCCCTCCACCATTTGCAGGTGGGCTAGTTGTGGGTTGATTGATTTTGGGCCTGCTGATCGGCAGTACCTGGGTCCAATTTATTGCTCACGGGATCGGGCGGCGGAGGGTGCTGGATGCCGGGTACACCAAGGGTGGGGATGTTCGGCGGTAAGGTATGAACAACGGGCTCCCCGAGGGCGGCACTAGGGACATTGTGTAGAGCAATCTGGGGGTTGAAGATCATGCTCGCAAGCTCATCGTGAACTTGTGTTGCAGTTGGCCGGTCACTTGTGTTTGCAGTCCAGCACCGCGTGGCAAGTTCCCAGAGCTCACCAGTCATTGTCCGGCCTTCATCGGCTTCCGGGTGTTCTGGCCGCACCCCGTAATGGACAACCAGAGCGAGAAATTCCCCGTACGGCACGGAAAGCAGAGGAATTTCATCTGTATATAACTCATGTTCTGGCTTGGCTTGGCTTTGAACCCCTGGCTTTCGCTTGGCTTTTGCTGGCTTTGGCTTTTGATTCCTCAAGCCAAAGCCAAAGCCGTGAGAGCTGGCTTGGCTTGGCCTGGCTTTGGCTTGAGCCCTGGCTTTCGGGTGTCAATTTTCCCATGGTTTAAAATATTCCAAACCGTTGGAAAGGTACTGATCTTGACGTGTTCTTGTCGCACTGATACCATGTTGCTCACATGTGCATACTTACACCCCAATCTAATGCAAATTATCGAGGATGAATTTATTCACCAATATCCCACTGAGCAAACACCGAAAAATACAGATCCTGAACCAATTCCGAACGCGAAGGTGGCTTCGAGCAGTGTTGTAGTTAAGGGTCTTATTAAGGGTACTGCCCAAAATTAAGGCCTTAAGTCTTGTTAAGGCTTATTAAGGGTGCTCAAATTAAGGGTCATATTAAGGGTTAATTCCTAAAATAGCTGTGCCCTGCCCCTGCACAATACAGCGCAAAAACACAGTATTAACCTTCATAATCCTCCCCAGAGCCCTCCTGAGCACCGGGGTCAGGTTCCTCACCATTATTTTGAGCTGCAAGAGGTTTCATCAGTGAAACTTACGCTGCTTTGAACCGTGAGAGAAAATATCTCATAACCGTTGAACAGGCCATCAAGCCGTGAAATTCCGCTTCAAAAATGCTATGGTTTGTGTTGGGTTTGCGGGACAGATTATGCCTGGAGGTGAGAGTACTGACTGAATGTTCACTGCAGTGATTACTTTTGACAGGCTTAAGATACGACCCGCCCAATATTAAGGCCTTAGTCTTAACATGTGTTAAGCCCTTAACCCTTAACTGCAACACTGTTGACATGTGCGCTCGTTGGAAATCTCTTTTGAAAATGGACAAGTGCCTACGGAGCTCATGGAAAGGATTCCACAGTGCACGAGTCTCACACGGCTCTGTATTCGCATTCCGATCGCCATCCCGGATGGAGCAGATTTGCGTCCCCCTCGGCTCGGGCGTTTTGGCGCTAGCCTGATACAGTTCGCCCCGGCGCTTACCCATTTCGACCTCCCGTTTGAGATGAACATTCCCCTCGATTTCATCACCGACATTATCTCGAGCCTCCCGCGCCTCACGCATTTGCGAATCTGCACACCCCAGTGCGGTATCCTGCCGGGCGGGGCTCCTGCTCCTGCTCCACCGCTTGCTGTCCCTCCCAACCTGCACGAACTCGAAATTTCCGTGCGCCACGGCGCTGGCCTCCTTTTCAAGTGGTTCCTGTCGCACCGCGAACCTCCGGTTTTTACATATCTCTCGCTGGCAGGGCACGTAGGCGACCTATCCCACCTCTCCCTCGACTACGCCATCAGTCCAATCGACATATACTTTCGACGCTTTGGTGCCCAAATCATCTCCCTCTCGCTGGCCTTTTGGGTGGAGGAGTTCGCTCGTTTGTTCACCCTTTTATACGCGACCTATATGGTGCTAATACCCCCTGCAGCCACCCAAGCCTTTGAATACCGTGTCTTCGCTTCGACTACTCAGCTGCAGAAGCTCTCGTTAGCGCGCCAGTACACTATGACCGTCCCCACGACACTCAGAACCTTGATGCAGTCCTCGACCCACCTCTCCGATCTCGCAATCGAGGTGCGTACGCCATCGGATCCACCTCTTGGCTGCCTCGATTGGGCGGTGATTGATGCGCTACTGGCTTCTCCGCACTACGAATGCCTGCGGCACTTCTCGCTCACGAACTGGATCTCCAAGAAATCCATCCTCACGGCAGACTTTAAGTTGATGATGCCGCAGGCAGCGGCACGCCAAATCCTTCACCATGAGTAGGGTCAGGCGAGTTCGTAGTCTACTTGCATCGCCCTCTCATCTAGTAGAATACGCGGGGTGTCGGTCGAATTAAACTGTTGGTGCCCAGCGCCAGGAAATCTGAGAAATCCGACCGCACATGACTTGTGCAACACTGGTGTGGAAACAAAACGTCTCACGATAGAGGTCAAGTGCGCACGCTGGGAGTCGAACCCAACTCATCAGCTGCTGGGAGCAGTTGTCGTCTGGTCACAGAATGCAGCGGTGCACCCTGCACGACGTCCGCCTTCCGACCTCCACTCTTGTGGGGCCTCAAGTAACTGGGCACACATCTTCTTACCTTGCTTTTCGAAGATTGACTCAATTTAAATCGTATAAAAGCCCCGAAAAAAGAAATCACCACGTTCAAGATATGCGGACGCTGGGAGTCGAACCCAGTTAGCCAACTGCTTGAATCGTTGTGCATTTTCGAACAGAGTGCAGCAGTGCACCACACACGACACCCGCTTTCATTCACAGATGCAAGGATTTTATTGCTGCGTCGGTAAATTTCCTCGATGGAATGCATAAATAAGTTCCACGGTGCTCAAACCATGCTCAAACCATCCCTCACTTCACAATCTCCTCACTCGAATAATTTCCGGCATTAAACTGAATAGCTATAGGAAGACGAATTGAAGACACGGTAGCGGAGCCAGAGGAAAAACGGATTATGCCCTCCAATGCGGGTGCTGGGAGCCGAACCCAACTGATCTGATTCAACGGCTTGAATCCACTTAGAATTGCAACAGAATGCAGCGGTACACTGCACGACGTCCGCCGCTGTTCATATGCCTGGATACGTAAGTATCTGGGTCTTGTAGTATGTGAGATCTGACAATCATTGATGGCAACAAATCGCCTTTCCTGGTTTATTTATTCCCACGCTACTTGCCGCGGTTCCTACTCCTTCCTTTGGCGCATGGTAGATTTCCAGAGAGGTAGAGGGGTGCATTTTTTTTGTCCGCTCGAATAAGTACAGGGTATTTTTGTTTCCGTCTCGTGCTCGTCGTTGGCGCCGAATAGTGCACACCAGCGTATCTTCTGCGTCGTGTCGCATCAGTCGCCTTCCCGGATTTTGGACCGACCGCACCTTTATGGCGGGGTGTGGGACCTGATGTAGAGCATTAAATGGCGAAACCAGGAACCGTCTGTAGATGGCGATGTAAGCGGCACTTCCAGCTCGTATTTCTTCGTTTTTCTGGTTGAGGACCCTTTGAGCATCCTGTCCGCATAGTATCTTCCGTTAAATTTGAGCACCCCGTTACCAGCTTCGCCTTGGTGGACCAACATCTAGTGGTAGTTGGACATACACCTATTATAGTCTGCAGGTGTCGTACCTTCCGACACCGTCTGCACTGGCCAGGCCCTTGGTCTACATTGGAACTCAGGTGAGTATTTTCCTTCCTTCCTGTGGCTTTATATCTAGAAACAGTTCCCTCAAGGGTACACTGGCTGCTTGCTCATTAGGGATCGTGGACGATAGCCACTTCCTGCTTGCAGGGCCCGTTAGCTGTTTACAAGCTTTCCGGTCGGCCGCAGCCGTCTACAGGATTCCCAAAACACCTAAACCTTGCTGGCAGGTGCGGTCTGATGACTGCGAGTTCGTTTCTCGACCTCCTCTGGAACCCATCATCAAGCAGTGAGCACCATCGTGCTGGACACAAATCCATTGCAGTATGTAGCAGTACCTTCCTACGTCGGGTATTCATGTCCAACGACCGGCATGCGCGGTTTCGACTTTCTGCCCATTCGTTGGTCGATCCTGTTCCGGTGCATCTTGGCGTGACTGGTGGGAACCGTGTTGGGTTGTACCGTCGACCCTGCAACTCGCCTATGTTTACAATGTTTGATATGGGGAACATTTCGGACTCTCATCCGCTGAACAAGGGGTGGGTCGTTCGCGGGGAAGACTGTGGGTCTATAGTTTACCAGGCTGGATTACAGGATGTATTAGAGCCAGGATCACTCAGCATAGATGAGGGTGAAGGCAGGATAACTTCTATGATACGGTCATATACAAGAGGTTTGGCGAAGGTAGTTGCTTTAGAAATACAACCTCATGTATGTATCCAGGCTCCGCCCGGCAGGGCCATGCCTCAGATATAAACAAGTACGTTGGTGGGTGCAACAAACCCTCCATGCATCAATTGACCAAAACGGACGCACTCCCGCCCGTCAAATCGCAAGTTATCCCCTTTGGCTCGTTGTGACCGCTCGCTCCGTTGTTGTCAGGAGAACTGCTCGTGGAGAGGTATCAAGTTCTACAATTTAGTGAATCAAAGCAGCTAAACTAAACAATTTCCGGTTTTTTTTCTAAGGGCAAGAACAAGCACAAAAAAGCGTGGAACGGCTGGATCTGGATTCCCAGTGAGTTCTTGCGCTGTGACTCCACTTTATTGTCCTCATCAACACCAACCTCGCAAAAAATAAAAAAAAAGCCAAGGAAAGGAAAGCCTGGAAAGGAAAGGAAAGGGCATCGGCATCCAGTAGGACCCAGGCTCGAATCGAACGAACAGCTCGCAAATACAACCAGTTGCAACTATTGCTAGCGAGTGCGGACCACCGCTTCTGAGGCTTTCTTAGCTGCGAGATAACTTGACTACACCTTGAATCTCTCGACTTGAACCGGCCGCGGACGCAAAAAATGAAGATACAAATTCGGAAATAGTACTACGGGAGAGGGAGGGGACGAGGGGATGCGGGAGGCATAAGCAAAATACTGTATTGTAGTATCATGCGTGGGCTTGGAGTAAAGATTCACAAAGGGGTAACGTTATTGAAGAAACGTGGGGCTAGCAAGCCAACGATGTACTCACCGCGCACCAACCACCTGTGCGTATACAGCCCGACGACGCCCTCGGGGTGGTGGCCTCTGTCGCAAGTCAGAATCCCACCCGACCCGCACATCACCCTAACGCGGATTGGGATTGGGAGATGGCATTGGCGAGAGAGATAGAAGGAAGGCAGGGAGACATGGGGAAGTACCGTACCACAAGGAGGATGGGAGGAATAGGGAGGAGGAAGGCAGGAGTGGGTGTGGGAAACGGTGAGTGGGGATAGTGGTGCGGATGTCGATGAGGACGTGAACCGATGCACGTGTGGATAGGGAGCGCATGCGCGGATGTGGAGCGGGCGGGTCGAATCCTCGCTTCGGGCCCGAAGGCAAACAACACAGCGAACAGGGGAGGGCGCGAGAAAGAGGACTGTACGAAAAAGGGAGTCATTGCCCGCACGAATTTCACGAAAGGAAAAGGGACGCACAGCACTGCAGTAGGGCGGAGACCTGAGGTGGGCGGGAACGTCGAGGACCGGAGTTTAGATCTACGCACCTTAGCGACGTTAGTAAGTATAAGCGAAGGGGAACGTACGGGGCTGCAACTTGAAATGTGCCACACAAGTCGAGGCTGGGAGCACGAGATATCGATGTTGATTCCACGCCCAAATTCAGGTGCGTCGAGGGCTTTCGATTTAGTGGGAATGCGCTGACCCGAAGCGTGACCGTGCGGGTAGCATGCGCGAATTGCGATCTAGGGATCCACCGAGATGCTGCCGCGACGTGAGTACAGGGGTGCGATGACGTCGCGCCTGCGTCCCAGCGTCCCAGGTCGTAGTCGGGCCGCAGTCGTAAGTAGTACATATGTATGCGCGCCCGCATGAGCAGTGTACCTGCCTGTGCATATCAGCATGCTCCCCCAAGCCGCGTGGGTACTAGCAGCGCACCCGCGTTCCATAGGTCCCCGACTGCGAGCGCGCGCCATACAGAGGATGATGACGGGCCTACAACGTATCCGTGTCGGCGGCAGCGGTATTGTGCGCGCTACCTCCGCCGTGCTCCCTTCCCACCTTCTCGCCAATTGTGCCGCAGGAACAGCGGTACGGGAAATGGACTATCCACCCACCGCGGGAGAGGGAGATACGGCGGAGGCAGTAGTCTCGACTCCGCGTTCGGGAGGAAGGTCGGGCTAGGGAGAGGGTGCGAGAAAGTTGGGCTAGGGAGAGGGCGCAAGTGCAGGCGGCGCGAGGGCCCGAAGTCCAGCGGCAGACAGCGTGGTGCTTGCGTTGCGAGGAGATGGTGTCGCCTCGTCGTACTTGCGGTGCCGCTGTCGTACTTGGTGCGACTGTCGGTATTGCCGTAGGTGTGGGGGCTATCCGGTATGGACGTAGGTCGCCTCGCGATCCGGTATGTGCGTAGGTCGTCCTCGCCTTGCCTCGAATGGGAATCCGCCAAATGCGAGGGCGCGCAGCGTCTGCGTGTCGCTCCGCCAGAACGGCGCGGACTGCTTACCTGCGCGACGCAACCGAAGTCGTTGGGCTGGCGTAGGATGCGATGCGCGAGGGGGTGGATCAGGGGACACAGAATGCGTGCGGACAATGCGCGATTGGGAGGCGGATTGGGGCGGGGGCGGTGGAGGTGGAGAAGGCCTACGTATACGGCACGACGTTGACAGAGGAGGCGCGCCGCGCGCGAAGGACGTATTCTACAGCAACGTGAGTAGGTATAGACAGATGACGCGGACGCACGGAGCGGTATCGCCAGCTGTGCAAATAGATTCCTACTGCCAGGCCGCTCGCGAGATGGACTGGACGGTTGGGCCAGATCTGGTACAGACGGTGCGTAGGTAGTTGTGCTCGCACACACGAGAAAGAGAGCAAGAGACGCACGGATATTACACCGACGGCGCCGAATCGCCTCGCGCTAGGTTAGCCCGTTTATGAACGGCTCGTAAAGACACTGCTGCTGCTGCTCCACGCTTCCGACGAGGACCGGATCCAGCGACTTTCTTTTGTTGGGCTTTCGATTCATTTTGGCTGTTTTTGAGCGCGCCACGCGGGGCGTTGGTGGCAATAACGTTCTCGGGGCGTTGGTCCACAGTGAGAGCAAGAAAGTAGCTGGATGCGAGCTAATTCCAGAGCGGGATCGTGGAGTCGGGGACGAAGAACGGGTGAGAAAAGGGCCGACGGCCCGGTGTTCTGAGTCAACGGCAATCACAATGGCTGTGCCGGCGCTTCTTTTTCCTTCCACGACTTCAACTTTGTCGGTAAAGCAAGCCCGTCCGTCCGCAGGATTCGAAGCTATCTCAACTGAGCCATTCCTACCGCTTACGCCTGAGAAACTCACGCCTAACCGCATCCCAGCGGCCTTTAGACTCGCTCGGGCTGTTACGCGCCTCAAGTCATCTCCGGCGCGGCGTACTCTGGCTAATGCAGCATGGCTCACTCAGGCCATTATCGCAACAATTCCTTTAAGCTTCTCTAGTTCTCCTCCTGAGAAGATAAAGAAGAAGCCACAGGTCTTCAAGAGGCGTGCTCCAGGTGAAATCCTGGTCCATCCAACGGCATTACAGCCGTTTGCATAAGTTCGTGAAAACACTTTTTTTTCTTTCGGGCCCACGTGCTCGTGCCGATGATGCCGAAAGGCTTTCCGACCAAAGGTACTCTCGGGTTCGTATGGGCAGACCTTCGAGGTTGTAGCCCAGCCTTGCCGACAAGTCAACCTGTCGCCCGGTGGAAGGAACGACTACTTTTCGCCTTCCGGAACACCGGCCCGAGTAAGAGAAAAAAGCGTGCTTTCACGGAATTATGCAAACAGCTATAACCCCGACTCTCGACGATCTAGCGATCTGAAACAATTCTGGTGTTGAAACTTGAACGCCTCAAGGCTTGGTAGCTCTCGGTGCCTCATACGAGGACTAATTTCTTCCGGCACCCATGAAATCTGACGAGGACTGGCCATGGGCGCGATCTGAACGAGTCTGTCTCCTCATCGTGAAACCTATTCAGCCGGTTTATCTGGGTCCCCGCGAACAAATGCGCGATCTTAACGCATCCAACCCGGCCCAACCTGGCACACATTATTCTTGTTTCCTTCAGGCTTCGATACGATTTCCCATGAATCCAACCTGGATCTACCTCTTTCCCTTGCGTTGGGACATCGCAATCGCAATCTTTCTGGGCTCGATCCACGATTGCCAGTCGCGACATCGCGAAATTCTGATTAAATCGGGCTTGAGACTGCGGGCAACACACCACGCTTACATATAACTGGCTTCCCGTCCTAGTATCCCTGCAGACCTGAAGGTGCTACTAATATAATCACCAGCAGCGCACCGCGCACGACGTCGGCTTTCCTTTGCCCGCAGAAGAATCCCATGGGCGAGCAAATCTTTTTGAGCGCAACACAAAACCACTTACTTCACCCGCGCTCAAAAAGATTCCGACGCACCTAGCCTGAGGTATCAAACCGGGCGGCCACTCACATCACTTACTCTTGCAGTAAACTGAGTAGGAAGACAACACCGTGCGTAAACTAGATAAGAAAAAGATCGGGAATCTGGCAACAGGAGAATGCGGACGCTGGGATTCAAACCCACAGACTGCTTCAAGTGTGTATACTTGAGTTGACACAGAACGCAGCAGTGCACCGCGCACGACGTCGGCTTTACAAACGCTCTTCTGACTCGGTACAAAAGCGAGATCATTTCGCTGTGACAATGTATATTAATTTCCAACTTGAACTTTCAGATGGGCATTTTACTTTTTGATCTCCCACGGACGCAAGTACCCGGGTTTTCGTTAGGTGTCCTTCCGATACCCTTTCCGGGGGCGACACGTAGGGGAGGGACGCAAAAAGTGCGATTCACCCGGAGGAGGAATGCAGACGCTAGGAGTCGAACCCAACTTATCCGCTGCTGGTAACCGTGAAGGTCCTCTGAATGCAGCAGTGCACCGCGCACGACGTCCGTCTTCCTTGT
The DNA here is from genome assembly GCA_029378385.1 of Mycena metata. Lineage (NCBI taxonomy): Eukaryota > Fungi > Basidiomycota > Agaricomycetes > Agaricales > Mycenaceae > Mycena > Mycena metata. The sequence continues at coordinate 262,081 of JARKIB010000056.1, forward strand.
GTACGCAACAACTTCACAGGTGCTTCACTTAGTAGATTTCCTCAGCACTGGGAGGCTCGCAGTCGACATGACATAATGACCATCGCCCCCCAAAGAAATTTGAACCTTCCTGACTCGATTTACTTCCCTGATCACCTCGCTTGATTGAGACTAATTTTTCCACATCACAGTAAATAAGCTCATAAACCAGTAGGAAGACAAAGTAAACGGGGAGAGAAAAAAAAATTGCACTCGTGGCCGTCGAATGCGGAGGCTTGGGGTCGAACCCAAGACTGTGTCAAGCTACACTGACACCAGAGGCTCATCAATAGAATGCCGCTGTTTGCTACCTACCGTCCTCAGGATAATCCATTACCTACCTACCTACCTTCCGTAGATAGATTCGTTGTAGAAGCCAAGCACTGAACCCATGGGAAATATCTCATTGTAGTCCTACCATAAGCGATTACATTTGGGGGTAGCCCCCCGCCTCGCAGAGGCCCAATCCATGTCGTTATCATTTTATTCTATTTATGTGCCTCGGCCGAACGGACCCGAGCCCCGTAGAAGATCTGGAGCCAAGATTAACAGGTGTGCTGATTGGAACCAGGATAAAGTTCAGCCCCACGCCAACAGGCTAGTCTCGGCGACATTTTTACCGGTCACAGTGGGTCCGGCGGACTTTTTGGAAAACTAAAGTTCGAAAATTGGTGTCACGGTTCACGGCCGCGGAGAATTGAGTAAAATAATACAGTACACCATCTTTCTGGGGTGATGGCTGCTGCGTTTAATTCATTTTTTCCATGATTCATGTGCCTCGGTCGAACGGACCCGAACCCGGTAGAAGATACGCCGGAGCCAAACAGGCGCGCTGATTGTAACCAGGATAAAGATCAGCACCCGCCTGACGTTGTGTGTCATCTCCTTGTCCTCCACCTCCACCTTCACTACTGCAATACCTCTGTTTCTTAAGTCAGTTCCTCTCGTGGAAATGCTTCTGTTGGCTGATATGCTTGCCTCTCAAGGTCAACCCGCCAATATGTTTCCATTAGATGGTGATTCTCGCTCACTCTACATCATTGGTATGTGATTGTATTTCCCGAGCATCCAAGACACTGATAGTTTTGAATAGGTGGCCAGGGTGGTCCTGGTGGTCAGGCACACCTGCAAGGTGGAGCTGGTGGAGTGGGACAGGGTCCCATTGTGCATATCACTACACCACAGTTGATTGCACCTAACCTGCAAGCCACACTCGCTACAGAGCAGGCATTACAGCGTCGCAACATCCAAACTTCCCAAATTGCCAGTCATTGTCCTCCTGCATCACGAATCTTCTGTGGCAGACAAGATATCCTGGGCAAAATGCATCATTTCTTCTCTGACACTGGGAGTCAACACATTTATGTGCTACATGGACTCGGAGGTGGTGGAAAAACACAGATTGCTCTGAAATTCATAAACAAAACATCATCTCGGTGAGCTTGATCACCCAAGTAGAAAATGTTTGTTGATCCAGTTGTATGCCAGCTTCTCAGACATATTTTTCATTGACACCAGCACAATTGCAACAATTGAGACAGGTCTCAAGAATATAGCAGTGCTGAAAGAATTTGGAGATTTGCCAGAAGCTGGTTTACTATGGCTAACCAGCAAAGTCGAAGAATGGCTCCTTCTTTTCGACAATGCAGATGACCCAAATATCAATCTGAATAATTTTATTCCTCAGTGCAATCACGGGAATATAATTATCACCTCTCGGAATCCAGGAATGTGTGTTTATGCTGGATCCAGCTCACTTGTGTCAGACATGGAAGAGGAAGATGCAGTGGCATTGTTACTCAAGAGTGCTTTACAAAAGGCCACAGTTCGTACTGAACAAATTGCAGCAGAAATTGTGAAGGTAGGACAATCAGGCCTGGGAACACATCCAATATTTGAACACTTCTTTAGGTGTTGCACTATCTACCTCTGGCAATTGTTCAGGCTGGTGCATTCATATTGAAATCTCGAGATCTGGATAGTTATCTTGCTCTTTATATGAAGAACCAAGCACGACTGCTTAGTGAAAAGCCTGCTCAGTCTTACGACCATTATGCCTGGACAGTGTACACAACATGGCAAATGAGTTTTGACAGGCTCACACCCCCAGCTGCCATGTTCTTACAACATTGTTCATTCCTCCATTACAATGGAATCTCAGAGAAGATCTTCAGCTATGCATCAAAGTACCAGTTTCCTTCTAATGGCCCATCTGAAGAAGAGTTACGGGCACCTTTGGAATTCCTCTCATGTTTTCTGGGGCCAACTGGAGAATGGGACTCTTTGCAGTTCTTGGATGCTACCAATGAGATCCAATCCTATTCATTGATTAGCTTTGATGCAGAGAAGAAGCTCTTTTTCATCCATCCATTAGTACATGCCTGGAGTCAAGCCACAGTCCAAAGCCCAAAGAGATATGTGTCCATCATGGGGTCCATACTTGGCATGGCCGTTTCGGAACGCACACAGTGGGATATGCAATTGGCAAGTCTGCTATTGTGTCCACACATCGAATTGGCTGTACAGAGGGATGCAGAAGTAGCTCTAGTTTTCAGGAATAAATATGTAATGACATTTTGGGAAGGGGGAAGATACGACCAAGCAGCGAAGCTACAGGAAGAAGTGCTAGAGGACCAGAAACAGTTGCTAGGTGACAGTCATCCAGACACATTGTTTAGCATGGGTAACCTGGCCATCTCATACTCAGGCCTAGGAGAGCATCAAAGGGCAAAAGAACTTCAGGTTGTTGTGCTGGAGAAACAGAAACAGCTTCTAGGTGGGGATCATCCAGACACCCTGCGTACCATGAGTAACCTGGGCAACATATACTTAAACCTGGGAGAGTACGAGAAGGCCAAAGAACTCACGGGTGTTGTGCTAGAGAAACAGAAACAGGTTCTGGGTGAGAATCATCCAGAGAGTCTGCGCATCATGGGTAACCTGGTCAGCTCATACTTAAACCTGCGAGAGTACGAGAAGGCCAACAAACTCATGGGTGTTTTGCTTGAGAAACACAAACAGGTTCTGGGTGAGAATCATCCGCACACCCTGCATGCCATGAGTAACCTGGGCAACTTATACTTAGACCTGGGAGAGTATGAGAAGGCCAAAGAACTCATTGGTGTTGTGCTTGAGAAACGGAAGCAGGTTCTGGGTGTCAATCATCCGGACACCCTGTATAGCATGAGTAGGCTGGCCAGCTCATACTCAAACCTGCGAGAGTACGAGAAGGCCAAAGAGCTTTCGGGTGTTGTGCTAGAAAAACAGAAGCAGGTTCTGGGTGACAATCATCCAGAGACCCTGTATAGCATGAGTAACCTGGCCAGCTCATACTTAAACCTTGGAGAGTACGAGAAGGCCAAAGAACTCATGGGTGTTGTGCTTGAGAAACACAAACAGGTTCTGGATGAGAATCATCCCCACACCCTGCATTCCATGAGTAACCTGGGCAAGTTATACTCAAACCTGGGAGAGTACAAGAAGGCCAATGAAATCATAGGTGTTGTGCTGGAGAAACAGAAGCAGGTTCTGGGTGTCAATCATCCAGACACCCTGTATAGCATGAGTAACCTGGCCAGCTCATACCTGAAGTTGGGAGAGCTCGAGAAGGCCAAAGAACTCCTGAACTTGCTACTTCCGTACTTGCAGATTATTATGTAATATGGTGAGGTCTATGTGCATGGGTTTGATTCTGGCCAAGGAGACTTTCTCAATTCCAGCGTTATTACCCATGATGAGTCGAACCACATGTACCGTTAGTTCCACTTGATGATAAATAAATACAGGAGAAGGGATGTCATTGACTTGGCTAAGTTTCAGTACTGAACAAGTAGTAGGTAGTCCTGTGGTTACCACGCTATCATAGTAGGCGACCAGGGTTATTATATAAGCTTTGCATTTGGGGAAAGCACGTGAGCGGTCCGTTCACGTGTTCTGACCTTCTCTGACACAGCACAGACACAAAACTACGTGTCTCTGTCAAGGGGGAACCGGCATTCAAAAAAACTATATAGGGCCGTTTTTCTTTTTTCCGACTCGACCATTCCACTAAATAACTACCGTAACGTTCCCGCCCACAATATATGGTAATTTATTACATATCCAAGTCGCCGGTGAGGTGGGAAATCAAGGCAGACCATAGATATTGAGCCCTTTTCAATGTAGGACACCAACTGGAGTATCTAAACCTTCAAAACAACCTCCCAAGATAATTTCCGATCTTTCGGGAATAATTATCTTTCTTACCATATATGGACTTGAACTCAGGCAACAAGTGCAGATGGGTAAACATGCCAGCTTGAAGGGATACAACACTCAGAGGCCCAAATTAACCTCTTGAGGACTTGCGAAACAGCGGTTCTCGGCGAAACAGTGGTAGTTGATTTTATTTTTTTTCCGGCCTGGCGGCCGGACTAACTGACCGGCCCTTAGTCGCCGGTTTAAATGCCGGTGCCCCCTTGGTCTCTGTAACCTAAATGCTAATGTTATACAATACACTGAATCTGGGGTAAATCTAGGGAAGACTGGTTTAGAGTACTCAAATTATGGCTTTCCTTGCCCTTTTCGGCCGAAAAGAGTGTTTGATGTCTGAACTGCTCACAGGAAGGCCCTGGACACTTCGATGTTCGAGTGGGACACCTGAGAGGGTGTCCAACGAAATGAAATAATTAATTTCCGAAGCCCTCGAAACTTGAATCTTGCTCACCTCACTTATTCCGAGTCCCGACTTATTTCGCATATTAAAATGAGTAGGACGACAAAAACTAATATGTCCGAGGTGAACCAGAGAAAAAGAACTGGTCGGGAACTATGGGTAGGCGGACGCTGGAAATCGAACCCATCGACTGCTTCAAGTGCCTTAAGTAAGTCAGAGTTGAACGAACACCTTCTGCGTATTACTTTTTCTGCTAATAGTAGCTCACATTGAACCGTCATTCGGTCAATGTCTGGGTAAGGATCGGGGGGTGCCAGTATTTCTGCCGCTGGATTTTATGAAAAGGTGCTGCCCCTGCAGCTGGTGCTTTTGGTAAATCAATGTTTGAAAAGGTCAAGAAGAGGATATACATTATTACATAGAGCGACGCTGACGTTTGTTGACTATACACTGCTACATATTTGGAAGCGGTCTCGGCGGGTCATTGGGCCTAAGCAGACCGGCGACGCAGAGTCCAAAACACAAACAGAAACGAAAAAAAGTCCGCTACGGTAACATCAGAACTCGAACTGGAGCACTGGTAAGATCTCTATCGTGCATTGAGTGATCGTGGATAGCGTGACAATTTTCAGCATGCAAAGCAGGACCGTAAGAGTTCGGATACTTTGAGGTGCTCATCATGGAAATGCTGTCCGTTTCCTAGATGGATTTAGGGAAAGATTGTGCCGTATCTAAATCGCGGGTGAGGTAGGATAAGAGCGTGACAATTGGCGGAGGAGAGAAGTAGGGAAGGGAGAGAGAATAGATAAGAACAAACGGGGTGGAAGAACCAATCTGAAGAACGGCGGCCAGTTTAATGCGGGAGACTCCGAATAGGTAGGTATGGACGTGACACGTAGTATTCGTGAGTTCAAGGAATGTCGATAAATAGATAGTCAATGATTTCTCCGTGCTTCCACAGGTTGCCGCATGCCGAAGGTTCCTCTTGGACACCGAAAGCGGAAGTGCCGACGGAGTACCAGGATCTTGGGGCAGCCAGGGTTTCGCCTGCATTCGATACCGAGGTTCTACGACCGCAATGGCGGATGACACCATCCCCAGGGATGAAATGACGATCTGTGCATCCGTTAGTGGGCGGACACACAGACGAAGGCACCTTACCAGACCCACTACTGAATTAAAATTTGCATCCACCCTGAAGGCCAAGTGCCGTCCGCCTAGGGAAGAAAAATTCATGAGCGAAACTGGCCGAAAGCGGCAATGTCATTACCTTATTTGGCCTCTCGTCCGAGGATCACAGTGCCAGGGCGGGTGCGCTAGGTGGATCGATGAGGACGGAGGAGACGGGGGTGCTTGTATGGACACTCCCAAACTCCGAGTGCGCGCCCGCCCCTGACCTACCTCCGCGTGAGTGAAGCAGCGCGCGAGGCTCCACCCGCCGTGGGCAACGCACACGTGATGTATCCGTTCTCCAGAAAACGCGGGCCACCAAGTTGCCAACGCCCACCTGAGAGAACAGTGCGCGAAACGCGAGGGTACCGGGTGTGAGCGACAACGTTATCGGGCGCGGCGTGTGCGGGTGGTCGTGTCCGCCAGCCCTGGTTTGAGCGTCCGAGACGTGTGAGGCACCAAAGGCGACGTATGTCGTCGTGGGCGCGATGCATGTCGAGGGGAACCTCGCAGGGCACCGGTAGGCGACCTGCGACGTGCATAGCGTGCAGGTATGGTTCTGAGAAGGGGGCTGGGACGTGACCGACATGCGGGGAGGCGACGCCTCTGTGTCGTGCTCGTGCTCGTGTTGGGGATACTGCGGCTGTAGAAGGCCAGTAGATGGCAGTAACACATGGGAATGCAACGAAGGCGGCGTCGAGCTGTGAACAGTAACCGTCTATGGACCATGGCGGTGGTGTTTCGAAGGTGACGAGGCGGCCGCGAGTGACCGCTACTGAAGCTGCAGGCACGGGAATCGAGCGGTGAGAGTAGTATGCTCGCCACTCGGCGTGGAGGACGGTGTACTAGGGCGGTGCGGGCCGCATAAGGTGCACGAATGGTATTGCGGGCGTCGTAGGCGCGAATCAACATGGTGCGCACCGTTCCGCAGAGTCGGAGTTACGTCGACGTAGGCCATCCCTCGCGACAGCTGGTAGTCTCGCGATCCTAGTGAATGGTGCACAACACATGTACGCTACAGCGAGACGGGGCGACAGTGAGACGTACGGGGAGCTGCATCGGAGACAGACACCAGACCCGCGATGAGAGGTAGTTTTTTTATGTGTAAGCTGCCCCGCGCGCATTGTTCCCGTATGCGCAGGTGGACTGTACCTGCGTTAGATGTGCGTGTCGGCGTTGCGGCGACGATCATCGATAGTTTACGGAGGTAGAGGGGCAGCGCGACCGCGGGCACAACGCAGGTGCGTAGTGGTACAGCTAGTAGTTGGGGCTGGCAATGCGGCGGGAAGCGAAAAATGCGGTGGATGGGATGGCTAAGGACGTCGACGGCGCTGCGAGCAGAAGGACCGCCGAAGAACGTCGCTGTACAGGCGGAGTCAACGAAGGCGGCGCGCATGACGAAAATCGGTGGCACCTTATGCGTCCGCCTATCTGGAGCGCGCGGAAGTGGCTCGTAGTGGCAGCTTGTCGTCCGTGTGGTGCTCTTACAGAAGGCCGGCGCACGCGGTAGTGTGCTCGCCACCGTCCGGATCGCACATAGTAAACACATCGTGCGGGGGCCGAAGTGGGTTGGAGTGAAGATGCATTGACCGGGGCAAGCAGTTCGGGTGGACGGCGGAGTTCAATTGAAAGTCGGCGCGTCGACAAACAACCGAACGTGTACTGAAGAATTGGTTCAGAAACAGCACACATATGCCGTTTTATGAAGTAACTGATATCACCTGGACCCCGCCACCTTCCCGCCTAACGTCCCCAGATACCATCCCAAAAGCAGCCCACCCAGCCCATCATAAAGTAGCACGCCCAACAGTGCATTCCTTTTGGTGTACACTGTCGCATTCTGCGCGCCGCTCGTCATGAGCCACTTGAGGTTAGCCAGGAGGGCGAGGACGACCCGGATGGGCGCACTGGCGTGGAGAAACTGGTTCAAGGCGATGGGCATGTATGCCGTCGCGAGGTCTAGAGGTTGTACGAGTAAGCAAAGAGTGAATGTTTCTGAGGGCGAGAACGGCTAGTGCACATGCAAGTCCAACTTGAAGCGCAGTCGTAGCGATTCCGAGCGGGGAGACGTCCTCTGGTGCTTGAACCCTCGCTTTTGCGAAGAGCAGGCGGAGTCCGAGCGTCGTCAATCCCAAGGCATGGAGGAAGATGGGTCATGGGAGGAGGATGGGGTAGAACAGCATTTACGCGAACTGCGTGGGCGCGATTGACTAGAATGGGCCCGGGGCCAGCAGAGACGGAGTCGTGGATGGTGTGTCACGAGGAAAAAGTTGATGGTGATGCTTACGCAAACACCGTTACGCCCGCATCTTAATCAGGAAGGTGGAGGCTTTCTCTTTATTACCCGTCGCAGCCATCAAGGGTACGGTTCCTCCGGAGCCTGAAACACCAGCATTCCAGGATTTCTAGACTCATACTAAATCATTTTGCAGGATTTTCATTTCTACCTCATGCTGCAACTCGCAAGAGACTTCGAGCTACGCCCCGTGCGTCTTTGGTAAAACCACGCGACACCTGAAAGTCTCGCATGAATAAAGAAATCACACCGGTTCTGAGGACCAACTTGTGCGGAGGGACCCTTGAGAACCAGAAGATAGCGACAAAAAGAATATGTAAATCCCCAGCGGGGAGGCGATGTGAAGAAGGGGAGCCCATCAACGGATCTAACGACAGCCCTGTCGGGATACCAGGCGCGTTCAGGGTACATATGTAGATATCACGAGAAGAATGGGAACGATACATATGAGCCTGTGTGAAACATATGCGTGTGGAGGAGTCTGAAAGTCCAAAGTTTACGCGGTGAAGCAATTGAGTAGAGAGGCTGATGGAAAGTACGTGAAAGAACAGAGCAAAGAACACGGGACACCGTTCATGGGTCTTATCGAGGCGCATGGAAATGGTGGACCTAGGCAGTATCACGAGAGCGGTCTACGCCACCAGCATCGCCGATGGAGAGAGCACTCAGCGTTCTATCTGGGCACTGTGTACTCCACAGCAATAGTGCGTCTCCATCGTTCGGCGACAGCAACTCGGACATTCGAGAAACATACGTCGGGGTGCCCGAGGCAGGGTGATCACCCGAGCCACGGAGGGGACGATGTCGGGAAGACTAGAAGAAGGGCAACGATGGGGTAGGGCGATATTGATACGCCACCAGCGGGATAATTTCAGCCTTCTTGCGTCGGTGCTGAGGCCCGAAGAGCCAGCGGAAACGACTGCCATACGTCTCGCACCGCTTGCGCCACCGCCAAACGTCGCTCACGGGTGGTGTAACCTGTGCAGCGAACGCGCACTTGACAAACACCATGGCTCAAGCAACGCGGTTCGCCGGTTATGACGCATGCTCCGGTGCCTCCACAAGTGCGGGATCGATAGTGCATTGGAGAAGTGGAAGTTCTGCGCGTAGTCGTTCAACAAAGAAACATTACGCGCGAAGGAAGACGACGTACTCATCGCGCAGAACTTCATTTCCATGGCATCGTCGAAACATGGGGTCTCCATCCTTCGGCGGCAGCGGCTCCTCACTTCACCGATTCTAGATCGCAGGTGGTCGAGATACCGAACGAGGAGGCCGAGGGAGGTGCGTGGGGAGAACGACGGCTTGGAGGCAAGGGCGCTGGTGAGATCGGGAATGAATGGCAGCGACGGATGGCCGGGTCTAAGTGGTGGCGCCGGGCAGGCGTTCATATCGACTCGTTCAGTCGCCCGGATCTGTGGGTGCTAATATAAACACGTTCGTCGCTGGATAACTGACAGATCGCGGAGCGTTATCGATGATAACCAAACGCGAGGAACGACGCCAGGATGCGCAGACCGATGCGAGGAGATGTGGCTTCGTGTCCGACATGCAGGCGTGTTCCGGCGGGAGGGCGGCGCGTGGTGTGTGGGGGCACGGTGCAGGATCTTGCGAGAGAGACACACTCTCCGGTGGAAATATCGCAGAGCAAGTGTGGGACGAGGGAGCAGCATTCGAGGCGGCGGCAGCGCGGTGTCGATGTCCAAAGCCCGGACAGGAGGGTTGGGTTAGCGGGGACGGTATAGAACCCACACAGCGCACGAATGGAGGGAGCCGGGCAGATGCCGACGCGGGTGCGAACGCAGGGCATGGGTACGGCAGCGGGAAGCCTCGAGGCCCGGTGCGTCCCAACGGTACCAAGTGCGGGATCTCAGCAGCGCGTGACGCAGCACGGACGTAGCCCGCAAGGGAGCCGTGGAGGTGACAGAGATGGGCTAAGACACCATGAACAACGGCGGGCGGCGGGCGCCACTGCTTTCTTCGTGTGTAGCCCGCTCTTCTCCCTGTAGTAGCCCGCTCGTTCGGCCAGAGCTGCTGGATGTCGTTCCTCGGCACGAATCCATGCCCGCGCGGCTGCTGAGGGCGGCGTTAAAGGGGCGCAAGATGGACGAGCTGCACAAAGTGGCCGCGTTAGGCTTTCTCAAACGCAAGTGGAGTCGAAGCACGAACCGGGCAGGCGTACCAGTCAATTGTGACGGAAGCTTTCAATGCCCGGAAGGGTTTGTCTCTATGTTCTGTGCCCAGGGGTCATAGTGCGATTAACTGACGAGGCGTTTCGAACGTACCGATGAACGGTCGTCAATAGCAACCCCAAATGCGCTAAATAATCTCGTCGAGGCTTCCACAAGGTATCTGGATGACCTCGATGAGGGCGCAGCGTAAGTGTACGGTTCTGGAGGGAGAGAGGAGCGCACACACAAATAAAGGATTTGAAGAAGGATTATGGAGAGAAGATGGTCTTTGGTCTGTGCGGCAAGCACGTCTACGGCCATGGTCCCTGGACACTCCCGTCAATGACATGGCTGCAGAAAAAAAGAAACGGGAAATGAGGAACGTACGGATAGGGTGAAGGAGGCGCGGTTCTACCGTGCTCGCGGTACAATGGATTATGGAGCAGTGGATTTTCTGACCGGGAGGATAATCAACACAGCGAAGGTTAGACGGAAAGTCGCAAACGCACCTGTTGATCGCAAGCCGCCATTGGCATTTTACCGGGCGAGGAATAGCAACGGTATGAGTAATTCTGTAGGGCGTGGTTAAGTGGTGAATGGCACGCAAGTAGACGGCTTGAAGAGGACCTACTAATCATCTTCTTCCGGAGACCAAGTTGCAACGCTTAAGCGTGCAGATTCGTGCGTGGATGTGTGATAGACGGAGTGAGAACCGAGTGGCGCGTCACTACACAAAGAGGTCAGACAGAAAGCTCGCCAGTTCAGTTGACTAACACAAACAGTCGCCGAATCCACTGGCAGGTAATCCCAAGGCAGTCCAGGTCAATCGACGTCCAGGTGGCACGCTGTCGACACTGAAGATAGATTCGGAGGCGGTAAGAGTAGCGACGAGGACTCAGGAGCCAAGATGCCCGAGTGACTGGAAAAGGCTTGGGCCGACGCTGCCAGGCCTTCGGCCCTGCGGTGATGATGGTTAGAGGAGGCTGTTTGGCACAGTCATGTTTGTTGATCCGGTCGTCGGCAGCTTGCCGCTTTCGGCCACTTCCGTCGATTGCCCGTCGGGATGAGCAAAGTAGTCGGTGCAAGTCGGGTGCGCGGAGCCTCACACATACTTTCAGCATTGAATTGACAATAAAAGGCATGTGTCTAATTCGCCAGTCAATTTTTCATGGGCTCCCCTTCTGCAATAACCCGAAGCCCTCTATGTCGTTAAAAAATTCCGACGTCAATCCTCATTCTAGGAAGAAGTCAATCCTCGTTCTGTTTGGGGGGTTAGCTTTAGGGCCGATCAGGAAGTCTAAACGACATTGATAATTGCTGCTCTTGTCAACGTTGGAATGATGCAACCTCCTTTGGCATCGAGCCGAGACAATGGCTTCAGGGTCGATTGTCTGTTGGCCCTATGCTAGGTTCTTTTGACCCGGTTGCATTGCTCGGTCATCAGAAGTTCGGTGCATCTACTCTCCAATCACATGCATCAGGCTCCTTTTTTTCCCTGGTGTTACCTAATTTGAGAGGAAAGCATCCTAGCTTTGAATAGACATTTAACGCACCGGGGCCTGCACCCGCAGGCTGTGTGGCTCAAAGTTCACAATCATCCAATGGCAATTCACTCACTCAGGCGCTTTTTTTTGAGGCTTCCATTTTTGTGGAGGCAATTCACAGACCAAAATAGAGCACTCCGCTCAATGGCCGCACAAAAAATGGAGGGACACACACTTACTTTCTGCCACCTATGTACACCATCCTCCTGTGATCAGTGCTTGTTCCGTCTCAACGAAGATCACCACATACGCCACTGACTGTGGATGAGGAACCATCTCACACGGTCAGCCGTAAGATGTGATGGTCACCACTGAACAAGCATTGGTTACAGAAGGATGAGGGAGGTAGGCGACTGAATGTGGCAAGGCTGGCTGCAATTGGGATGGTTGAAGTAACAACATTGTGTCAGAAAATGATTCACGCGGGGTTTCTCCGGATGTCCGTTGATTCATCAACATCGAAAAGATTAGCCACTGCACATATATATACACATGCTCATACCTAGCTCATACCTAGCTTGGCACAAGTCGGTGAATGCTTGAGAAAATTATTGCCATCATGAAGATCCGTTATTGGTACTGACGTTTTGCTGCGTCGGCTTTGCATGGCTCGATGCTGTGTCGGTGGGAACAAAACTATCTGAAATGGTAACCAAAAATTCATCCTCTCAGGTGGTGTCGGGCAGCCGAGAATCATGATCTTTGAATTTCAAAGCCCCCGTGCTAACCTTCCGTGATGCACCGCTGGCTTGAACAGATAGCGTTTTTTTCCCACCGCGGACATGCGGATGGATAACCTGGTGAGAAAAGGTAGTTCTTTAAGAGAGGACTGGAAAAATCAAGTGGTGAAAAAGTGCAGTAACGAAGGGGATCCGCTCATGCACACGAGCAGTTAGCGTTCGGTATTGAAAGTATTGCCGCAGCTTCGGATTCGGCTGATTAATTCTAGGTCACCGTTATTGCTACTTTCTGTTGTCTTGGTTCTAAGGCGGGGCACGGGGGAACCTGTGGGATCTGCTCACTGGGGCTCGGAATGGCAGGGAGTGGTCCAGGGGCGATGGTATATTTTTACTTACTTTGTACACCAGGATAATCCCTGGAAACCGGCGTTCGTTATTCGGACCGTGCTGTGTAATGCTACCTACCTACCTACCTACCGAGCAGTCCGGCATCGCGGCTAGGGTATTTAACTGTGAGTTTCACAGTTTGTCCCCACGCCCAACCATGTGTGCGGGCTTCTTATGTGAGATTATCAGCGTCTTGAAACGCTGCATGTTCCCATGTCAAGACTCAGTGCACAATACCGACAAGAAACGCGGTAACTAAAAATAAAATCGGAGTTACTCAGAATAGGTCGCTGTTGGGCCGCTGGAATGTGAGACGGACATTGTAGTTTAGTATTGAAGGACCAAATATTAATGCCAAGCACTTCCAATACAGATGACTCGGTGGACGTTGGCGGTCAAATATAACTTGGTTTCCGACATCACAGCCGTTTGGGCCCGAACCGACATTGCCCACGTCTCTCACGGCGGCCGCGACCGTTGATACCCACGGGATTCAGAAATGGTGTAAGAGAGACCAAAGAAAGTGGTAGTAAGAAGCTACACCAAGGGCTTTTTGGCAATGTGAATGCACCCCGGAGGTTGCCGTGATGGCCGGCCACCCAATCTTTCAACCGCGGGAAGTTTCGGTTTGATGGCCTGAATGCGGATCGTCTGGGTAACTGTCTCAGTAGTTTTGGACGCTTTTGATGAAGGCAGTATAGTGGTGTATTCTTCAGGTCCCGGTGTTTGTCAAGTTGCGCCGAGAACACAAACGAAGGAGTAGTGGGTCACTCAGTCCTACAAATTTTATGTAAATTCAAAACGAACTGAGTTTGAAATAAAAGTATTGCGAGCTTGCTTCTGATCATTTTACACATCACCTCAACGGCATCCGGCATCCTTGGTGCTGGTCAATTTAGCTTAGAGTGGCCGACCATAGATGGAATCCATTCATACGGCCTAGATGCTTGCCGCGACACCGGAGGGTAAACGAGTAGCTAGCGAGGAAGAGTAAAACGAACTGTTGCGCATTTTAATAGTATACTTTAATTATCTAAGTGCTCGTATCATAGCTGTTTGCATAATTCCGTGAAAACACGTTTTTTTTTCTTGCTCGGGCCGATGTTCCGGAAGGCGAAAAGTAGTCGTTCCTTCCACCGGGCGACAGTTGACTTGTCGGCAAGGCTGGGCTACAACCTCGAAGGTCTGCCCGTACGAACCCGAGAGTCCCTTTGGTCGGAAAGCCTTTCGGCATCATCGGCACGAGCACGTGGGCCCGAAAAAAAAAAAAAAAAACGTGTTTTCACGAACTTATGCAAACGGCTGTATTGCCCGAGGCCAAGAGTGGTGCGAGTGCACCTCGTTGCTCAAAGAGATGGAATGAAGTTATGGGTGGACAAGTGGGATGGAGAACATTTTGAACGCTTCCGTTAGATTCAACCGAAAGCTCCCTAGAATCATGAAGCAAGAATGCTGGTATCGATGTCAGTGCAATGTTTTCCGGCTCAGTTTCAAGAGCGTACCTTATTCGTCTTTTTGTCCCGACAACTGAACCGCACTGATTTCTGCGGGGTTTGATCCATCGAGGATTAGATACTGCCTGGAGAGCTCCTCAAAAATATATTGTTCCTGCATCTCCCTATGGCGTGGTGGTGAGCCATTGGATCCGAACAAAACTAAGGATACTCACTGGTTTATGGTTGCCTCCTGGTTCCAATCTGAATGGCGGGGCTTCAACGATATCCTCGCCGATTCGGAAGAGAATGCATCGACGAGGTCGGTTGAACAAGGACCAGAGTGGTCGGGTATAGCAAGCACCGCCTTGGGCGGACACGACGATGTCAGTGATTGCATATTATTGTTGCCTGGATTCTGGGCGGCGACGAGTGAATGTGAACAATTCTTCTTCTTCTGACCGCAACGGCGGCACGTTAGGTGGCCGGGTTTTCGGACTTCACAGCGCTGTCCTGCGCGTTCACAATTCGTGCATTTCTGGATATCCTCGTCAAATTACCACGCTAAGGCTGACGGAAATTCGGAGGACAAACCTTGTCAAAGTCGATATCAGCGCCTGGCAAAGTGCGGGGAGTATGTGGTCCCGTCAAGGGGTCCATGAATTGATACGGCTTCGCCGCCTGTGACAATTGAATGCATGAGGAAGTTGAGAACAGCGGGCTTCATAACTGCAAGACCTACACGGTGTGGAGTGGTCATTGCAGGGCAGCGGGGTCGTACAACCTGGGTCCGGGAGATTATCAAGGTTGAAAGCAAAGAGGAGGCTGCCTTCAATACGTGACAGAAATGGCCCCCCGGCCGGTCAGATCAGCTTGCTGCACCACGTCGAACGGGGGTGTTGTCTTATGGCAGTTGATCTTCGAAAGGATCATCAAAACACCTAACGCGATCGCCTGTAATAACCCCGATCCGAGTCCGCTCGGTTATGCCCAGGCCCCCTCATTTCCACTGGAAGAGTTTTGAGGGGGGGAAATCGTAAAGGAAATCGATGTGAAGAATTTCGGTGTTCTTTTTATAGGGCAAAACATGGAATTTCTGTCAACCTTCGTGCGCCACGAAAGGACTCAGCGCACAACGAGGGGTAGGAATTGAACCCTTTGGTCCGTCATCAGACTGTTGTAGGGCTACTGCTCCATTCGATATCCCTACATGATCACCGTGGTTACGGCAGCTCGCTAAATTTTCATCGCTTGCCGCTTGCCACGCCACTCAATGAATGCTACGCACCTGTTGCAGACGCCTCGCGTTCTGAAAAGGTACGGGAAGCACTCCGAGATCTCAATTCGACCGATCCACCACGATGCTCTCGTACCGACTGCGTACCCCAGAAACCGCGACTTGGCCGCACGCACGGCCCCCTCCCTATTTATGCCTGTACCCACTGTGCGCCCCCACGGCGGTATTTTTCGAGTCCTGGAGACAACGGCACACCAATTTCTCCCCAGCTCCGCCGCTGTTTACTGGTGAGCCTGGTCCCCTCGCTACTTTCCTTGGTCTCAGTTCCCCTCAGCTCGGACTTTTGGGTTTAAATTTCTGGTACAGTTACCCTTTGCGGTCGTAGCCCTGCGCGAGCGCGACTGCTGCAGGCACGGCACCGAAACAACCTAGGGTGTGTAATCTTTTTACCCCCACCAGACCGCATGTCCTGACTGCTTCCTCCTAGGCTCGATCCGCGTCGGTGGGTGTTAGGAGTAGCAAGAGTAGAGCGCAAGAAATCCAGTCGCCAGAAGGACAATCTGCGGCGACGGCAGGGCGCGCGTTCCGTTCCGTCCATCTGTGCCTCTAAGTCTGGTCCACCTCGCTGCCATACCCCCGCTATTCCGACTAATTGTGCCTTCTCTCAGAGTCAACTTCTCTCCGCACCGCGGAGGAAGAAACGTCACCAAAGCGCACCAGCACACCCGCAGAGGAGGACCCCTCGGTGTGCCACACCCCTACTCGCTCTCTCTACTGCGGGATTTCACCGTCGCGAACTGCCGTTGATCAGAAGCCGACTCTCAGTAACCGGTAACACCTTCCGACCTGCCCATGAAACACGGACCACGCCATTTGGGTTCGGTCAATGGTGCAAGTACGTTAATCTTCTCCTCTTCACTCTCAATCTTGGACGTTAATCTTTCTTTTACTGTAAACGCGCGTCCAGGTAACACTCTACTTCGAAAGACCGCCGACGTGAAGAGGTGCGCCGGCCCTTCTTCTGTCTTCTCGTTTCGCATTTCTTATCACGCTGTTGCTGAAGGGAAACGGGGGTTTATTCGTCGGTAGGGGGGATATCGGAAATACGTAGTATATTATACGCATGCAGTTCTTTATCTGTGCGATCGAAATTGTTGCATGCTATCGTTTGTGTGTAAGGAAGGTGACTATTGTGGCAAGAATTTGAGCGAGCCGTGAAGACGTAGAGATACATCGATCGGCGATAGGGGCATTTTGTATGGTGGAACGTCCGTCAAGAATTCTCGTGGAAAATCTCCTCCAGTCTCTGCAGCTTCCGAACCAATGAGCTGGTCTGGCGTCGCACCATCGTCGAGACCGTCGGCTGCGCTTCAGAGGCGACGCCTTCGATGTTATCGATGTGGAGGTAAATGGCACTAAACACCGTGGCCACTTGTTTCTCCACTCCCAGCGTCCTAATCTCTGCTTGCATTTCTTCACCGTCGGTATTCTCTTCATCGTCTGAGCAGGAACTGGCGGAATCGTTGTCTTCGGCTTGGAAGCTGTCATCGGTTTCTTCCTCAGTGAGCTCGTGAGGTGACGGAGTATCGGACGTGGCTGGAGATGGCAGCTCAGCTCAGGCGTGGAGGATTTGGCTGGAGGAGAGCAATTTCTGCAGGCGCTTTTGATAGTACAGTCGGCGGAAGCATGGAGTTTCGCACAAAGCATGCACGGCTGGAGGCAGCTGAGTATGACAGACAAACGAGCGTGGCCAGACTCACGACCTGAAAGCGTTTCGGACCTGAACTACAGGCCGCCCCGAGTCTGGCATGCAACAAATCTCCCAGATTCCTTCTCCGTGCTGTTAAAATCCAGACTGGGATGAGGAAATATGGGGGGGTGCAAGGGAGGTGGTCGCTTGCCATAGCGAAAATTCAGTGGTTGGTTTTTTCCTCAGTGGCGAAGGGTCGTTGCGACTTGCGAGAAGAGGAGTCCGAGGTACTAGAAGAAGATTATTTCGGTGTGTTTGCCCATGTATAGAATCGGGATCTGTGGCGATGGGCTAACCCGTCTTCTGGAAATAACCCTCATTCCCACGAAAAAAAATGGGGCTGATTTGAACTGATATCGATATTGCTGATGCGACTTCCGACCTCGTTGAGAAGCTCAGGATCCGGAGCGATTGCGGTTACAACACATGTTCCGCAGGTTACCGTTCGAGCGCAGGACAATGCTGCAAAATCCATGCCCGCGGGTTCATTGGATGCTGAGATCTGCGCCGAAGGGATGCCATGTTAAGTCGGAGAGGTGTAAACTACCCAGCGCTTAGGAGGTATAAGTTAGTAATGGTCTGCGCCGACAGCGCTACTGAAAAACAGAACTGCAGCTTTCCAAGGATTTTCAAAGTCTAGGCGCAGTTAAATTTGTTGATTCGCGCGGAGCCGTGAATTCATATACGCTCTTGGGTTGGAAACGCTCCCCGTGCTGCGAAGTAAAATTTTCCGAAGCCCCAGTTTTACCCAGAATAGATTATTGGCTGTATTGGGCCCGTGCTTCCCGAACCCGCAGGCCTAATTCGTTGCTTCGCTCTCCTATCAACGAATCGGAGTTAGTGTGTTCATGACAGCAAGCACGGCGCACACCCATCTTTTCTTTTTGGATCGACGTCAGGTTGGATCGTGGGTGGGAGTGTGAATGGGGTAAGTATAGCGCCCTTCCATTCCATCTTATGAAAAAAAAAAAATCTTTGATCCCACCCGTAAGCACACGGCCACCGCATAGAGTCAAGCCAAGAATCGCACACGAAGGTACTATGCAAGATTCCGATTTGAGAACTTCATACAATTCGGATATCTAAACTGTGAACAAAGAAGCCGGTCGGCCATGAAATGTAGATGGAAAGCAAGCAATGGGAGCGAGTAGCAAGGGTGGTCGAGTGAGGAGACTGAAGAATAAACAATAATAGGTAGACAATCCCAATGTCTTCCACCCGCCGGGAGTTCAGCCGTACCTGAAGATCACGGTTAGCGGGAATCGCGGCGTTGGGTGGAAGGGACAAAGCGGAGTTCCAAGGCAAGCTGGAAAGTCGTAAATCGCGAGTTGCCAGCCCAGGCTTTGAGCCGAATGTCGTGATCGACGAGGTGGGGACATGGAACGCGGGTGGGGGACGCCAACGATAAGCTTGTCGGGCTTGAAGTCGTATAGGCGCGGAGCTGCTCTACAAGGCTTTAGCCGAAAGGACTTGTGGAGAATTGAAGGACATACCCCAGCGGAGGAATCTAGGCGCGCGGGGCGCGTACAGTCGACCGGCATCTGTGCAATGCTGGTGGTGTCGACGATGGTCCGCGTTCTCGGGAGGTAGAGGCCGGCGCGCCGCACAGAGCGCACGGAAAGATCGCGTGTTCCCCACTGGTGAGAGATTGCCCGATATCGCCAAGCAACAGCGAGTCGCTAACTGGAGCGCGAAAAATCAGCGCTCACGACAGCGAGCGGGAAAGAGAGGTGCATACCGGCGTAGAAGCAGGGGCAAGACAAGACCTGTGGCGCGAGCCCAATGAAGGCGCCAAGAGGGGGCACGAGGAGATCATGCTGATTTGTGTTCACGCCTGGATTTACCCAAAATGAGTCCATGCCGTAGTTTGCATCGAGTCGATCGCGCGCTGGGATGTCGAGGCGTTCCCGCAAGGCACCGCCGGTGCCAAATTGGAGAGCAGGAGGCGAGACGGCCGAGGTATTCGCAGCCTGCAATATTGAGGTCACATGCGAGATGGCGACGCGGGTGGCCGGGAGCGGTGTTGGCGTAGCTGGGTTACATGATAGCGTATAGAGCTGTTCGGCGATTCTACGGACAAGCGAGTTCGAGAATAAGCAGAAGGGCCACCAGGAGATGATGGAGAGGCAAGCGTTCACGCTGTTCGCCCGCCGAAAAGACGCGTCTACGCCGTCTTTTGCCTCGCATCGCATGTTTGATCGTATCGGGCGCGGTGATGTCGAGTCGTTCACGCAATGCTTCCCCATTGCCAGATCGGGCGGCGGGGCGACGATGCGGTACGGTTAGGCGATTCGCAGCCCGGGCTATTAACGTCGTCGATGCGCGATGACGACGCGGGGCCTGTGTGAGGGATTTATGCTGATGTGCGGTATAGTGCTTGCAGTGTGTGCCCTACGGAGTATACATGGCGGGAGATAGTGCGCAGGGGGCGTATAGGGCGAGGGTGAGGACCAGGGAGGAGATGGATAAGCGGTGGAGAGCCCCGTGCGCAAGGAGGTGCCGAGTGATGTGACGAGGAAACCCGAGTTGCAGTTGGGATCGGAAAGAATACAATGACGGGAGTGGCGACAAGGGACGGGGAGGAAGAAAGACAGATATTGCGGCTGGAATCGTCGGCGGGCGGGGGCGTGGGAGTCTATGGTCGCCAATTGGGTAAGGAAGTATGCACCGGTTATGGCGAACGGGAAGGACTTGGAAGGCTGGGGTTGGTGGAGTGGGAATCTATTCACCTAGATTGTCCGCCGCGGCGCGTCAGTGGCTGAGATGACCGGAGAGACAGAAACACACCTCAGGACCAAACTAGTCAACGCGATGCGGCGGACGCTCGAAGGCTTGCCGGTCCGTGCCCTCTACGGCAGGATTCAGAGACGCGGAAGGGCGATACTAGCCTGTGCGAATTCCAAGGAGGTCCGAGCAGGCCAAGGCGGCGATGATGAAGGCGGAAGCAAACGACGTTTGTCCGCTTTGGGTCTTCCGGCATTCAAATCGAATAGCGGGCGCCAAAGTAGGCGCCTATGTCGACGAAAGGTCCCGCTAAAGAAGTCCGCGATAATGCGGTCGAATCTGCGCAGGATGTTGTGGGCCACTCTGATTTTTTTTTCGGTACACTCGAAGACCTGTTTCATTTAGACTGCGAAGACAAAAGACAAAGAATGAAGCGCACCTGCGAACGCGAGCGCAGGTGCAAGCTGGCCTCAATTTCATCCATGGTTTCGAGATGGAAGTCGTTGTGTATCGGTGCGCGGATGATTCTTTCGGATACCCTGCACGCGGCCGGATGCAAACGGACAGACTAATGAGCATTGGACAAGAGTTGAGAAGGCAATGAGTTTAGAATCACCTTGCAGCGTAGAGAACACCAGGGTGAGTCATGCGCGGATACGAGGAGACTTCTGAGGGGAACCCAGCGCCCGCCGCGGTGGCGATCCGGTATGTATATAGTTCTTCAGATTCCTCGTCTCGCTGCGAAATCGAAGTGGAAGGCGCGCGACATGTGCGCCTTTCGACTGTGCGACGTAGGCGAAGTCGGCGGGTTGGATACGAGCCGCGACGGGGTTGCGCAGGAGACGTAGATGCGTGCAACAATGTGGGATTGGGATTAGGATCGGGGCGGGGTGGGGGAGGTGGAGCGTACGGGTACGTATCGCATACGTCGAGGGTGATGCCGAAGGAATATTATTATGTTCGATGGCGGGCACAGTCGCGGAGAGGTACCGGGCGAAGGAGGCATTCTACGTGCAAGATAACATTAGTAACGCGAGTAAGTATAAGTGAAGACAAAGGACGCACGGAGCGGCATCGGGATCGATAGCTGCACGAATGCAGGCCGCGTGCGGGATATACGGGATGGTCTGGGCAGATGGACAGATCTTGTATCGCCAGCGGTCGATGCACAACTGCGCCGATGAGTTGCTGTGGTTAGGCGTGTCGCTGGTATCCGTAAGTACTCGTACGCACACACACCGTGACGTATCAAGCGGAGAGGGAGACGCTCGTGGCCCATTATCATTATGAAGGAGGCTGAAAGACGTGTGCTTCCAGCTCATGAAAACAACATGCTGCTCCACGCGTTCGACTAGGACCTAGCGGGCCAGCGACTGGCAGCGAAGTCGATGGATTTCTTTTGTCGGATTTTGAATGCACGAGACAGGGCGTTGGTGGCGAAAACGACCTCGCGACGGTGGTCGACATGCGAGCCATTTGCACAAGTCAAGAGCGGGACACCGAGTTGGAGGCAGCGGCGAAGACGGTGTGGTGTGAAAAGCGCCGGCGGGCCAGGTACCGAGTCAACGGCAATCACGGTGGCTGTGTACGCGCTTCTTTCACTTCGTCGATCTGGCGAGGCAATCCATCCGCCAGATTCGAAACTATCTTGGATGGGCTATCGTTACCGATACGCCTGGAAGAGCTTCATTCTGACTCAGCCTGTGCGGTGTTTTGGTGACCTTTACTTTCGCCTCAATTCTCCTCCCGGGCCGAGTCATCAACGCTCACTGTATTGCAACACCTCCCCTTGTGCTCGTGCGCGGACTCTTTCCCGAATATATAAATATCTCTTGTATCCCAAACCTCCGCAACCGCCCCTTCGGAACTCGCATCGCCATAGCTTTCCTCCCGGTTCCGCTTCCGCTTTCTCTCTCGCTTCGCACGACCTAACTCTCAACGCCAGCCTCCACGAATCTCGTCCTCGGCCTTTCTTGACATCGCACCTACAACGTCAAACGATTCCCCCGGGCAGTCCTCGCTGGCTCCAAACTCCGAGTCCCGCTTCCTTTTTGTCTGCCTTGTTGGAGTTGTACGCGTAGCTTTGCTGGTGGAAGAATCAAGAGGAGGCGTCAAGCGCTCAACAGACGACGCCGAAAACGAACGCAGTCACCCAAGACCGAGGTGTTTTGATTTGATTTGATTTCCTCTTCAACTCAAGTTCAAGAAGAAAAAGACGAAGGTCCTACGGCCGTTACCAATCGCGCGCACTCCCCAGGCCTGCTCCCGTTTCACGCTCCAGGTACCCATCATATCCCACTACATCCCACCAACTAACCCCGACGACACAACCACTGCATTAAGCGGCCGCGTCGGCGGATGTTGCCGACCTCTGACGACCCTATGTCGATCATGGTACATCAGGAAAAGTCAAAATGCTATGATAGAACAGGGCCTTTTATGTGGCTCTCTGGCGGTCTTTGATTGTCTATAAGTCGACTACCATTTTCATGGATGTCTATGGGTGTCTATGAGTGACTCTAGAGCTTCGTCTCGCAGTGTCATTGTTTATGACAGTCTATAGGTCATCAGTCTTTCAAACGTGGTTTGATCCACCTATCTTCCAATCAAAGGCTCATGGAGAACCTGCACGGCTCCCCCATGGGATCAAGCTTGAATGATCAATTGCATGAGCAAGAAAGTCGACACAAATCTGCGCGAGACGAAAGTACAGCTATGTAGTCAATTTGAGAATCACCATCAAGAGACTACCATTTTCATGGATGTCTATGGGTGTCTATGAGTGACTCTAGAGCTTCGTCTCGCAGTGTCATTGTTTATGACAGTCTATAGGTCATCAGTCTTTCAAACGTGGTTTGATCCACCTATCTTCCAATCAAAGGCTCATGGAGAACCTGCACGGCTCCCCCATGGGATCAAGCTTGAATGATCAATTGCATGAGCAAGAAAGTCGACACAAATCTGCGCGAGACGAAAGTACAGCTATGTAGTCAATTTGAGAATCACCATCAAGAGACTTTAGAGATCAACAGGATTCACGATTGTACAGTTAATCTCGCGCGAATAGCCCAAGAATAGCCAGCATCACGGTATTTCACACCTAATGTGCCCACCTAGGGGTTATCCCTCTCTAACTAGAGGGGATAAGGCGAAATACTGGGAATCTCTTATATCCCACATGTGGGGGACTTAGGAGATTGCCCAAGGCCGTCCACCAACTACGGCGGGTGGTGTCCACTGCCTCTACGGAGGTCACCGCCCTCCCCGCCGCCCTCCCCGCCGTCTTCATCGCCTGTCGGCGCCACCGTCGTCACCGCCGACTCCGTCCCCAGCGCCACTGCCATCACGGGTGCGCACTGTCATCAAACCGCCTCCCCATCACATCACTCATCAACACCACGTCCCGGACGTCACACCGCCACTCCCGCACATCACCCCGACGCCCCCGCCCACCGTCCCGACCCCCGACATTGAATTTGTCAATTTCTTTTTTTTCTCTCTTTTTTCTTTCGACGTTGTATTGTAATATTATTGTTTTTCATATACAATGAGATGTATTCTACAAAACATGGCATGGTGGAGTCCACCAACTTCCTGCGAAAAACCCAGCCCGCCGTCCGGCATGCACGGCCTACAGAAGTGGGACATCCGACAATGGGGTCTATTTTTAAGTGAATGTATAGTAAGGGGTACAACAGTGCAGCTACTGTACAAGATCAAGCATATGTCCACCAACTTCCCATGTCCACCAACTTCTCTGTACTATAAACGGTACGAACATCACTATGGTCCGTCCTCCTTTGCGCCATTCCCATCCTCAGCAACGTTCAGAACCGTTTCAAGGCCGACATTGGTGTCTGCCTCATTGTCGTCCGGCTACTTTTGTTTGTTGATGTGTGCGTGTGTTGGACATTGATCATCATCTCACTCCCTTCAAGGCCACCACCACCACCCGACCACCTCACCCAACCAGAGGCCCCGGTAAGCCCCTCTCCTTGCCTCACCCCATCCTCTTGCCGTACCCCAGAGAGTGCATTGCGTTGAGCTCAAATTGGGCTCCGCATTGCCGGCTGCTTGCCTCTGCGCATTCAAGCTGCAGAAGCGTGTGTGCCCCCACTAGGCCTCCTTTCACTCATTCCTCACGCATACTCCGTTCGTTTTCATCGCGCTGACCGCAGTTCACAGGCATGCCTTGGTCCCGGCATCTAGAAAAGTCAGCTGTCCACCAAATTCTCGGGCACGTACTCACATATTCCTCAAGACCCAAAGCAGGCGTGTTTTTGCCGAATTCTACCAGGCCACTACCTTCTCGATCCTCACACCGCTTGCTGCTGCCATCTGCGCTGAATCCGACAACCAGCAAGACATGGAACCTGAGGACTCTGAGCTGTACCTCAACACCTCGGATTCGGACACCACCATCGCAACCACGGATACAGAAGCTGCCGGGCCCACCCCTCCTCCGCCCCCCAATAACAAGAAATGCAGCGGTGGCCCTGTGCCGCCCCCGTGGTCATTGCGGACCTTGAAGCGCTCATATCGCATCTCCCGTCCACTACCTTCCTCTCAGTCAGGGCTGGCCCCTGGTTGACGCAAACGGGCGCATCTTTGCCGTGCTCGCCGGGGACCCTCTCACAGCTCATCCGCATTGGCTTCACGCGGATCCAGTGGGATGGAATGTGGGTGCTGATCTGCGTCCACGGACTTCCCGTCCACTAACTTCCTCTCAGCCAGAGCCAGCCCCTCGTCGACGCGAACAGGCACATCTTTGCAGTGCTCGCCGGTCAACCTAATTTCCCCGCGTATGCCCCTGCCGTCGCCCACGCATTCGACCTGCTCGCTATGTCAACAACGACTTCATGACTGAGACGGAGCTGGCCGAATCAAACCCTGAAGAATATCGGGATAATTTAGCGAGCAAGCAAGCTCGTTGGGCAATGGGTGTTGGTCTATGGAGTACATTCAATGAGCTAGTAGAACTGGCGGAGCCTGTAGAAGCAACACAATAAACGACCATTTCATGATTACAGCCGACGACAGTACCGAAGGCGCGGATCAAATTTTTCCAAATTTAGAGGTTTTTCATCTTTTCGAAAGAATTAGCCATACCTCGCTCATCTCTGCGCTGTTTGACTTGTAAGTAGGCTAGAAATCCCAGGCTAATTCACGCGCAATTAGTCATAGAGCTAGATCAACAAAAATGGTTTATTTTGGGTACCTCCTCAACTTGGGCTTGGTCAACGGTAAATTCACGCTAGTAATGCCATATCATGTCCAGTTGGCCCCAGTTTTGGATAGGGAAATTCAGGAGGTATTATAATTGATGTCATAGACACATAACAGCAAATTTACTGCCTGATCATTTCAAAATGGGACTGCAGGGGATCTAACGGTGAAAGTGTTGAAAGTTATATATTGACTGGAGTACTTGACATGTAAATAGATTATGGGTGCACAGTCTAAACAGCCTTATACTCTGTACAAGTGCAACCACTGACATAGAGTAATGAAGGCATTATTTACAATTCAACATTGTTATATTTCTAAGGCTGTCGACTCAGGATGTTTGAGCTCTCAACTATTCCTCCCTCCTTCAAGAATGCATGGGAAGGACAGAGAAGCTCCATACATGGGCATTTCCTGCAACTTGGAGCAGAGAGAAAGCTCAGACTAGCTAAGTGTTATAGTACGTGAATGAATCCCTACTCACCGGACACCTTGTTTGAAGGCAACTGCTACACTGCACTCAGCTATACGGATTTTGCTGCCTGAGCACTTTGAGCTTGGTGTAGGACAGCACGGGCGAGAAAGGATCAACTTTTAGTATAATTCATAAAACCTGAAACCACCCACGTGTTTCTTTTGGAGATCTTTGGTCGTGTATGGAGCAGATCAAGATGAGCAGGGAGCAATTCATTGATGTTGCTGGCTCGCAGGTGTTTTCCGCTGCAATAGGAAGCATAAGTGGGTGCAAGTGAGCAACCCGCCAGTAAATTGTACAACACACCCTAGCTTGTCCTTGGTGCTTTTACTCGTTGAGGTGCAGGGTATTGGAGTCTTATGTCTTCTGGATGAGCAGAGAAGGCACGACACACGTCCAAATGATGCAGAGGGAGTGCGGACTCGGAGGTCAGAATTGTGACTTAGGTGACGCGATGCGACGCGTCTAATTAGCAGTTTGGGGCGTGTATTACCTCGTTTCTTGGCAAGTGTTTACGCTGAGTACATGCCTAAGGCTCTATAGTGAGTAGTCCCTGGTGCTCATGTCAAGTACTTCGGTCAATATACAACTTTCAACACTTTCACCGTTAGATCCCCCACAGTCCCATTTTGAAATGATCAGGCAGTAAATTTTGCTGTTATGCATCTATGACATCAATTATAATACCTCCTGAATTTCCCTATCCGAAACTGGGGCCAACTGGACATGATATGGTATTACTAGCGCGAATTTACTGTTCAAGCCCAATTTGAGGGGTACCCAAAATAATAAAATTTTGTTGATCTAGCTCTATGATTAATTGCACGTGAATTAGCCTGGCATTTCCAGCCTACTTACAAGTCAAATGGTGCAGAGATGAGCGAGGTATGGCTAATTCTTTCGAAAAGATGAAAAACCTCTAAATTTGGAAAAAAAATTGATCCGCGCCTTCGGTACTGTCGTTGGCTGTAAACTCCGCGTTTCGGCACACGCTAAACCTAGGATGCCGAATATACCGCTGTCCATCATGCCGCGTTATATGCCGGGTAATACCGAACTACTCTTGCTCCAGAAGTTGACCAAGCTGCTCCGGGCGCCAAATCGAAACTCTTCCCTCTCAGCTCTCACTATGATATAGAAGAAAACAATAATCGTTCAATCGCGCTCATACTTGGTGACGATATCCACCCCAAAGGCAGACCCCCTTCAAGCCACCCAGCCTTTCCCATCTCCGTAGCAATCTCTTGAACTGCAGTATCCGACGCAACCTGAAAATATCAGTGAAAGTCGCCATGCTATATTTAACCTTGGAATAAATACCTGCATGAGGGCATCCAGAGTCTTTGAAACGACAGTTATTACAGGATGCTATACTCTGAAGCACAGACTCACCGGGAGTTGAATCTTGACCACCACGAGTGGCTCGCCTTGGGAAATTACACTCTGCAGGGGGCTTTCCGTCGGATTTGCAGGGACCCACTGCAATACAGTGTTATCATCGGGTACCTAGAACAAGAAACTCGCATACCAAGGTATGCTTGGAAATCTTCGTCGCGGCGGGTAATTTGACCAAGGGATTAGTAAATGCATCCATCTTGTCCTTATATTGAGCAGCCGCGAGTCCCGGCGGCAGTCTGAGGACGGCTACAGCAGTGACGGCCTTTTCGGAGTATGGGTCCTCGATCCTCGTGATTTCCTCCATCAGGGACACGGAAGCGCCCTGTGTGAACTCCGGGGCGCTTGACAGCAATTTGGCGACAGTTTCATCGCGGAAAAACTTGGGAAAGTATCAGCCTCAGATGTCTGAAAACGCGCCAAAGACACCTCTGCAACGTGGTCTTCGGTCTGTCGCCGATATTAGTTGAGCGAAGGGGCGACGAGCAGTGAGTGTACCTCGTAATCGGCGACTACCAAAATCGAAAGTTTGACGTCGGGGAAGCCAAAGGCCTTCCTGTACTCGTCGAATTGGTTGTTTGGGACCAGCTGAATATTTCGATGAGCGAATGCGGAGAGGGGCACGACCAGCCGCTCACCAACTCAAGCCTGACACCTTAGCCTGGCGCAGTGATGTATCACGCACCTGCAATCACAGCAGGACCGTGATATGTTATTTCTGGTGAGTTGGAGGTAGATATGATATATCACCCCAGAATCCTTTCTGGCTATATAATAAATCATGAATATACTGGCCGACGACGCCCAAGGGTGTTACTCGTCGTCGACCACGATGTTCAAGCACTGATCAGGATGGATCAAAATTTTCTATTTCTGGCAATGACGTCGACAGCGCCTCGACGTCGTCTCAAACGATGAGCAAAAAGAAAAGAAAAGAAAATACAGGAAAAATACAGAAAAAAAGGAGGCAATGCGTAGAGAGTCGTCATGTAACAAAAACTAAAATACATATATACTATCCAAAAATCGGTCGAGCAGCGGCCCTCGTTCTCCGGCCTGACCAAAAAAGGAAACAACAAAATAACGGTAAAAGTACGGTAAGAAAGCGAGGGGACGAAGGGGACGGTGTCGCAGTGTAAGGTAAAGTCAAGAAGAGATCTACATCGCCAAAACCTCGTCCACATACGTAGGATTGATCGGCGCGCCGGATATCGAAGGAACAGGGTCATCTTCTTCGCCCCCGCTCGCGTTGGTGTCTTCATCGTCATCATCGCTACCATCGCCCTCATCGCGTTCGCCTCCCGCGGGCCCGACCATATCCCCCACCTCCAGCTCACCCGCCCTCCCCCGCCGAATGAGTTCCGGCAACGACTCCCAGTCCTCAGCGCACTCCTCCGCCAACTCCAATTGCACTGCAGCCTGACGCAGGGCGTACGCCGTCTCGCCTTCCAATTGCGGCCCGTCGGCATGGCCGTTGCGGCCCACCTGCGCCTTCCACTGGTCCGCCCGCCAAAAGAAAAACCTCACGACCCGGCCCATTTCCTCCTCCAAAAGATCCACCTCCTCCCGCCATCGAAGACTGCGCGCGCGGACTTTAGCCCATTCAATACGAACAGCTAGTGGACGTTCAGCGCAGGCTAATTCTCGTAACGAGCGACTTGCCTTCATTCATCGCCGCACCGTCCGCCGGATTGTATTGCGCTCCCGTGGTAGTCCAAATCCAAGACGCTGGCCGTGCCGCCACCCTCTGCCTCCTCTTCTGCTTCCTCTTCTTGCGCTCCGGGTCATGGAAGGTCGATTGCGGGAGTCCGCGAACGTCGTCCGCGTTCAGCTCCCGCAGTGTACGCTCCCATTCATGACGACCCAGCACGCGACCGAGGGCGACGAGGGCTACCCGTGCCGCGCGATACTGGGTGGCCGAGCGCTGCGTCTGGTCGTTGAGGCTGGAAATCTTGTCCTGCGAGCGCATGTTGGCGCGCACTCCCCGGTCATGCTCATCCTTGAGCTTGTAGACATGCGTGCGTACGAGCAGCAGCCGACGCACTTCGTGCAGCGCCTCCTCCGCCTGCCCGATGCGTAGTCGATATTCGTGCTGCTGGATCGTGGTAGCCACCGACACATCTACCATCCGCTGCGGTGGTGCGGCCGCGATGGCGGAGGGCATCCACAGCGCAATGTCCGACACGCTGATACCGGGTGTCGCCCGCCCTTCCGCCGTGTTCGCGCGCGCCTCGTCTTCCAGCTCCCGCACATTCTTGAGCGCTGGGAAGAACTTGGTTTGCAGCTCCACCCACGCAAAAAGCTTGCGTCGCAGCTTGCTGGTACGTTCTATCATCGCGCGACGCTGGCTGTCAGTCGGGTGAAGCCCGGTCGCCGCGACGTCAAATGCAAGGATGCGCCTATCGGTTTTGTGTTAGTTTGTGCGGTGTACACGGATTTGAGCGGGCGAAAACGTACTGCTGGTCCTCTAACTGCAGCCCCATCCCAAGGAGCTCCGTGATGTGCATATCGCCTCTCACGGAGCCGGGATCCTCCTCTCCATTTGCCTCCCTCGCTGCCGCCTCCTCGGCCAGCTCGGCGCGCACCTTCGCGACGTGCAAGTCCTTGCGTAAGGTCGCGAACGGGTTCGGGGCAGTCGAGTCCTCCTCCCATGCCAGCGCCATCGCCTCCCAGTCTTCCACCACCGCCGTGCCCAACGAGCTCTCCAAATCCTGCAGGGCTTGCTTGGTGCGAACCATTTCCGGCACCGCATTCTCTGTCTTCTTGCGCAGCAAGTACCCTGTAAAACGACATTAGGGATGTCAGAATTACAATAATGTTTACTTACCTAGCGCGATGATTCGTTTATGATTCCAGTCGTTGAAATGGTCATCCAGGGTGTCACGTCGCGACCCGGGACCCATTTCCTTAGTGCTCTTCGCTAGCGGGTTGGCGTTCGCCCACCCGCGCTCCGGCGCTTCGCCGTCCGTCTGGCCGACGTCGCGCGTGAGGTGGAACGAAAACTTGAGGTTACACTCTTCAATATGTGCCGGGAGGTGAAATTTAGGGATGAGGAATGTCACAAACTTCGTGCCGTGGATGGTGATGTCGACGTCGCGGTAGGCGAGCATGCGGTCCCAGACGTGGATGTGCCACTGGCACGCGATGTCGTAGGACACGAAAAACCGACGGAGCGTCGATCCGGCGATGCTCCGCAGAAACATGTAGTCCATATTTAAATATCTGTCAAGACCTGTTAGACTAAACCAACCTTCGGGCCAATAGGTGCTTACCGTTCCCCGAGCTGGAGGTCCCCGACCGCCAGTGGACGTTTCATGTTGTGGCGCGCGCAGTCTACAGCGCCGATCCCCGAAGAAGCCGTCCCCCGCGCCTCTCGATCGGGCTTATCCACTGCGTCATGAGCAACACAATGGCTTCTCTGCAATCCAGTTAGCTCGGGTTTTCAAAATCCGAGACAACACCTACGTCCTGCTTCTGGTTCCAGTGCTTTTTCACGTGCTTCATGTACGGTTCCACCGCGCAGTAAAACGCCCACCCTTGGCTTAGCCCGGGGTCCTTCTCCTCTGTCGAGACGTCTTTCCGCTTGAGGCGGAAGTTGGCGTCGATACCGAGAAACAAGGCGTATAAAAATCTAAGTACACATCCGTCAGTGTCTATCTCAGCCAATAAGAAACTGGGAAACTTACTCTTTCGCTGGCGGGGCTGCCTCCCACCCTGGCGTTAGATTTTTCCCCGGATGAGGGCATGCGGGGCACAGAAGCGCGCATTCACCGGGCTGCGTATTCGCAATGCCTTGTGGATCGTGGCCGCGCGCCGCCCGTTTCAGCATTCTGACGTGGCGCCATTGGCGCGTCATGCGCAAGAATTCGTGATATCGATCCTAAGCTCCATGTCAGTAAGCTCGACATAATCTACAGGAGAACACGTTAAACCTTCTTCCTCTTTCGCGTCTCCCCTGCTAACTTTGCGCGAAGCTATGACGGCGTCAGCTTCCTTTAAATTTCGGCGGCTTATCCGAGACGACACACCTTCTCTTTTTTAGATTGACGCGCCTTTTTGTGGGAGAGATTGTCGCTCTGCCTTTCCAGGCTTCGATAGAACTCTTGCGCGGAACATTTTGATTCGAATGACATGACATGGTACTGACGAAGAACAGCGAATGTCGAGGCCGTTTTGGGATTCGTAGACGTCGCGGGCCATAGTTGGGCGCGAAGGAGCTGCACGGTGGGATGTCCGTTCGTCCCACACCCGCAATAATCCAGGGCGACGTCGTGGACACCATGTAGATCGACGATGACGAAGTCGTCGCCCGTTGCTGGTAACGGGTTGGGGCAGACACGGGTGGCGCCGTGCCAATGGCCGAGTTGGATACGGAGGCCGAGCGCTTTCAGCGTGGTGCGCTCGAACATCCGGCCTATCCAACACTTTATCTAGGTTAAGTATTGATACCACTCCCGAGTTTATTGCGACTTACCTCGACTTGATGGAAAGGGAGCTGGGCGTGCGCGCTAAGCAAGCAGTCCACGCACAGAAGCTCCCCGCCGCCGAAGCAATGCCTGCAGCGATAGTCGGCAGCTGCGTGGGCACAGCGCGGGCACATGTGATAGCTTGCGTGATCACCACGTCCTTCGAGCCGCAGGGATTCGCTGAGGTACGTCGTGGTGTGGTCCTCAGCCCATTCTCCAAGAGGATTGTCCTGGGCGCCACCGTTAGCATTAACTCACCTCGATTCACATGAAGATACGTACTGATTTTCGAGGCGCTCGAGGACCCTCATCATCGTCCTCCCAACCTTCCTCATCCGCACGATCCACGCCGACATCGCCGCCGCTGTACCAGTCATACACAGGCGCCGGTGGCCGAGGAACGTCTGGGTGGACCTTCGCAGCCTCGGCGTAACCGCGAGCGTCTACCACAGATCTGCTGTCGCGCACATGGCCATCGGTTTGGTTTATGCTGATCTTTTCACGCAGGACGTGCGCCCTGGAAGGACCTGCGGTCGGTGCCGGCGGTGTGGAATCTGAGATGGTGGGAGAGGCCCCTTGCGGCGCGAAATAGCGAGTTGTCACCTTGCGCCTTCTCTTTCCAAGCATCGGGGCAGTTTTGAATGAGAATCACTGAGCAGAAGTACAATTCAGTCACTTTCCATGGAAAGAAAGGAATCACTCTACCGCAAGACCACACTGACGGTGGGGCAAAACCTAGAGAGAGATTGAAACTTTGAAGGGCGCAGGAACGTCGTGGGATTCGCTGAGGAGTACATTGAGCAACGTTCCATGAGAAGAATGGAATCGGCGTACCGCAAGGAAGGAGGGAAAATATCGAGAGAGCCTGAAGAGCGCAAGGGCGTCTTCTAGCACCGCACACACGGCGCTGATTGCGCCCCCGGGCAAAAAGATTGAGCTTGAGGAGCGCAAGGGCGTCTTCTAGCACCGCACACACGGCGCTGATTGCGTCCCCGGGCAAAAAGATCGAGAGAGCTTGAGGAGCGCAAGGGCGTCTTCTAGCACCGCTCACACGGCGCTGATTGCGTCCCGGGCAGGCAGACGATTGGGTCGGTTGAGGGAAGCGTACAAATGTCGTCTAGCACCGCGGTGGAGGTCGAGCAACTGTAGAGTAATGGAGTCTCGTACTGGAAAAGGCTTGGCAAAGGATTGAACGAAGGAAACACCAACTAACCTGCAATGTCGACTACACCGACTGCGTGACCGCTTTGGAATATATCGTCCGCGTGGTGATCTTCAAGTGAGATTGTCGGACGCTGTGTGAGGCTTGCGGGCTTCCGCTGACGCCAAGCGAGACCGCGCAGCCTTAGCCAGCGACTGTCGAGGCTGGGCACGAGGGGACCGCCCAGCCTCGGCGATACCTCTCGGTGGAAGGCGGTATGCGATACCGCCAAGCAGTTGTTGGTGTTTGGCAGCGAATGCACGCTGTTGCCAAACACAACCACCTGACGGCAGGTGCACCGCTTTCTTGACCGCTTCGCTCTTTCTTCTCGACTAAGTACTAGGATCTTTCTCAGCTCTGTCACTCTGTCAACGCGCGCCCACCAACTTGACGTACACTACCTCCGCCCGACTACTCTGTCAAGGCGCCCACAGACGAATATCAACCATCTTCGCTAGGCTAGGATATACATGTCAATGGGTGCGATTGTTTCCCTTGCTCGTCGTTCGGCCGTTCAATAGGCATTATTAGACATTCAAAAGGGCGAGAGATACCTGAATCTGGACTGGACACACTTTCTCATCAGGTAGGTAATTAAATCTTTGATTCCTTCCAACCGCCAAACTCGTGCAGCCTCGACAGCAGTTTTCGCGTAAAGAAATTCACTGGCGCGACCTTGACCAGCGACGACATCGAGGACGACGATGTCATGCCGGCACTCATTCCCATCGCCGATGACGCCGAATGCTGCCGCCACTGCCCATTTCTCCAACCTCGCGTCAAGGCGAAGCTTTAGAAAGTTGACGTGTGTATTTAGCAACGAATCCGGTCGTTCTCAATAAATGTTGTTGTTCTCAATCCTCCGTGTGATTCGGTGAAAGGAATCCATTGAAAAAAAATTCGCAACTACATAGTGCTATTCAAGATATGCGACGATGTCCAGATCGTTGCGCTCCTCCTGCCTTTCCTGCTCCAGCTCGACGCGCAAGAATTCTTCACGTTCCCAGGGCCGCATCGCGTCCACAATGACACGACGCAGCCCCGGCAACCGAGCCTCGCGCTCCAACTCCCACGCCTCCTCTTGCTCGCATGCCTGCTGCCGCCTCAGTTCGCGAACTCGGTCTATTTCTGTTCTAATGCGCCGGTAACGGTCCTCGCGCTGCGCCGCGGTCAGGAGTTCTTCAACACGACGCCGAGGACGACGTGGTAGCACCCCTCGCCAAGACGTCTCCGCCGCCTCGCCGTCCGTCTGGTATGCTCGGGGCGCGTCGCGCAGGCAGCGGCGACGCTGAGTGTTTTGCTGACGCTGCTCGGCGACCTCGGC
Source organism: Mycena metata (assembly GCA_029378385.1). Taxonomy (NCBI): domain Eukaryota; kingdom Fungi; phylum Basidiomycota; class Agaricomycetes; order Agaricales; family Mycenaceae; genus Mycena; species Mycena metata. The sequence goes on from JARKIB010000056.1 coordinate 296,232, forward strand.
GGGGGTCATTAGAATATCGGGAGGAAGATCAGCGATTTCAGAATTCCTAATGAAGCAGTGAGTAATAGAAAGTGGACTAGAGAGCGAAAATGAACGTACTCCGCGTCGCTTGACTCGTCTCCAGTAGGCAGCGTCCCCGCGGCCCATTGGAGGACTATGTCTGGCAGGACGCTGAAGGCGTCCTGCCAGCTGGCCTCGGCTTCCGGATTGAGGTCCGCTTCGGCTCGTTTGGCTGATTCTTGAGGGGTCGGTACAGAGTTGCGCCTGAGGCGGCGTGGCTGTTCAAGCGGAATGTGTACCGGCGGTGTCGGACGAGGTAAAACTAAGAGAGGGAGCTAATCAGTGAGTGTCGTAAAATAAAATCTGCACTCACGCGAGCGGCGCTTTTTCTTCTTGCGTTGAGGGCCCTTTGAAGAACAAAACATAGGGCAGGAGGCAGGAGCGATGAGGAGGCTTCTGAAATTGGTTAGTGTGTGGAAACTAATCGAATGGCGCTATGATATACGCGGCATACCTCCGACCCCGTTCCGGTGCTCCCTGGGCGTGTGCTTCCTTTGATGCAACAGAAGTCTTCACTACTGACGATCTTGGATCTTGGCAACGGTACCGCGCGTTTACAAACTGCGTAGACCCGGACCGATGTGTCATGCATTCCTCCGCCTGAGAAATACAACTGAGAAATACAACTCAGAAACCAAGATATAGCGGGGACAACTCACTCTGCAACGGCGACGATTTGTGTTGTTCTTCAAATTTCTTGATGTTGAGAACTTGAGAGATAGGCACAGACGCAATTGGCCGGCGATCCTATATGATTGTATTGATGTTCACGGACTGTTCACGGATCTTTCACTCGGGTAGCGTTCAGGGGGAACACTGAAACAAATTGAAGTAAAAGTTAATAACAAAAAAGAAGATAATTCGAATTTTTGAACGCCAGATATCTAACTCCCAAAGAGGTACTGGAGTTCCGGCTCGAGCTCGAGGGGGCCATGGTCCGGGGGCGGAGGTAAATACGACGTTATTTGATCAGCTGAACCCCAATTCTCCCATGTAATACACCCGTCGGAGGCGTACACGCGGAAAGTCTTGAAGTGTGGCACTGGGGTGATCGCGTTGAAAGAGTTCAAGAAGAACCCGCCATCGGTGCGGAGCAGGGGCCGAATGGCGGGGTGGCGATCGGACACGTTCTGGGAGAACACGAGAAGCATGCTCTTCAGGAGCGGCGCGCATTGGTTAATTTTCTGCGCGACCCTGGCGAGGTCGCCTCGCTGTAATTCGGGGTTAGTGCGGTAGAAATTGCATTATAGAAGAATAAGACTCACCACGACGGCAAGTGATGAGTTGCGAGTAAATTCCGACCACTCAGGGCACTCGTCGAGGACAATATGTTGCAGCGTCGCCATCATGGCGGGCGCCCAGTGCACTAGAAGTATGAATTGGCGAGCAGTGAGACGAACGGTGATGAGACGCGACGGTGACTTCGCGAAAATAGCGATATCACCCTCCTTCAAGCTGCGGCGTTCATGCGGAGGACCACTGAAGAACCACATGTCTTCGAGGGCATGGTGGCGCGCGAATCGGGCCAAATCCGCGGGACGCCCTTTGACGGCGTGCAAAGCGGGCAGCACGCCGGGGCCGGGTGGCGAGTCGTAATAGTCATCGTTAAGCTTCAACTCCACAATGGTGGGCTGGGAGGCGACGAGCATCGCCCAAGAGCCGATTACGGAGCCTCGAGAACCAAACGTGGTGAGGGAGAAGGTGATGCGAGGAAGGACATTGAGGGGGAAGTCGATGCCGCGGGTTACATATAAGAACTTCAAATTTTTCATTGCAACGAGAACGGCGGCCCACTCGACGTCGTTGACGAACGAGCCTTGGTGAAAGCACAATTCGCGCACCTGCAACCAAAGTTAGAGAAAGACGAAGATGTAGCAGGACAGAAGACATACGAGTGGCGGTAGACGGGGATTGAAGGCCAAAGAGTGTACGAATTGGAAGGCCTTGGGGCCAATGTCGAGGTGACCGTATATCATGGGAATAACAAGATCATAGATGCCTTTGGAGAGCCGAGCAAGGTCCAAGTGTTCGCGGTTGGAGGTGAAATGGGCTACTCGCCACCACACATCGGCGCTGAGGACTGGCGGCATGATGGGGGGCAGAGACGCATAGTCGAGTTGGTCGTTTGTTTTAAGAGAGAAGCGAGCACAGCCACAGCGTTTTCCTTTTTTGGAACCTCACTCGAGAGTCGTGTACAACGCGTACAACCAAGGGAGAAAGTCTGAGGAAGGGTTCTCATACAACTTGAAATAGTGGAATAGAGTTTGAATTCGGCATATGTGACTGATGTTTGCCTCAAAAGGCTACATTTTTCTACGACCCCTCCCCGCGTGAAGCTCCGTTAACTCAGCAATTTGCGCCTTTCTCGCCTTGCACTGCGCCTCACGTTCCACCTCGCGCTCCGCCTCCTGCTTCGCAATCTCCTGCGCCTTCTCGCGGGCGATCCGCGCTCTCTCTACCGCGGGGTGGCAGGGAGGAGGTATGGGACGCGTCAAGCTCTTCGCGATGGCGCGTGCACGTAATTCCGATATTTCGTCCATCCTTTCCTTGCGCTCAGCGACGCGGGCATAGAGCCTCGCGCGCCGTGTGGACGATGGCTCGGGCCGGGGCGTCGGGGTTTCGCGTGGTGTCACCAAGTTGTCGACGGGTTTGCGCGCGGCCACTCGCGCGTAGAGCGCAGCGCGTCTCGGGGTCTTGTAGTGGGCAAGCCATTGTGCCAGTTTAGGCGTAACTGGTTCCCCGTGGTATTTCAGGGCCTCTGTGTAAGAACGTAAGTAGAGTGGAATGAGATATAATTGTGAGACGCGCCTCGTTTGAGCGCCTTATCCTCGCTAGCGTTCAAGGCAGGGTTTTGTGGGGGGTAGTTTTCATTGGAGTGGATCGCAGCAAGGGTTTCTGCGGGATATTGTAAAAATTAATTCACCATGGGATTGAATCGGACGCGCCCCGTTCTGGCGCCTGATCTTTGGCGGTCAAGGGAGGTTTTGCGAACGGGGTGTTTTCCATCGAGGGGTTTGAAGAACAAGCCGTGAATGAAGCGGTTTGAGGACTCACTCAGACAATTGTACAAAGAAGTTGATGTATTTCTGGGATCGACGTAGGCAATAGCAACAGATCAAGGTAAAGCAATCAGAGCATTCGATAAGTGGAACGAAGCGGAAACGTGTATATGTGCCTGACTCGGCCAGATGTGATTTCAAACTGGGGAAACAACCTCTTAGTGGCCGTAGACGGAGGGAAAACGGACCCCGGACGTACTTGTATTCAGCGACAATTCACCCTTCCCTCCAACAATCAACGTATCTGCTTGGACTCAGGGGAACCGTTAGTATGGTCGTGAGAGGGATGGAGTTAAGGCATACTTTGCCCGAAGGTTTCACATGCTCGCGCGCAGATTTGCGGGGCCCGGCTTCAGGGAGCGCAAGATGTTTCACCTGCGTAATATTGGCCGGGAGCGGAAGCCGTTTCGCCGGCGGGATCCACGGATGAAACTGTGGACCGCGTTGGTAGGTGGTCAAGGACCACGGCGAGACGGGGTCCGATTGGACCACCGCGAGACGCGCGGAACGGCGCTCGGCGTGGCCGTGGTTGTGTTGCGTCGAGCACCACTGGTAGATTTTCTCCGCGGTATCAATAAGTCCTTGGCAGATAGTGACGTTGTAGGGGCCCTTGAGCGAGGCTTTCGCGTCGTCACATCCATGTCTACGCGTAAGTAAAGAAGTCAGCGACGATCGAAATCAAAAGCAACAAGCGAGTTGCGCACAAGTCTGTGAATACATATGCATTTTCCTTGGTTGTGACGAGGTAGTACTCGTTCCCCCGTCTTTTGTTTACTTCGTAACGTCCGATTCCTCCAAAGCCAAGACTCGGAAACAGGCCTGCATTGCAGCAGCGGAAATTCCTGTCGTCGGCGGAGAACCCTCTGATAATGCCGTTCTGAGGTGGCTTGGGCATTCTGGGGTGAAAAGAGTCAAGAAGAGTCCAGAGTGAGGCGTTGAGAGTACGACTGCGGCGATGAGAGTACGTGGCGAGGTCGAAGGACGTTAAGCGAGTGGCGATGATGCCATCAATTCCTCGCTTAGGAGAGTTTCTAACTTCTTCTTTCACGTTCCGCAAGTGCGCCCTCCGTCAACAGCCGAATTTGAAGAGACAGAACTCTTAGTATAACTCAACCGTCAATCTCAACCACGAATCATCCGAGTCCCTGTCGCAGCCAGGGAGCTTTGTGAGTGTGTTTCCGCCCTGCTTAACAGTGGTGTATTCTAACAGCAAACATTCGAGGTAATTCAACGCAGTAGGTGGTTTATGGTGGGTACAAGGACTTATTTAGGGCCCTGGGAGGTAACCAAACTCGAGAATGTAATTGGATCCCGGCCAAATCCCGGCGGTTGAGTTAAATTCGTTTGAGGAATGAAAAGTCAAGAAGACTCACCGATGTTGTACAGGATATCGGTGTCCTTCAGCCTGAAGTTTAACTTCCGGAAGTGTTGTTCAAAGAATTTTTCCCGGGAGCGGAAATACTGTGGTAGTCTATGGGCAAAACGTGGAAATCATTGGTTGCTGTGGGGACTTGAGGTGAGCATTTACATTATCCGTGTCTTTTGCCTTTGAGTGCAGAAATCGGCGTCGGATGGATCGGGGTCAAGGGCAGGCGAGAAAAAGGTCGGTAAGAAGCAACTTAGTTCCCTACCGATGAATACTGAAAGCGCCTGGTTTGTATAACCTAGGACAGCGCTGCAGAAACATGATTCTGTGTTTTCTGGCGAAAATCCCACACGTGACCGCGTATTCGGATCAAAGTTTGAGAAGGGGTCAGACTGAAACTACAATGGCGAAACCCAAGAAGACGAAGGCACCGTCCAAACCAGCTAGAAAGTAGGGACTGCTACGAGGGCTGTATACCGCTGACTCCCCTCCAGGCCAGAAGATCCAGAGAAACGCGAAAAGCGCCTTCAGAAACTCGCCGAGTACCGGAGGTACGTCCTCCATTAATATTCCTTTTCGAAGTTATATTAATGGCACGACTCCTTACATTACATAGACGTCCAGAGGCCCGCGAGAAGCAACGAGTACTAATGGCAGAACGCCGGTGTGTTTTGTTTCAATGCTAACATGCCTGATTTCACACACATCCAGTGCCGCGGTCAAGGCACGCCGCCGTCAGTGGGATCCTCCCAAGAAAAGCACGTCCGTGGTGCACGACGCGGCCATAATACACGACACGCCTGTCTCACCTAGTCAAGAACAGCTGCCGGAAGATGGCGACGCGTCAATCACATCGGCCGAGCATGTCGCCATCCATATGCTGTTGGAATTGGCCGACGCTACGGGTCCGAAGTCCCAAGGGTACGCCCAGCTGAACTGAGAATCATTCTTTTTTTGATTAATATTGTGCCACAGCACGCCACCGCCTCCGTCAGACCCAGGAGCACAAGACTTTGTAGCCTGACGATCCTATGCTTCCGAGTTCGAAGTGCGTGTTTCATTGATATTCAGGAACATTGGAACTGATCCCAGTCTCTATGTTAGTTCGTCGTCCCACCATTCTTCCCTCGAAGCGGTCCAGCAAGAGCGCATATACTATCGACGCGTGGACCCGGTTTTTATCACGGAGAAACTCCCTCCCAACGCCTCTCCCAGCAAACTTCAAAAGAAGCTTTACCGCGACCTCGGTATACTCGGCCCGCTTAATTGGGTGCAGCAGGCGCAGATGCACGTTGCGACCTTGGGCCTATCGGGGTCATCTGTTGAGGAAGCCGACGATCTCATGGTTCCGGTTGACAACCGGGGCCCGTCGTTCCTGACGATGGGGTCACGGCGCTGGGAGCGAATCTGGGAATGGCGCGAGGGAGTTGAGCACGAGATCGCCGGAGGTGAGCAAAGTGAAAATGAGATGGACTGGGTCGACGACGCAGAGCGGGTTTCGCGGCGGCAGCCTTGCGAGGGCGGGCTCGGAAATACGGAACTTCTTCCGTAATATTTTAGGTTGCGATTAACGAACACCTATCATTATCAGTATGTCTACGGAACGTCTTCGTAATATTTTAGGTTGTGATTAACGCCAACGAACATCTATCATTATCAGTATTTCTACCACAAGTTGACAACTTGTTGACTTCATTTCATGTCGTGTTGTTTTGTTATAACTAAATAATAGATTCTCGCGGAAAAATAACACATTTATTCGAGGACACGACGGAACTGGCAAATTTACAGACAACGACAACTACAAACTAGCCGACAGTGACGTTGACTCGGATGCCCGAGGCGCTGGTAGGAAGGTCAGAAAGGAAGAGAAGAGTGGCCAGTAAACCTACAGACTAAGAGCGCGAGGGACCGGCCTGAGGGGCCGTCGAAACGGGCAGGGCTTCGGTGATCGTCATGGCCTGCCCGGCGTTGTAAAGGGCGCGATAGTATTGGAGCGCCTCTGCGCGGTTGTCCTTCTTCTTGCGCGCCATGTCGGGGACACCGCGCACTTGGTCCTCGGCCTCCTTGCTAAACAAAATGAGCCAAAATCAGAGGAGATGGTGAGGTTTGAGTAAAAGAAAACATACCTCGAGATATAGAGGCCCGGGCGGCGGCCCCTGGAGACGACATAGTGAGCGATGTCGTCGTTGTGTCCTGGAGGGTGGCGGGCGTCCATTTCACCGGGGGTCGGGGCAGCACTGCGATCAAAGGCGGGGCCGGCTGCTGAGCGAGGATCGTCAGTAAATGGATTCAAAAGATAAACAAAAAACTTGCATTCGTTGACGGCCGCGAGAGCAGCGTCGACGGCAGAATTGACAGCGGCATCAACTTGGGCGGCGACCTGGGCGTCAACTTGAGCACGGATGACCCGGGGGATGGCATCTGGGTGTGGATAATCAGCGAGGAGCATTAAACAAAGAAAACAATTACCAGCGACATCGATGCAGTTGCGCGTCATGTCGAGGCCGATCTTCGACAACGCTGCCAAGGTGGAGAGCAACGACGCCAACTCCTCGTCGGAGTTGGGGGCATTGGTCGCGGAGTGAGTGTGAGCCATTGTGGGGGGAGAAAGAGAGATGGGCGATATGAGATCGATGGGCAGGCTGTCAATTATTAAGGCCTTGAGGGTGCGACGGGAATTGAGTTCCAATAACGCACATGCAGAGCTGATGGAAGATCAGGCGACCATGTTATGTGATATATCTGAGACCTTACCGGGGCTGGCCCGTTTAGGGCTGCGCGAAAACCAAATTTGGCAATTGTTAGGATATTTGCACGGATTTGCGGCACATAGCACATTGTGAGGGCCCAAGGGGGAGACGAAAACAAGTTACTGCTAGAAATGGCGAAGGAATCAGGTCGAAAATCAATTAATGAGAAAATAGCGAGACCTTTATATTCGGTCACACCGTGTTTGTGGACCCGCTTTCCTTTTACTACGGCAGCACATCGTATTCCACCCTTGAATCACCCTCCCAATACAACGCGACCACTCGAATACTCTCCATGGGCGCAAAATCGTGGGCAACCCCAGCCCAAACGGCGTATCTCCACACCCTCATGCCCGACTACGTGCGCAGGCAGGCGCAGGGCAAGCTTCACCTCTTCTGGCCCACCATGACGGAGGGTTTCTTCAGCAACTGGTCGGAGCACGCGCAGCTCGGTCTCCCGCTCCCAAACGACCCCAACGCGCGCAAGTTGACCGACGAGGAGCTGGTCACCCTCGGCATCGCCATTAAGGCCAGGATCAAGGTCTGTGGTATCTCCCTTCGTTGTGTGAGTAGAGGCTGAACGTGTTCGACAGCAACTCGAAGCCTGGTTCAGATACCAGCGCAAGAAGATCCGCAACACCGAAAATGCCTCGCATGGGGCTGGGGCGGCGGCGGCGCTGCGTGCGATGTTTGGTGTGCAGCTGCAGAAGCGCAAGCGCGCCCACAAGCCTATCGAAATTTTCCAAATGCGAAACCCCGAGCTGGTGAAGACCGCGCTTACGACCGCCGGATACGACAACATCACCGCTGTCGATGACGACCCCGACGACTCCACCGACGAGGCGGACGGTACAGCTGCAGCCGGCAAAAAGTCTCTCAAGTCGGTCCGCATGCGCGTGCGGACGCGCGTCGTTGCAGCGTTGTACGCGGAAGCGTCGGACGAGGAGATCAAAGGCTGCGAAGATGCTGTACTGGAGGAGAAGGAGAAGTTGCGCGAGGAGGAGTTGGCAGAGGAGAACAACGAGAGCCAAGAGAGGTCGCCATCCCAGTTCCAAGAGTACGTGTTCCCCAAATTCTAGTTTGTCGCCTGGTCTTGACTACTTGTTCAGCGCGATCGATGCCCTCGAAGTTATTTACGGCGACATTCACCAAGCAACGTTTAACGCGACCGGATGGGTTGGGATGACCATCCTGGGGGGTCCAACCCCCAGGATGGACGGTGAGCTAGGTTTGAAGATGTGCGTCTACCTTTCTCGTTATTGAGCGCTTAATGTGACCGTGACTGACATCATCTTCTCTACTTCCAGCATCTGCTTTGGCCAAACGCCCGCCGGGAACGACTTTGAGGAGACTTGCGTCGACTTCGAGGAGAACGTGGCGGAACCGTTCGAGGAATTCGTTCGTTTTTGTTACAGTAAGTTCTGCTAATCTCGATTAACAAAGTACCTAATGTAAAATTACACAGCTGCAGCGCAATGCAAGGAACGCGCGCTTCCTAAGGTGGCCGCGATAGCCACCACCGCCGAGGCGCAGCCACGCGTAGCCTGTCGTATTCCACCCCCCACCGTTCCCGTCCCTCAGCCCAAGCAAAAGAAGACTGCGAAAGGAAAAGCTACGGCAAAACAGCCCGCAAAGTCCACCGCGCCTGCCTCCACTGCGCCTGCTGCCTCGACAAGCCCCGCTACTGTCTCCCCTGCGCCTGCTGCCTCGACAAACCCCGCTACTGTCTCCCCTGCGTCTACGAATTCCGCATCGCCCACGGCTAGCGCCCAGGACTACGAAAACCTCGATATTTCGCAAGGTATGTACACTGCCTCATCTCCCCCCCGCGTATGGCACCGGAGTCTGGGCCGTTGAGCTCCCAAAGCCCGGACACGGTGCCAAGGCGTTATCTCTGTCTTTTAACCCCTGTTTCTTCTTTTTTCGTCTTACTCACTCACTTTACAGACGGTGGTACAGCGGATGACGAGCTCATGAGTGCCTTTGGGCCTTCACCGCTCGACTGGTTCTCTGAAGGCGACAATTCCTTCGGAGAGAACGACATCACGGGCACGGACGCGGACTTTGCACCCATGGACACCGACTCTGCGCCGGCGAGCACCGCCTCCCGCTGGCCGCCGGGTATGACGGCACCGCTCAGTCCTCGGTCGGCTGAGGCCCTGGCTACCGCAGAGCGTGGAGGGCTTCCAAGCAACGCCACGATGGCGATCGACCCTAACCTCGACCGGCTTCCCACGTCCCCAAGTCCGGCGCCGAGCTTCGAGATCCCCCAACGCCCTGTCCCTCGCGCCGCGTACCGTGGCACCGCCGTTGCCACCGCTGCTGCCGCCGCCGAAGCCGCTGCCAAGACCATTGATGTGCCCACCGTCAATGTGGGCGGCTTCAATTTCCCCTTGGATCGGGCGCAGCCGTCCAGCTACCCTGTCAGCAAGCTTTTCAATTACCTCCGCGATCCCGGTCGACGGGCGGCGCCATCAGGCGCCTTGGCTTCGCAGTGGTTGCCGGCGCCCAATGCTACCTTGTCGTCCCCGTCGTCCACGGCCACCGCGTCGTTCCCAGCGTCATCTCCGCCCTCTTCGTTGTCACCCTCGTCGTCGCCACCCTCGCCACCTTTGTCGTCCCCGCCCACCACTTTGGCGCTACCACCGTCCTCCCAGACCGCGGTGTCGGTGCCCATCAGCACGTCCTCAGCGTCCAACGAGACAGCTTCACCGAAGAAAGGGACGTACCTCGACTGGCGCAAGAAGCACCTCCCCGGAACTGCTGCCAGCAGTCGCGACGCGATCCCTAACGGCCCCACCAAAGCCGCGATGTTCCTCACGTCCCTGCTCGTCAACCGCGACTCTCCTGCGAACACCACCGGGCCAACGGGCGCCTCCTCCATCGCCCCGCTCCCTACCGCTACTCCCCCCGGGCCGACTTCACCTGTCGCCGATGAGGCTGCAGTGTCTGACAACGAGGATGCGTCGGCGTTTCACGTCCCCCTCACGCGCCCCCCGACCAAGACGTCGGCGCTGAAGAAGGCAGTCGTCTCCAGTACGAAAGCGGCGGGGAGGAAGGCTGCAGCAAAGCCCGCCGCCGCCGCCAATGCGGACCAGAAAGAGGCAGCCGCGAAGGCGGCGCAAAAGGTCGCCGTGGTGGACGCTGCTGCAACGCGTGGCCGCGGCCGTCCCCGCAAGCAGCCTGCGGCGGACGCTTTGACGGACACGACCAATCTCCCACCGGACGAGGAGGAGGAAGTCCCTGTCGCCCGCCGCTTCCGCGCCCCTATCGATCACGCGGCCATTAACTTTCGCCGCAGGTCGAAGGAGGCGGGGGAGAAGGAAAAAGCGGCTGAGAAGGCGGCAGCGGAGAAGGAGGCAGCGGATCAACGCGCGCTGGAAGCGAAGCGGGGGTGGTATGAGCGCGTCGTTGACGGCGCCCAGACCGTGACTTTGACCACCCGCACGCGCAAGCCCGCGAAGCACCCCGACGGGTCTGAGATCACGACGAAACCGGCGAGGAAGACAGCGGCGCCTGTGGGCACAGCCACCTCGTCGAAATCGCGGTCGTGGGCAGACGCGTCGACGACGCGTGCAGCGGCGGCGGCGTCGGCGAACCTTGGGACGAAGAGGAAGGCGGTGAGCGAGTTGACCAAGGACGGGAAGAAGAAGTATGTTTTTTATCCTTTAATCACACGTTATACTCACTGTTTTTGAAGGGCCAAAAAATAAGTGATGGTGTAACATGCAACGTCTTCAACGACGCGCCCTTCGGCTCATGCTGCTCAACCAGCCCCCTTACCGCTGCTCAACCAGCGTCCGGCTCCTCAACGGGCTTCCTTTTGTACCGCAAGAACTGTTTTAAAGTATTTTGATAGCGCCATGTCCCGTATACAGATTGAACTATGGCTTTTATGACTTTGAATGACTGGAAGGAATAAGTTGCGCGAAACGGTGCACGAGAGTCGCGGAAATGGACTTGGCGAGGGGACTTGTAAGATGAAAAAGATATTTTAATTTAACTTGGGACGACGCAAAACAATTGTCACCTTGACGGTTCGAACCAAAGAAGAAATGATGCGATAGATTGGCCAATAATTCTACTCCTTGCAATACCAATACGCCAAGCGGTCATTTACATGTGCAAGATACAAGGCACCAGGTGCATATTCAGTACCCTTACTTTGAAGCTAAAAAATATATTCCAAGTCCCGCGAGATATTATTTGAGGTGAAAAGCCAAGTAAATCACAGGGAATGTAAGGGTAAAGAGGGGGAATCGAACGCACGCCGCCTCAGCGATGCCAAAGTAGAGTCATGGGAAAGACAAAGTCTAATGACGGGCGAGTACCACCAAGACGGTGAGGGAAGGAGGGAATTACGATGGAGGGAGGTAGTGGGGTCGGCAACGGAAGCGTCGCCTGCGCAGGAGCAGCACGGAAGGACTGTGCGTGCGCAGAGGCGCGGCGGAAGGCCGGGGAGGGGGCGGGGGAAGGGTGCAGAGTGGCGATTGATCAGGGGTACGAAGGTCGTCCGGCAAGAGTGCAGGGAGCGGAGGGAACGGGGGGAGTACAAGGGCGAATCGCGGACAAAACCGCCATTTGTACCTATTCCAGGCGTACGGCACCAAAGGCGGGTGGCTGGAGGTGTGTGGCAACGTTAAATAAGTATTGTGGAGGGAGGGAGAACGGTACGCACTGGACAAAACCGATGATATTGTGCTAATGTAAATGGGGCCTGGGGCCATGTATGGCGGTTCCAGCACGAATTTGAGCATCGTAGACGGCGAAGACGTGGGTGGATAGAAGTATCAGCGCCTGGTTTTGAGCCAAGGCGGGCAGCAGAAGCAGGCACGCGGGCCCGAGCGTCGGGGGCGGTGGCAGCGACGACGCAGGGCGCTACGGCGCGTTTGAGCGGCCACAAGCGTGGGGGCTGGATGGGGTAGTATGAGAGTAGGTGATAGAGGAGTCGTAGGGCAGCAGCAGGGCCCGAGCCCGCTTTTATGCGAAAAGGAGCCGGCGCGGACGGCAACGACGACGCCGGGGGCTACAGAGGCATTCAGGCGCTATAAACGCAGGGGTGAAATGAAGTAGTACCTGACTATGTACTGTAAGAGTTTCAGGGCAGCAGCAGTCCCAGGGCCGCTTTTATGCGAAAATGGGCGCCCGCGCGGAGCGGTTTTGCGGGGTGAAAATCGGAATATTGGCGGTGAATGGGGCTGGGCGGAATAGACCAGAGGTAAGAACGAGTGAATAAGGGTCGAATAGAAGCAAGTTCAAGCCAGGAGAGCCCCCAGGGCGGAAGGGTAGCCGGCGCAATGAGGGCGGAGGAGGAACGTGTAATTATAACAAGTGTAAACATAAGTGGCTAATTTGGGAGCCCGAGCCGAGCCGAATCGCGCCCAAAGAACGCATCAATCAGGGCGCGAAATCGGGCCCACGGTGAGCGCGAATGTGCGCGGAGCGGCGCTGCGCGGCGGGGCAGAAAGCTGAGCTGATGTATCATCAGCCAAGCTGGCTTATAAGAAATAATATATCACGCTTGTACTCTGATCAGAGCACTGGTGATGTATCATATTGCCACATACGCCTGCTCCGGATAACAATCTGCTACCCTTTTTTTTCTGGTACCATAATCATCGTAGGCGTGGAGGGGACAGGGAGAGTGGTCGCCAGCGACTGCTTTTCGATGATGATGGTTAGGAGTCAGAACTGAGTAATGTCCAAGTTGAGAACCAGAACCGACGTTTTGGCTTCACAGTCCAAATTCAAAACTAATCCCAAGGAGAGACCCGCGCTTGAAATAAAACTCATACCTGGTCCTGTCACGCGCCAGTCCGCACCCACGACGACCAGGCGTTCTCAAACCAATATCGGGAGAGTTCGTCAGAATCGCGAGGTGACTACATAACCGAATCTTAAAGCCCCTCATCTGCCGTCGGTTTAGGGCATCAAACCGCCCGTTTTACGCCCACGGGCGTAAATAATACGCCCGTGACCGTAAAGAAATCCAGTGAAACGGGACGTCGTTTTTGGACCCGTAACAGTACCGTAACCGCCCGTTACGGGCGTAAGTCGGACTCCCTGGGATCGTTGGACCTCCTACTAATCCTTGGTGAGTGTGAAAGCAACTGTTCAATCATTATAAACACCCTGACAACAGCCAGAAGACCTTTTTGAGCCAGGGGACTGACCCGTAAAAATGGCGTCTTAAAACGGCCGTTTTTGAACTTCAAAATCGGCCTCACGGTACGGGGGCGTAACCGTTTTTACGGCCCGTCGTTCCGTAATTTTACGGGACGGTTGGATGCCCTACGTCGGTCCCACTTGGTACGCGCGTTTCGCGGCATTCTAGTGAACACAATCAACCGCGGAATTCGGAATCAGCGCTCAAAGTCAATAATATTTCGATGCCCTCGAAACCGTAACGAAACTCGCTCACGGAAACGAGCAATTGCGGTTTCGTCTTCCCGTTTTTTCCCAGCTTACGCATCTATGTGACGACATTGGGAAGCTGTCACTGCACTTGAATCAGCGCTCAAAGTCAGAAGCCCGGTGCCGTCGAAGCCGTGATGAAAACTTGCTCACGGAAAAGAGCAATTGCGGATTCATCTTCCTATTTTGGAAGGTTGTCGCCGATTCTTCGCACACGCCTGACGGCAAGTGGAGTTCCCGTACGTTTAAAGTCGAAGTTTAGTGGTGGCTTAACCCAGCATTCTTTCCTCCCTTCAAAGCACATTCATGGTCTTCTCCACAAGATCCCTCGTCCTCAGCGCGGTTTGGTTATCCACCATGGGTGTGATTGCCGACTCGAACTTCAACTGGGACACGGTTCGTCATCACCATGGTGCGATTCGTAGTGTACTGAATTTTCTGAAATCACAGCTGCTCCCATCAACCAAACTGAACTGGAAACCATGTTACTCCGGGTTTGAATGTACTCGGCTAATCGTAGGCACACATTTCCTACTCAATTGCATCCCTTGTTTATAACGCTACCTTAGGTTCCCTTGGACTACGATTCGTCCGCAGCGGGCAACGCGGCAATTGCCATCGCCAGGTATCCCTCGAGGTCATCCAAGTCCGACTATCTCGGACCCATTCTGTTGAACCCCGGCGGCCCTGGCGGCAGTGGCGTTGACTACTGTCGTCGAAGTCGGCGCGGAAATCGCCACGCTCCTGGGCAACGAATTTGATCTTGTGGGATTCGATCCTCGAGGTTGGTTCGGCGTCCCAGCTAAGAATGAATCCACTGAGCTCTCTTTCTTTAGGTGTCAGCTACTCAACTCCCACTGTTTCTTGGTTCAAATCCGACGCGGAGCGGGCGCTTTGGATCCCAAGTTCAGGGTATCCTGCACTGGACGAATCGGTGAATGCAATCGCCGAGCAATGGGCCAGGGCACAGGTTCAGGGACAATTGGCGGAGGAGCGTGCTAAAGGGTACTTGCAGTACATCACCACCGATAATACCGCCAGAGATATGGTGCGCATCATGGAGGCATTCGGGCAGGAAAAGTTACAGTATTGGGGAATCTCGTGAGTACTGATCAGAATGACTTGCTTTTTACTGAAAATTCCTCAGGTACGGTTCCGCACTCGGCGCTACTTTTGCGGCTCTGTTTCCTGTAAGCGCTGAAATGTATTCATTCAGCGGTAACTGACCCACTTTTAGAACAAAGTTGGCCGCGTTGTAATTGATGGTGGGGTTAGCTTTTACACTCTCACCGAATCTTGACTGATCCACACAGGTGTGTTGGACATGGATGCATGGTACTCTGCGAACTTGACCGTGCAAGAGGCCGACACCGACAAAGCCCTGCAAATGTTTGCCGATGGATGCTTCGCCGCTGGGCTCAATGACTGTGCCTTCTACGCTCCCTCATCGGCCCAAATTACAGCAAATCTGCAAGCGCTTCTCGCGTCGGTGAAGACAAACCCGCTCCCAGTCATCACCCCAATTTCATACGACGTCTTCGGATATACCTTGCTGAAAAACAGCCTTTTCAGTTCCCTTTACTCGGCAACTTCTTTGTTCCAACTCCTCGCGGAAGGGTTGGCGAATTTGGCGAAGGGAAATGCATCGACAATATATACTTCATTCGTCGAGGTCCCACCCTTCGAATGCCCGGCGGATTCTAACAGTACCTCCCCGCCGATGCCGTTCCACGACAACGCATTCGAAGCCCTGTTCTCCATTGCGTGCAATGATGCATCGGCGGTTAACGATACTGTCTCGGAGCTGCAGCAATTTTACTTCGAAGCGCAGAAGGTCTCCAGTTTCGCGGACCTTTGGGCCAATTGGCGAGTTGTGTGCTCGTGAGTCTGCACTGAAATCAATTCGCGGACTACTAACAACCCCTGCCCAACGACAGTGGCTGGAAGGTGCATCGCCCAGGTCGTTTCTCGGGGCCCGTTCGAGCGGCCAACATCAGTTTTCCGCTCTTGGTCGTTGGCAACACGGTAGATCCAGTGACTCCCATTTCCGGGTGCGTATCGTCTCAACGAGCAATAAATATCCTCCGAGTCAGTGACCAACTTTCAGTGCCATAAAAACTGGCTCAAGCATTTCCTGGTTCCGTCCTCTTAACATTGGACGCTGTGGGAGTATGTATAACGAAGTGCATCGATTCGTTCAAAGCTCAACTTCCTTCAGCACACTTCCGTAAACGCACCCTCGACATGCGTCTTCGGCTACCTGCGTGAATATTTTGTGAACGGCACGTTGCCTGAAGTCGGAACGGTGTGTACCCCGAACTCGCCGTTATTTCCTTCGAGTGAAGGGAATTCGACTGCCTCGGGCCGGCGTGATCTGAAGTCGTCAGAAGCTGGGCGTGCTATTGGGGCGGCTCAGCGCCGCGTTACTGGATACTGAACTCTTATCCTTTTTCTCTCATAAAAAGACGGTACAGCAGTAGAGTAGTACCTCCTTTATTAGTGGAATCTTGTGTTGCCCAAGTGTTATTTCTTTTGCCTGAGTGGAACACTGCTGCGCTTCAGATCTAACCATCAGTAACCAATCCACTTCAAAGGTACAAGAAATGACCTGGTCGCGGCCGCCCCTGCAACACTTCCCAGGTCATATAGCTCTGAGACCATTGTTGAGCGAAGCTTTTTTCTCCCCTTCTCTTCAACATCTGAGACCTCACCTCAGGGCCGGGGTATAACTATAAGTAAGAGTCTTTCTCTTCGAGTAGCAGGAAGTTCTGACAGCCTTGTGCAACCTTCAGGATAATCTTTATCTACCCTCTCCGAGTTACATCCCGCGTAAAGTGCATGAGCTAGGTACGCAAACAAGGCCTGGAAGCGGACTGTCCGCGCTCGCATTTGATGCATTGTTTGAGACAGGTCCCGCGGGATCAGCTCATTCGATTCGGACCCGGGCCTTGTGTCCAGGTGCGCGGAATCTTTTTCTTCTCGGTGAATTCGAGCATCGAATGTATTACACACTTGCGTTGAAAAGACGTTGATGGTAATCACTCATTGATGATCAGCCGCAACTTGGTTCTTGCGGTTTTCGTTCCGGTCAGTGACAAAATCCATGCATACCCGGAGGCATCTTGCCTTGAGAGTAGATTTTGGCATCCCCCCCCCCCCCCCCCCCCCCCCGACTACTGTACTATTACGACCAAAGGTTCACGGGTTGTCACCCGTCGCCACAAAGGTTCACTGGGTAAGTGGTTCATTGATCGGCAATCGGCGTAAATTACCATAAATGGACGGTCGGCAGGTTTCGGCACCTACCGCCCGAGGTTTTTTTATAGCTTTTGCCCCTATTTGAGCTCGAAAATTCGAATGTCACCGTCACCGACGCCAAATTGGTTCAGTTCACGACGGTCCATCACCCGTCACCTGAACCAATGGTCGTATTAGTACAGTAGCGTAGGAGCCGTACGGTACGGGCGCGGTCGCTGCGACTCCTGGAGGCGGAGGCAGGTATTTTTTCTCCTCTTGCGGAAGTAGTATCTAGACATCTAACTCTGAACTTCGACTGCAACTTTTTTCCCAGCACCCATTGCAGTAAACTGAACCACGACAAAAGATACCATTCGAATCAGACTGATGCAGGAATTCAATCTCAAGGCTTTGACAGCACTGGCCCCGTCGCGGCGGACCAAGTAAAGTCGTGGGACTGTGGGCGGAAGTCGAAGAGCTGTTGGCGGTCGCATAGGTAACTTACTAGTCAGTCAATATTCTTTGAACACATTGAACTGAAGCGGACCAAGTGGGTGAACGTCAGTTGATCTGTTAGCCATAGTAGGAAGATGAATATAGCAATAGACTTCGAACCAGAGAGTTGAGAATCCGCCATTCCAACCGCACGAAGCTGCTGTTGAGGTAGCGCGTAAATGTTAAGAATTAGACTAGATCCAAAATTTCAGGCAGTCGAGATTGGATCAAACAAAATGAAGTCACTGCACCTTCGATTGGGTCGGAAGATAAAGCATCTGTAAGGCAGAAAGATCGATTCTGAGAGAGAACAGTTGGATTATTTCAAGTGCCCACTGCCATCCTAACTCAACAGGCAAACAGTAATTGAACATTTGTTGAACCAACTCAACTTGAAAGGCTCACCTTGATCGACGCGTTGTAGACGCGTTAAACGATCGTTCGCTCACCATTACACGGGCTCCCGACGTGACGGACAGCCCAGGCGCGTCGAACGATAGCACGCTCGATATTTTCTTCAACAGGGTGGTCTGGGGTCTCCCTATCAACGATTACATCAACGGCTGCTTCGCAAATCAACGGCTACAAAAGATTTGTCAACGCTGGGACTTGTTGGCAACCGTAGAGGGAGGTGTGGTGCAATGGAAAGGTGATGTGATGCGGTGATGGCGGCCTTCCACCCTCGCCTTCGAACTAACTGTATTGGTTTGACAGCGTAGCTTCTACATTTTAGTGTACATTGTTCACCTTGAGAGGCAGTCGTAAGTGGGGCGATGGGGTCCATTTCCAGGTCGCAGGGCGATGGGGATGCACGAGAATGAACCCAAAGTGCCGCCCGGACGAGGGCAGACCCAGAAGCCCATGGCTAACCCACAAGCAAAAGGCGGCATCAATCTTGTGCTCATATCATGCAGGACCCAAAACCGTCGCAAGAAAGAACAGAGACGCCGATCACTGCGAAGGCGCTTGAGTGTGGCATTGGCACCCGGATCCGTGCGGCCGTATAACGGCCATTGACGTGAAATTATTGTTGGATCGAACTTGAAGTGTCCAGATGAAACTTCGGTACGTGAGGGACCAGCTTTGTGCAGGGCCAGGAGAAAATGCCGCGACTGCCGCGGCATTGCCGCGCATTGCCGCGGCACTGCCGCGCCAATCCCAATGTTTGACTAAGTGTTGAAATAGGTATTCCTTCCTATCAAACTACATCAAGGTACAATGGAAATGAGCCCTAGGTACTTTAATCTCCTCAATAGCACATACACTGGCGGGAAAACACTATTTTTCATGGGGTTTCCACATCAAGTCCCCTTTACAGTGATTCAACATATATACACAACAGTTCTGGTGGCATTACTTACAATGTGCAACAGTGTCAGAGGAAAGTATTTGAGGTCTCAAAATCAATCTCTCACAATCGTGTCGGTCGCGTCACTGCGCGGCAATACCGCGTCAACAGCGCGGCAGTGCGCGGCAGTGCCGCGGCACATGCGCGTCACTGCGCGTCAGTGCCGCGTCAATGTTGCGGCACTGCCGCGTCAAGCGCGGCATTCCGCAACTACACCGGAAGATTATTTTCCAAGCGGAAACATCCAGAAAGGGCAACAAATCAATGTGGGTGGCGCCCACTGACGCCGCCCGCGGCCACAGTTGAAAGTCGATGTTTGCAAAAGTGTTGAATCATCTCTAGCATACTTCAGGTTGGGTTCTTCAGGTCAATACCCGTCTTCACTTGTTATATTCTTCCTCCCTGTCTCTCCCTAAATTTCTATGTGAACGCCGCGGCGGTGGCTGTGCTTTTGACGCGGCGGTGCCGCGCGGCTTATAGTGAATTCCACAGACATAATTAACCTTCGAGGCCGGTTGAATGATAATCTAGGAGTGGTACCACATTGGTTAGACACTAAGAGTTGCACACCTACAGCTGAAATACTCAGATGGCGTAGGCTATCCCGATGTTTGGCTAAACTTCGTTCTCCGGCCTCTCCGTGCATGGAGGTGTGATATTTGAATTGCATACAGGTCTCATTAACACTAAATGCGAGGTTAGTGTAAAGTCAGTCCACTTAGATCCATGCATACTCGAACTCCCACTTAGCAGCTTGTTACTGTACCTGTTGACGCGGCACTGCCGCATCTGCCGATGCTGTTATTTGCGTCGGCCTGAATGCAATATCTGTGTTGAAAGACCCACTGATTGGTGGATTTCAGCGAAAATAATGTCGCGAAAATAATGTCGCGGCACTGCCGCGTCAGGCCTGGCGATGTACACAGTAGTTCCCACTTCGTGTCTCTCCACTTACAACGATATTCCTTCGACTAGATATTCACGATGAGAGGATTTTACAGACCAGATACGGTGGACAAAGTAGCAAAAGTGGTGAGTGAAATTGGGTGACAAGAAGTGCTGCGGACAACTTCGAGATCAGATGTAAAATGCCGCGGCAGTGGCGCGCCTATGAACCTGCCGCGGCGGTTCGTCTCAGTGGCTTATAATTTCAAGTAAATGCCGTAAATCAGCAGGATATGCAAGTTGGACGATGACTCACTTTGAATTACTGCACTCTGAAATTGAACAGTTAGTAGAGATAAAACTTCAAGTCATCGAAGAAAGAACCTCAAATTGATTGCAAATTGAGTGAGATCTAGTATGCGGCACCAGAGGCCAATGCCTGCGCGGCAGAGGTGTGTTGCCACGTTAGGGCGGCGTCTGTACAGAACTACTAGGCTGCGGGAGGGAGGTTCGGGCCGCCATCAGTGGTGCGTTGTTCCGAATGGTGTGCCGCCAGTATTTGTTTGGTCGAGGTGATAGCATCATTACAATTTTCGTCTTTATCCACCACGACTGCCGCCACACGAAGACCCCGCCCGCCCCAACACCCCAGTTCAACCTCATTTCATCCTGAATCTACCTCTACCATCCTGGCTGTTTCTGATACCAGTTACTCCTTGACCGCGGCTACTCACCCGGATTTTTTCTCTTGACTTCACATCTGCTTGACACCAATGGTCTTGGCAAGTTCAAAAGACGTTCAAGTCATACTCTCCCCTAAGGTCATTTCTCGCAGGGATTTTTCAAACATCTCTATCAATATTTTCAACCGGGAGAAAAGGATATCCCGGCGCCGCCACGGCAGCCACAATACCAGCCAGATCAATCGCACCTGGTCCCTTGCTACGATTCAAATGGTAGTTATATTGAATTGATTTGACCCTAATATCGCGCCGCTAATCCATGGCCACAAGGTAATATCATTGCCTATAAATCTAATACCGTCCCGGAGCGCGAGTCCCGCCGTCCTAACGAACATGCCGGTGAGTGTACATCCTCTCGTCTTTACCGGCACAACATCGATTTTGTTTGAGGTTTCGGTTTGGCGGCACCGCGTCAGCCTGAACAAGCTCAATTACACCCACCACGTCCTCCCATCTCCGGTGCACAACCTCCTGCGCCATATTTCTTCCCGCCTCCTTGGGGGTTCCCATATCCCGTTGGTTACCCACAAATCGCTGGATATCACAACCCTGGTAACCCCTCGGTTGGCTCAAGTCAACCCACAGTCACTAACAACGGCGGACAACCTGACGCCAGTAGCTCTAACCCCGGCTTTCGGCGCCGGCGCTCCGTGTCTACTAGTTCTTCTTCCTCAACTCGCTCGGCGCCACCCCCAGTTATCGAGCAAACTGAAAAACAAGACTCAAAACTGAAGGTCGACTGGACGCCGTGGCCTGATGGCGAGTTTGAACGGGATTTTACCTGGGCAGAATTTCATGCCACGGGTGAACTCCCTGTTCATTGGGCGTGTGAGGCCTTGGGTGGGGATAAGCGCGGGTCTGATACTGCAGATGACTGGAGTGACGGCAAGAAAACTCGTCGCCGCTGTCG
Source organism: Mycena metata (assembly GCA_029378385.1). Taxonomy (NCBI): domain Eukaryota; kingdom Fungi; phylum Basidiomycota; class Agaricomycetes; order Agaricales; family Mycenaceae; genus Mycena; species Mycena metata. The sequence continues at coordinate 317,502 of JARKIB010000056.1, forward strand.
TGGCATGATTCGGTGCAAAAGCGCTGTCTGTACCATAGTCGTGCGACCACAAACTCGCATGAAGGGTATCCAAAAGCAGCTTCTGCAATCATGTCGCTGCGGCGGTAAACTCTATCATAAAGAGTGCGGCATAATTTCGACGCTGTTCGCATTCTCGGGGGGAGTGCATTACATCAACGGCGGCACCCACGACCATGCCAGACCGACGCATATCCTTCACCTGACATCTGGTGAGCGCGAAAAATTCGCCCAGATTGTCCAAGACCACCCCAAGGTCGGACCTCTTGCCCTGCTCGTCGGTCGTCCGGGAATGAATGGACCAGAGGCGTCTGTTGCGGAGATTTCCTCAGTCCTGTTCAACAAGGATAGGATCAAGTCCGAACGACGAGCGGTGAAACGCCAGGGAAATTTACCTCACTCAGACTTCGCCCAATTCGCCCAGTTCGAACTAGAGAATCCAGGGTTCGTGATTTTCTCGCAATTTGGCGCGGTCACCGTAATCGTGATGCAAACCCAATTCATGGTGTCGCAACTGGTGAAGAATCATATCATTTCACGCGACGCGATCAATGGTATCGTGTCCGATGGGGCTCATGGATATTTTCTCGAACACAATGCCTTGCTCCTTATGAGCTCGTCGTATTGTCTGGGTCTTGATTGCTGGGTCCCTGGTATAATGTCGTACACAAATGGCGGCACACAGGAGCACTTCTTCCTGCACTTCCTTGCCATGTTCGAGAGCATGGCATCGCATGCAGCAAAGGAAGGTCGAAGAATAACTGACTCCGACTTCAAAAATGTGTGTGCTTTATTTCCGCCGATGACTCGCTGTACCTTATCGGACATCTTCGCCATGCAGGTCGTGGATTATAGTGATGCACAACGTCTAGGTTTCGTTGAGGCTTTCGTTGTGTTCTGGCGGCGCCGAAGAGACGACACCCGAACCGACGAGGAACTCCGGAAGGCTGCAGGCGCGCTGCTCAAAGGCTGCCAGCATCACTACCGGGCACAGGTCACCCGCATCAAGAAAATCAGCGCGGTTGTTCATCCTGGCCTTCAGGATGTCTTTGTCAACCAGGCTATGGCTTTAATTGAGTCAGAGGACTACGACGACTTCACGCGAAGAGTCGGAATTCTCACGCAGACATTCCCACGGACTAAAGGGTGGATTCAATGGTGGGCGCGCGAGTGTCATGCAAAAATGCTATTTAAGCCATTCCGGGAGATGTCAGTCCAAGACTGGGACTCCATTCCGAATACAACGAACGCGCAAGAGTCACAACACTTCAAGATATATTCTGCTATCGGGAAGAAGCACGATTTGATCTCCGGATTGAAGGGCTTGCAACGGTTAGCCCAGTATTATTCACATCTTGAGACAGCGGCATCATGTAAGTCTGTATCAAGGCAATGGAGTTGAGCGCTCACAAATTATCACAGCGGGCATCCCTATCCGATACGGAACGGCAGAGGATTGGAAGCGCAGTGGCCACAGATCCTCTCGCAAGGGCAAAGGCCGTACACCCCGCAAGGATGGTAGACCACCGGACACGTCAAGCGAATTGGTAGGACACCGGCGTAATGGGAATAAGGCACAATCCCTCTTCAACACACCTACCCCATCACCACCTCCGCCCCTTCCGCCACCTCCTGCACCCGCGCGTCGTCCTAGTTATTCCTGGCACAAAAACTCATGCTACTTGGATACTTCATTGGAATTAATCTTCCAGACAGTCTCTCGAGACTTTGATAGTCAATTTGTGCCGCGAGCAACTACGCTCCACACGGCAGAGTCACTCAAAGTTCTTGTTGATTTCCTCGTAGCACGGCAGAAATTAGAGGCCGCCCGCATCGACGAGGATATGAGTGTTCTCCGGGTCTTGGCTGCGCAACGGGAGGACTTCCGTGAGTTTTTGCGGCGGAGACGAATTGTTCCAAACCCATACATTCATAATCCTTTATTTGTATGACGTTCATTCTCGTTATTTGACCACAACTGATTCTATAACTCTAGGGATGGCTCGATAGCATCATTTCTCACAGCCATGACCGCAAACAAAATTTCGCGCGGTCATATTTCCAAATGCACACTGTGCTTTTCCGGCAATGTCCTGGAGACGAACAAAACATCGGCACTCACTTCCAACTTAAGCGCGCGCGCTCACAGTCTTGTTTTAACCTCACCGCTGACTTGCATCAAGTGTATGGCGGAGACATTCAGAAATGGTTCCGCGCGACTGTAAATGTCAACAGAAGACCGGAAAAATCACCATCCTGTTGGAGAAATGTTGACGACAATGGCGCAGCAACATGCTCCGGGCCAGCGACAGTGATTCCTGTCATAATTGGTGTCCCAGTGATGCTGATACTTGAGCTGCCGTCCGCGTGGGATGGTACTTTGCCGGACCAGTGGGACTTTCCGCCGCACATTCGCCCGCTCACTGCCGCCGTGGCAGAAAATACCCACGGAGTGGTGTACGACATCGTCGGCCGCGCCTTCAGTAATGGTGCACATTTCAAGGCCAATTTCACCCTGGATGGTACCAATGTGTATACCTATGATGATACCAAACACGGCGGGTGCGCAATTCTTAACCAAAATGCTCATCTTACTGGCCGAATCCCTTCCAAATCCGGCTGGCGCACCTATGCCGCTGTTTATCGTCTTCGCGGTGGGATGCAGGCCCAGACATTTTTCTCTCGATATCAAATCTCAGCAGCCGAGCGTGTGCACTCCATCAAGTTTGCCGCATCCGCCGGGAATGATCCAATTCACAGCTTGCGAGATGTTATTGGCCTTGGGCTTCCGAATATAAAGGAGCTGGTCGGGGATGATCGCTTCTGGTTGAAGTCTCCGTGGCGAACAGATGTGCTTGATTTTGTTTCCACCCACTCCCGCCCCGGCCCGCCCAAACGGCGGGTGCGATTTCTTCGGACAGATGGGAAAGGAGAATACAATGTTTCTGATTCGGACTCCCCGCGACCGACCAAACGACGCCGACGGAATAATATCATCATCAGTGACGATGAGCAGTCTGGCACGGAGGAGGACCTAAAAAATTCGACCCCAATTCATCATGCTGGCTTACAAGAGGAGAACGATTGCGAGGATCAACTTGACTGCCGGTGCGGAGAGAAGAAGGGCCTGAGCACGGTGGACTGGAAGTTGCTGGTCGAATGCACATCATGCCGTTCTTTCTCGCACATTGCATGTCAACGCAATGGCAGAGCCTCAACAGTGCAAGGAAAGAAGACATTTCGGTGCGATTACTGCACTCCGCCGGGAATTGTTGGTGTCAAGCGCACTCCGTCAGTATTTATCTACCCATTCCATTTTTGCGCCAATTTATTCCCTTCAGGAAGCGCAAGAAACAGCCTGACAATCCCTCAAGAACCACGTTGGCAAAACGTCTGCTGTAAATCCCTCAAGTACTGCTTTGAAACGAACCTGACATTTTTTTTTTGTTTTCAGTCCGGGAAAGGGAGCTCTCGCACGGCACGGGACATACTGGTATCCTGTTCGATTGATTTCCCAGGAACCCGATGGATGGTGGGTGCACTGGTGGCGTGGAAACCACTTTGAACTACAGCCCCCACCCTCAAACAAAGTTCCGCAAATTGATCTACGTGACGAGCTGTGGGCGGACGCGTCCGCTCGGCGAAAGATTCGGGTATGACTCTCTCAAGCTAAATATGTTGGCATTGAACAATTTTGCCAGCTCGGGAAATGGAGCCATGCCTGTGAAACGCCCATGGAAGAAGACGAGTTGGTCGAATATCTCAACGCGCCGTATACGAACGAAGTTGAAAATGCACTTCGGCCTCATGTGAAGACACTGGAGACCCTCCTGTTGGATCCCGATGCCCAGCACAAGGGCGTCCCCGCCGCAACCTATTCCAATGCAATGAAACGAGCAAAAACCCAGAAAGGAGGGGAGATGTTAAAACACGGCGCTGTGACATACGCCGGGGGGCTAGGGATTACAGATCGCGCGAGAATCGCAAATTGGTTTCACCACAATGTCCCCGGGGCAAAGGATTCTCCGATCAAGTGGTTTGGCTGTATGCCGCTGGCACATGCATTCACCATCCTCATCGCATATCGAAACCAGGAAGAGATCCTCGACAAAATTCAGGATTCAGCACATTACTCAGGGATGGATCGACAAGCGGCAATCTTCGACATTGCTTGGGATCTCCAAAGGACGCCGACTGTCCTTCTGCCCGACATCGACCATGAATGTTTGAATTTCTTTGAAGAACGACTCTTTGAGCATTCATTGGCGGCTGGTCGTGCCGGGAACCAACAATGGGGCCTGGATGTTGGAACCCACCAGGAGAACTGGAGTCCGTATATTAATATTCCGGCGGAATGGAATCACGACGATCGGGATAATGAAAGTGAATCCGAGCTTCTGGTTCGTTTCATTATTTTTTCCAGCACACCACACTTGACTCTACTACCTTCACAGCCAGGACCAAATTATAAGGCGGAGCCCCGAGTCGAGAACAATGATGTCGAAATGACTGATGTGGCGCATCCGCGCCCAAAACGGAAAATAAAGACTCCTCGTCGAGTGCCATCGTCGCTTAACTGAGATTTAGTGTAGGTATGTTGACTCTGAGTGGAGTAATCAGTGTTCTCAACCCAGTTCCATTCCGCCAGCAATTTTTCCGAGTCCATAGTAATAATACAGCATATAGTGTACATATCTTGTTCTTGGTTGCTGCAATGAATTACATCCACTCTGTTGTTCTGTCGAGGTTCAATTACATCAGTGTTGTCTGCGGTCCTAGGGTTGTCTAAGAGCTGAGAGTAACCACACCGTAGACCGGCATAACACTAGGTAAATTCCACTAATTAGAAGAACACAAAAGCAGTGACTCCTACATTATTTTTGAGTATCAGGGAGAGAGTTGCGGCATGCACGGCGCCGCGTCAACGCAAGTAATATGATGTTGCTTGGGTGTTGATTGAGTTAATTGAAGTCCACAGATCCCTCACTGCAGAGCTGACTTTTGACTGATGTGCCTAGGTGAATCATTCAGACTGACGGCTTTGATTTAACTGGCACCTCTAGCTCGTCATTGGGGCTGCAAGGACAGTGGAGAATCCAAATAGGCAAACATCGGGATTGGTCAGTTCAAGTAAGCTTCTCGGGCATAGAGTTGGGGATAATAGGGTCTAAACAATGTATTATGCCTACAGAACCATGACTTAACTCACCTGCAGGCTGAATAGTGCCTGTGGAGCTAGCCAGAGGCCGCGCGGCACTGGCGCGTCAATAACACAGCCACCACCGCGGCAGTGCCGCGTCACTGCGCGTCAGTGCCGCGGCAAATCGCGGCAGGCGCGGCATTTCCTCCCAGCCCCTTTGTGCAACCATCGACGTTCAGGATGATTCGGACGTGAATTGAGATTTACCCGATTTGCCTTGAGAGCCTCGGTGTCGTCTTAACGCTTCAAGGGTAGTTAGGGACCAGCCCTTGATCATCAAACACTAGAAGCTCGAAAAGTTGGGAGGACCGGGTCCTGCGCAGAGCTAATCTAACGCGGTAGAGTCGTTGAACAGAATGTCAAGTATGTAATAGGCGTGAACGTGAAGTGTCGATGTTGAAGAACCAGTGACAAGTAAAGCCCTTTTTTGACGTTAACGAGGTTCGCATGAGGAATCCCCCGACAGTTAGTTCCCGCGGTTGAGAAGTTTCAGTATCAGGTGCCCGAGAGGACAGAACGTTGGTGTAGAGTGATTTCCGGAACAATATAGTATCCAGAACTGGCAGCCCGTCCATTTATCATGTTGGCGTAAGGCGTTAATCTGAGTTCGAGAAAGGAGCAGAAGCAATTTATATGTCCAAGTTCGTGTACTTGAATGAGCATGAACCAGGAGGTCGAGAATTTCGAACCAGCGTCGATAGTCTAACTCCCAATTTCGGGGAGCGGGAGCGAACGGGATGTGTCGAAAAAGTCTGGCACATGTGCTTTGAAGTACTTGACAAGTGAGCAGTACTACAGAGCAATCTCTTCCGCAGGGTGGCGGTACGGAATTGGTATAATCAGGAAACGAATGTTGATGATCTGGCAACGGTATAGACGGGTTGACCGGGGCAAATTAATTTTGCAGAACGGTATTGAATAAGGAATCTTGTGATGCGGTTGTACTCGGTTTTGACCACAATGAGGACATGATAGCCTGAGTTGAACGCCACAAGTATGAAACTAAAAATTTGGAGCAGCAGGCTTCGGTTGGCGATATATGGCAAACATGATCCCTATGACTTCGGGTTGCCGATAATGTGAAAGCAATCATGAGGTTAAATTGTGCTGGTGTGTCTTGAATGAACAGGCAAGGCAGACACATTCCGGAAGTTGAGTGCGATTGGTGCCTGTCTGCGCGGTTGTGTTCCCTTCGAGAGCTGAAAGAAATGGTACAGTGGAGGTATTCAACATCACTATGCGTGATGGACACTGATTGTATCTGCTCTCCAGCCGGGAGAATGGACACCCCGGTTGAAATTCGGAGGAGCAATGCTCTGGGACCGCATGTATATGGGACTCTGTAAGGTGTGCCGCGTAAGGCTTTGATCTCGACACAGGCATTGAAGTCAGTATCGGAACTTGAACGGTATCCAGGGGACGGGTCCTAGTTATCGGCGTGAATTCTTTTGGTCTTTCACAGGAGAGCGGCGATACAAGCATATTTTCGATGGTTATGTCCGGCTTTAACGTGTGCAACGCCAACTTGAATCTTTGGTCTGGGTAGGGGAGTATTCCATACCGCACATGGGACGAATGCAAATGCTTGAGTAGATTAATCGAAATGACTTCGAGATAATTTGTATCCTCCCACATGTGGATTTGAACGAGAAATAGGCCGACACCCAAAACAGTGAGCTTCACGAGCGTGCGAGTGAGTAATCGTCTTCAAACGCGAAGGGTCTGTGTGGAGGTCGAGCATCGAATACGTACGTCCCGACATTTGTGAGATTTTTAACGCCAGCCCGATGTGGATTGGGGTGGTTCATATTCGGGAGGAGACAAAGGATGTGCCCGTGAACTACTTTGAACAACAGTGCAAGTTGAAATTTTTCGTGAAGAATTCCTTCCCGTAGGCGCCCGTGAATGTGCAGGTATCGCGAACGATGCAGCCGTGAACGGGAAAGTATGCACCCGAGAATGAGACTTATGTTACACTTGGGCACTTGAATGCGCTCTGTGGCGGGTATGCGGAGACGCAGTCAGATTTCATGGCTGAGATTTTGGTGAATCAAAATGTAGCGTGGTGAATTACGCAAAGTCAGGGTAAGAAGTAGAGGCCCTGGGGCGTTAGTCGTGCCTCGGGAACAGAGTGAAACATGCGAGACAATAGGTCATGAAATACAGGAAGGTGTGGAGTCGTGAAGGTTACAAACTGGAACAAAATACTCGTTTGTGTGTATTGAATGGCGTTCATCGTAATTTGTGCCCTGTGGCCGGAATTATAGACGGTACGAATCCTGGATTGGCATGAATTGGGAATTTATCTGGGATAATAGACCTAGACTCGATGCGGACCGAGATTGATTTAATGGGGACGGAGGATTTCTACTCGAGCTATAATCGTGATATCGGGCATTGAGAGTGTGCTCGTTAATCGTGAAAGATAGGGGTAAAGGCTCTTGGGAGCCATCAAACATGGAACACAACAAATCGTGGAGGAAACCGAGTTACAAGAACGGGTTGAGTCGTGAGCCGTAGTCAAGGTATTCGCGTCACGAATGGTCTGGATTATCATGTGGGTTGCGAATCATGGAGCGTGACTCGGTCGTGAGCATACCCGGAGTACGCCCCGGCGTCCAAGGCAGATTCGATGCACGGATGATGGTTACGGTGAGAGGTAATAATAATGCATGGGGGTGAGTCCCAAATAGTGTCGAAATATCCGTGTCACCTATGCTCAGGACTAATCATAGCATGGATCGTGAACCACGGCCCGTGACTAAATCTTTGAGTTATTGTTTGAATCATGGATGTCGTGAAGCTTAAGGAGGACGCTTGGATTTTGAACTGTAGACCGCGGCAGTCGGAAATTGAATGGTGTGAATACCTGTAAGCGCGAATCGTGAATTGTGTTGCGGGAAGCTTGAGTCATGAATTAATACTAGGCAAGATGATTGTGTTGACCGGGAAGCTTGAGTCGTGAATTATGTAGGAGTAGGCAATATTATTGCGTTGATCGCGAATGTGACTGACACGAATCCTCGCGAACGCGAATCGCGAATCGGGAATGGCGGGCGTAAATGTCTAATGGCATGCATTCTCTTTGATTATGTCGGCGGGACGCCCGTGAATTGTGAATGGGGTGTGGCATGAACGCTCTTTAACTGCACTGGCGCGAACACTCACGAATCGTGAATGCTATATGGCGTGAATTTCTGCCTCGTACTGCCCCGTTTCGTGAATGGAGTGTGGGCAGAATGCTCTTCAATTGTACTGGCGCGAACGCCCGGGAATCGTAAATGGGGTGTGGCGTGAATGCTCTTTAATCGCACTGGCGTGAACGCCCGTGAATCGTGAATCCCTGGATCGCGGATGGTGTTGATGTGAACGTGAATCATGAAGGCTTGATCGTGAATCGTGAAGGCTTGAATCGTGAATGCTTGAATCGTGAATCGTGAAGGCTTGAATCGTGAATGCTTGAATCGTGAATCGTGAAGGCTTGAATCGTGAATGCTTGAATCGTGAATCGTGAAGGCTTGAATGTACTTGAATCGTGAAATGTGAATGCTTGAATCGTGATTCGTGAATGGCGCGAGTGCCCGTGAATCTTGAACGCGAATATTGGATGATGTGAATCTCCGCGCGCGTAAACGTGGGTTGTAGGTGCATGAATCGTGAATCGTGAATGGCGAGGATGCCCGTGAATGTGAATTCTGAATATTGAATGTAGATTGATTATCGTGAATCGTGAAGTGTTAATGTTAGGCGCTATTCGTTAGGCCCGCTAATGCTCGTGAATTTCCCCGTTAGTCGTGAACCATCAGGGTTGGTTGTGAAGCGCGAATTACTGTACCGTCATTGAACAGCAAAGTAATAGCAAGGTCGGGACGGGATGCTGGCCTGGTCTGGTTCGAGTAGTCGCCGTGGCTTGGAACATCCGACTGGGCCCAGCCCCTATCCGGGCCCCGGTACAGCAAAGAGCATGGTACGGTCGCCAGAAGAGAGTACTAAACGAGGTAACAGGTAGTGGTTTCCGGCGGTGTCGATGCAGTCGCTGATACATTTTGTAAGGTGGTTGTTGCCAGACATTCACCGACAGGGGTTCTGTGCGATACCCGTGGCTATTGAAGAGGGTCAGAGCGTCGTTGGTGGTAGTGGAGAGAAAGAAAAGAAAGATTTGAGTCCTTGGAGTGGTTAATCCCACAGGTCCTGTCGATCTAGCGGGATGTCGTGGAGGCAAGAGGAGAGAGGTCCGATCACCCCGTCACCCCGCTGTCACAAGAAATTGCACCGCTTCGGCAAGCTCATCGGTGCGCCCCAAGGGGGTAAAGTTTTGTGACAAAATGAACATAACTTGATTTAGCCTTAAAATGGCGCCGGAAATCGAAATCTGCAGGCCCCTAGTCCGCCCGGTCAAAACTCGTCGAGATCTGCGCAGTTCTTTCCCGAAAAAAATCAATCTTTTTTTCTGAATTTTTTTTTGGAACAATTGGCTCGAGCCACGCAACTTTCAAAAAAAGTTCGGGCGAGCTGGAACCAACCTCTCTGATGTTACGGCATAAAATTGCCTTATATGGGCATCCATCACCTCAAAAAGGAAGTCGATCAATTGAAATCAAAACAGCCATATCTTTTCAACCGTTGCCCAGATGAGCATTTGGACTGCGCATTTCGATTGCCAGCCCCCATTTTGGGGCCAAATCAAGTTATGTTCATTTTGTCACAAAACTTTACCCCCTTGGTGCGCCCACGTGTCGGGGTCATTTGGCGTTCTGTTTGCCGAGTGTGGGCATGTTGCGTTCTGCTTATTCTAGTGCTATTCCAGCCAACTCCCAGCTCCTCGTTATAAATCGAAATACCTAGGCCCGCTACTAAAGAAATATGTCCCATAAGTAATACTAATCGAAAGATGTACTCCTAAGTGATTTTCTGACCAAAAATCAGCCCTTGAATGTGTCTCCTTCCTGTAAAAATTGCACATAAGCTACAAAGGGCATTTCTTTTGAAACTGCCCCACACTATTAAAGTACACACCCTCCGTGAATTAATCTTCAACTCCCACACAAAGGCAACAATTCTTTCACTGTTCCCCGATTTCCCCGACGCCCTTGGTAGATGTCAGCCTGCCGCCTTGATATGGTCTTCGAATCCATGAAGACCACGTCCCTGAATTCCTTCACTTCAATCCACTGCATACAATAATCACACTTTTGTGGCGGAAGTGAACTCAAACTCCCGGTCACGGAAGGCTTTGATGGAAAAACGCTCCCTCCTCCTTTTAAAACAAAAAATCGCAACTCCCTGTCGATGACATCACCTCCTTCTCTTCTTTCTCAACTCCCTCGACCCTCCGCACGCCTCCACTTGGTTCTCCCTGCATGGATTTGTTGACCCACACGCAACTCCCTAGGGCCCTAGCCCTTAACCAACTCCTTCGGCCCGGCCCGCACACACGAGTCAACTCCCTGGCCTCGAGCCACGAAGCCGTCACCTCCCTCAAACTCCTCAACTCCCTCGGCTCGACGCGTGCACCCACGGCAACTCCCTCAAACGCCCTCAACCCGCGCACTCCTTGGGTTCACCTAACTCCATCAACTCCCCCGCTCGACCCAACGCGTCCCTCTTGTCAACTCTCAAACTCCCTGAAACTCCCACACTCCAAACCGCCAGCCCTATCCCGCCGCCGCGGCGATCTGTGCCGCCCGGCCCGGCCAACGCCACGCTGCTGCTTGCTCCTTCCCACCATGTTCCTAACCCAGTGTCCCCACTCGCGTTCACCTCCCCGCCCCTGTTATCTCTACGCCGCGCTCCCTGCTACCTCTGCTCTCACACCTCCCGCCTCCACCTCAACCACCGTCGCTGTCATGCGCTGACATCAAGACGCCCCCGACAACAACAATCCCTCCCCCACACTGTCTGTCCCGCTCGCTGCCGTAGCCGGGACTCTCAGACGACGCGCTCTCGCGCTCCTCCCGTCCCCTCCTCGTATACGCCGTCAGCCTCAAGCCGAGGTCGACCCCAACGGCCGCCGCTATCCGTCTACGGCCGCAGCCGCCGCCCAGCCGCGCTGCCCTCCCAACGACGCCCGCCCCCTTTTCCGCGAATCCCGCGCCCCCGACGCGCTCCTTCTATCCGTGCCGCCAAGTTGAATCGCCATAAGCCGCTGCGGCGAAAGGAAAGGGTGGATTGGGATGGAATGGCATGTGTCATCCCCGTGCGTACCTACATCCTCACCGCGCTCCCTGCGCCATTCCCTCCCTTCTCTCCAATCCCTTACACCCTTCTCTCCGGCCTTCCTCCGTCCCCCTTCGACCTCTCGCTCCGGGGGACGATATCGAGTTCCGTGCCAATTTCAATTTCGCCACGCAAGGTATTCGTCCCCTGCGTGCGCGCTACTGCCGCAATCGAGTACGGCCCGTGGCTCGTCATTTGACGCGTTCACCGCGTACTCGTCGAAGAAAAACTCCTCACCCCACGGTTCATTCCTTCCACCACCCTGTCCCTTTCGTTATACTACTGTCCTCTGAACACCGACGTAGCAATCTGCGCTTCGCGCACGCTTGCAGCGGATGTCCTGCAATCGGGTAGTGCAATGACCCCGGGGGCCTCGAAACAACGAAATTTGTGTTCTCCACCCCGCCGTATGTTCTTTTCCTGATATCAAGCTAATTTCGCTTCTAGGAAGGTTTTCTCATGCATCACAATTGTATCTGCTGACGCCGCCTTCCCATGTTTACAGGTTATCGTTGGTCAACTGCAGTCGCCCAGGGCGGCGGGTTACAGTACATCCGGCGTGCGTCGCAGCCGTCACCATCCGCGAATGCTTCTCTGCATCGTGCGTGCGTTCTGCGAGCATCTGCCGTTGGGAGGCGTGGCTTACGGCCGAGGCCAGGGTGGAAGACTCCTTCCTCTTTATTTATTCCTCCCTCATTTGTCATTTGTCCTTCCTAATTAAACTAGCGATTATTAAACCCCCCCTTCCCAGAATAATGACTGCTTTCGTTGAAATGGATTGACGCCCACGAAAAATAATCAGCGCAGCGCACGACTTCCCGATCCTCGCGCAATGGTGACCATTTCGCAGTCAATCACACGGGCGCAGGTCACAGAATGGGGATTTTGGATTTTGACAAGCATCGGTATCATTTGGAAAAGTTGATACGCCGTGCGCGAAGTGCAGTTTTTGGGGGGCTAACCAATGTATATAGGCTCCCGCAACATTATTAAGGGAATCCCAGTCGTAAGGAGATAACCCCCGGACGCAGCAGGGACTTGGAGCCTGGCGGCGGGAGGACCCGCATATGGGACGGAAACGGTGGGGCACTGGGGGTGGGAGTGAGTGAGGGTGCCGTTTGGCGAGCCTCGATCTAGGACATCATTACGGGACGACGGGCCGTAAAAACGGTTACGCCCCCGTACCGTGAGGCCAATTGAGAGGTTCAAAAACGGCCGTTTTAATACGGCACTTTTACGGGTTAGTCCCCTGGCTCGATGAGGTGTCTTGGTTGTTATTGCTGTGTTGGTATCCATTAAGGAGCTACTTTCGCACTCACCAATAATTGGTAGGAGGTCCAAATGATCACAGAACGTCGGAGTTACGCCCGTAACAGGCGATTACGGTAAGGGTACGGGTCCAAAATCAACGTCCCGTTTGACCGATTTCTTTTACGGTTACGGCCGTATTTTTTTACGCCCGTGGGCGTACAACGGACGGTTTGATGCCCTAGAACTTCGATCCGGCTTGAAATTCCCCAATCCGAGTTGACATTCGGAGAATGCCGATGAAGAAAGATTATAGGTCCTTCAACCTGAGTTCTTGTAGAGAGAAACTTGAACTCAAATTGACTGAGGGTCTGATGAAGTCTAGTCTAGTTTTAGTTGCGCTATGATAGCCGTAGGTCAACCTTCCCCCAATTTGGACTTATCGGCCTCAATATTGGTGTAGTTGCAGAGGAAAGGAGCAGGAATTGACAACTGTATACCACACTCTCTTACTGGCTATTGAAACCAATTTTCTTCTCTCTGGTCTCCTTGCCAAAGGACTTTCTTATCGTGTGAATTATGTGCACAGCCACGCACTCGGGGTGCAATGTGTGTTCAGAACCCTCGGTTTAATGTTCTAATGGCGCAGGTGGATGAAATAACCATCTAAACGAACATCTGGGAGAGAACCCGGGCAAATCCCCATGTTTTCTCCGTGCTACGGTGTAAAAGGGTGTTTCCCAATTGGGAATGTCCTAATCGGGAAGCCTGACCTACGGCTTGACGTGAGCAAGTGGAATCAGACCATATATCAGGTTTTTTTTCCACTCCGCAAAATCTCAAAAAAAAAAAATCTTGATTGTTGGTCTGACTAGGGAGACTAGATGAAGTCGAAGGTGACTCAGGACGATGCAAGGGGTAATGAAATAAAAACTCCCTTGAATTCAAATCATGATAAGTGACTTGGGCTTTGAGATTGAAGGAAAATATCAAATTGACGAAGTCCTAACACAAAATACGATCAGCTAAGCGTTGAGTGAGGCAGTCAAATTTCGAGGGAGCCAGTTGAATTGGGTTGCATTGTCGGGTTGAAGTCAACCTTGCAGTCGGTGTTGACTTGAACACAGTCAACCTGACTGCGTTTAAGACAAGTCTATACGGATTGCGTTGAGATCAGTGGAGCTGACCTACGCTGATGGTCTGCTAAGGTCACCTTTGCAGCCTCTGTGAAACTAAGATTTGGTGTACTTACCACACCCTCAGTCACCTCGGCAGACCTCCCCCGAGTCTGCCGAGGTGCGGTCTGCTAAGGCTCTGCCGAGGCCTGCTGATGTCCGGTCGGCAGACCTCGGCAGCCCGGGGGTAGATCAGGCTTAAACGCAGTGATTAATGCGACAATAGAATGGTATACAAGGCACCTAGTGACCACGGAGAATCTTCTGAGTACCCATAGAGGTTGCGTAGAGCTTTGCAATAGCGAATTTCAACGCGTTATTTTATGCGACCGGTAAACTTAACCGATGTTACGTTTGGCCATCTACGGCTCTATGCCGGCCGTATACATATATTCAAGTTGAGCGAAGGGAGTGCGTGCGGCCAATGTGCGACGCGATAACGCGCCAGGCAGCACGGCAGCTTGTTTTAGAAGAACGGAGAGAGTCGGCGACCTTCAACGAAGCTCTCCGATGGATTTTGGTGGGGCGCGCAGTGTCCCGCCGTTACGCGATGATACGCGAGGCCTTGGCGAACCGTATGCTAAGCAGGAAATACTCAGCAGTTACTCAGCACGGGCTTTACTCGCCGTGCCTGCGTGGCCAGTGACGTACTGTAGCAATTTCTTTGGGGAGATTTTGGGGATTCAAGGCCCAGGGGGATGAGGACGCTCGACAATTTGTTCACCACGTAACCCTAACGACGGAGTTGAGCAGCCTACGACATTCGTCTTCTTATTCCACCACTGCTCGTACTCCATCACTCTATTATACGTGTATACATGTACAGTCCGTAACCGGTACCACGATCCTAGAGGAATACCTTGGCGTTAAACCTTCACCGGTTCACCTTTCGGGACTTGTTTTCACTTCGTACCTTGGTGGAGCCCTGAAAACGCCGTCCCAGCTTCGGGATTTGTCTCCGCTGTCACCTCTCACCTCTGTCTCGTCAGATGGGCAAAACTATATGGGGGGGCCCGACTGCGGACGGGCATCAAGGTTGCAACAAGAGATCCGGCATTACCGAATCGAAGGACGGCAATTCTCGGCTATCACGGCAATACGTTGATGGTTTCCTTGTCATACCTTGTAGATCCCGGATCTGCATATTTATAGTGGACGACTTGTACTCTCCACAATCATGGCCTTCTTCAAACTCTTCTCGCTCCTTTCAATTATTGCACTCTCAGCGGGCCGTCTGGTTGTGCATGAAAGTCGTGCAATCACTCCCCCCGGGTTCGTCAGCGGAGGTGCCGCCTCTGCTGGCGACATGCTCACCCTTCGCGTCGCGTTGGCTTCTAACAACATTGCCGGCCTGCAGGACCGGCTGATGACACTATCTACGCCCGGGAGTTCAGAATTCCGCCGGTGGCTGTCAATGGACGAGGTGTGTCGATCTCCTTTCTGTACCTTCTATCTCACTGACCAGAAAAGCGAAGGTGAAATCCTTCGTGCAGCCTTCTCCAGAAACCCTTGAGGCGTTCACTACATGGGCATCTGCGAACGGCCTGAATTACACGATTGTCTCGCCCAATTCGGACTGGGTGTCCTTCACGCTCCCGGTCTCGCAGGCAAACCAGCTTTTTGGGGCGAACTTTGAGGTCTTCACGCATCCCGCCATGACAACGAGCATCGCACGTACGCTCTCGGTGTCGCTCCCGTCCGAGCTTGTCGGGCACGTCGAAGTGCTCTATCCCACGACCCAATTTGTGGACCCCAATTCTCTCTTGGGGCATTCAACCGGCGTGAGTCTCGAACAGCGTTCGCCCAGTGCGTCTTGTAACACCAGCGACCCCAACGGAGTTATGAACCCAATCTGCTTACAAGAACTGTATGGAGTCCCTACAAACGGGACGACCAAAAATACAAACACGATTCTCGTTCCGGGGTACATTGGAGCGTTCGCACAACCTTCAGACCTCGAGGTTCGTTTTGGTCTTGCATTGGCACAGAGAAAAGGCTTAGTTCTTGTCCTAGATTTTCCTCCAACTTTACCGGCCTGATGTACCGTCCAATACGACGTTCACCGTGACGAGGATCAACGGATCGAGCCCGTCGGATCCCGACCTAGTCGGCCTCGAAGCCGTCCTCGACCTTGAGTATACGATCGGTACGCAAGTCTTGAACCATAATTCGCGGGGATATCGATGCCCCAGCCATCCAGGTCTTGCGCCCAAAGTCCCCTCGGTGTTCTTATCGGTGGGTGGAACCGACTTCCCGCAGGCTTTGTTGGACACGACCACTTTCATCGACGGCCTCGAATCCCCTCCATCCGTCCTGTCGACATCATATGGCGCCGCGGAATCGACGTTCGGTGACAGCATGGCCATGTTAGTATTCTCCTGCATCAAGTCCTCGCTAATGTTGGTTAATTCGTTGAACAGTAAACTCTGCCACGCTTACATGGCACTCGGCGCACGCGGCGTATCAGTCCTGTTTGGCTCCGGAGATGTCAGTCTTTCTTCATTCACCCTGATAACGTTGCGGTGCTGATTGACTTATATTTTATTTATAGGGCGGTGTGCGAGGGCTCCACGATGACAATACCACCGACTGTAGCAACAACACCTTTGTCAGTCTGTAGCGTCTCATCCCTCTTTCTTTCGACTCACGGGTTTCTGTTTGCCTGTCCAAGATACCTATTTTCCCTACGTCATGCCCATATGTGACCTCCCTCGGAGGCACAGTGGGATTTGGCCCCGAGGTCGCCCTCAACCTCACCGGCGGCGGCTTCTCAAACATCTTCGCCGCTCCGCCATACCAGACCAGCGCAGTCGCCAGCTACCTCGACACGATACCAGCCGACTTCCCCGGGACGCTCAACAGAACTGGCCGCGGCTACCCCGACATCGCGCTCCAGGCGTGGAACTTCGAGATTGTGAATAACGGAACAACAAGCCTCATCTATGGAACGAGTGCGGGCTCGCCGGTCTTCGCTGCGATGCTCGCGATGATCAACGACCGGCTCGTCGCGGCCGGAAAGCCCACGCTGGGCTTCCTCAACCCATTCATTTATTCCACAGGCTCTGCGGCGTTCACTGACATCACGAGCGGACACAACTCGGGCTTGGTGTGCCCTGCATCCTCGGTGAGGCATCATTGGATTGGAAGCGTTTTCGTTGCTAAAGATTCGGACGCATATTAGGTGGCCTTTGACGCAGCGGTTGGGTGGGATGCAACTAGTAAGTCTTTGGGGCGTGTTTCGTAGTTTCTGGTTGACCATTCGGTTGCTAGCTGGGATTGGTACCCCGCGATTCGCCGATTTGCTGACTGCCGCTATGGCCTCGGCTTCAGCTGCAAACCCAGTGGGCCATTGAAAGATTGGCATGGACTAACAATACCAATTGAAGCGCATACCCGATAGATAAAATTTGAAATTCCTAGTAGCCCGTTAGATGGAGTCCTCACATACTTCGTGACTTCGTAGGATAGCGGCAGTTGTGTAAGTTCGTCGGCATGCGAAGTAAGCTCGTCGGATGCCAATCATGTTGCCTAGCTAGCTTATGCTTGGAATAATGAGCGCTCTCTGGGTGGTATTACTGGCGTTCCTAAGTAGACTCGAATATTTAACTCCTTTGAAAGTTTATGGCGAGTTCTCACCAACTACGCTGGAGACTACTTTCTCCTATATAAGTTTCAAGTCACCAAAAACCACTGAATTCACAGAAGAATCCCCAATCTCAACAAAAGCAGGAAATCCAGCCAGATATCCACTACCAAACTAACTAGATAGCTAGACAGGCGAGCAGCTGATCGAGCTCGTCAAATCGTTGAAGTTGACGGGACCGGAAAGGCCGGGCACATTGGACATATGCCAGGTACCCCCAACGAGCACGACCTCGCTGTTGGCGGGGGCGTTCCCGGTTCCAGTCGCGGTGCATCCAAAGTTCCTGCGAAATTCTATTTTTAGTGCAATTCAACACAGCTGGATGTGCGTGCGTCTCACTGGAAAAACGTGCAGACAAATCCGGCCGGGACGATGGCCCCGGAGATCTCCTTGTTGAGGAAGGTGAGCCCGCCGGTGAGGTTGATGCAGGAGTCGGAGACAACGGGGATGATCACGCCCCCAGTCGGGCAGTTGCCCGTGCAGACCTCGATGGTCGCGGGGATGTCCTGGGGGAGGATGTAAGTTAGTGTGCCATACTTCAGCAGAGAACGCACGGGGCTCGGCTTGGCGGGAGCCGCCGCCGCGAGAGTGAGGACCGCAGCGAGGGTGCTGGCGAAGAGAGTTTTGTAGAACATGGCGTTGGATCGATGGAGTAGTCGGTTAGCTGCTTAGCTTGAGTGAACTGAGGGAGGTAAGCCCTTTCTCTGCTGCTTTTATACTGCTCAATGAGCTGAATAATTAGTGATGGACCGGCTTCGGCCTAAGGCCGAAAAGCCGGGGCTTTTTTGGCCTGCAAGCCGGGCCAAAGCCGGGCCAAATTGTCGGCCTGAGGGGGCCCGGGGCCCGGCCTGCCATTTGTTCAAGCCGAAGCCGAGCCGAAAAGCCCCGGCTTTTTTGCGTCATTATAAAGGGCATTGGGAGAGCTCAAAGATCATCCATAATGGTGTTTCTGTCACTCTGGGTGTGAATGATATCCAAATTCACACTTGGTTTGCTCACAATATCGAGGATCTCATTCAACAGTTCAACTGATGGCATCACCCAGGCCTTCGCATTGCCCACCGACATCCAGGAGCAACTACCATGCGCCAGCAGCATGAAATGAGCGCCAAAACACTCTTATAAGCCCATGCAACCGTAGTAAAGTAATTAATACTCGCTGAATAGCAGCTGGGAAAAAATCACCCAAAGCCCTGGCTTAAGCCAAAGCCAGGCCAAGCCGGCCGGGCCTGAGGGAGGCGGCCTGGCCTAGGATTTTGGAAAGCCTAAGCCCCCAAAAGCGGGCCAAAGCCCCGGCTTTCAGGCCAAGCCGAGGCCGGCACATCACTATGAATAATAATCATAATCGGTTCAACCATGCATTCAATCATTCCTCACGTAGTAAGTCTGTATCCCCAGAAGGAATTGAATGGCCTGGGCACGTATTGACACTCTATGAACAGGTGATTCGTCCGTAGTCCACGGAGACTCGGCTAAGACCTCCCCACACAGACTTGCCCGGGCATTGAACCACTTAGTAACGCCCGGGGTTGTAAACTTCAGGAGTTGATTCGGATAGTATGTCCTCAGGTTTCCCTAAACCACGATAGTTTGCTCGAAAAAAGGGGGAAATGATATATAATTCATAAGAGAAGCAGGGTGAGGAGTTTTGCCCGCTTCTTACCCGACTTCCGCCTTCGGCAGCGACCGCATGTTTTGCTAACACTGGTTCGGAAGAGGCGGGGGCTCGACTGATTGGCGTGCAGCCTCACGTTTGTCTCTCGTGAGCAGTTCTGTTTTTCATTTCTGCCCACTTGGCGGCGACCGCATGTGGACTAACACCGGTTGAAGAGGCGCTACCATCGAGCCGCACTTGTCTCTTGTAGGCACCCTCCACACTCGGCGGCGACCGCATCTACGCTAACGGCTGTTGAGCAGGTGCTATCGCTCAATTAGTATGTGTCTTGTCTCTTATGCGTACTTTGGTTTCTCATTGCTCCGCGCTTAGCGGCGACCGCAACTCTGATTGGCAGAATCACATTCAAACTGTCTCCAACTTCTGCCTCCCTGCCCGAAACGGGAACGGGTCTTGGCATGTAACTCAATCGATTGCATCTTCTTAAGCGGGTCGAAGTATTTCAAGAGATGATCGTGATTTCCTCGGAGGATTTGAGCACGGTTCCTAAATTTCCCAGCATACCGTCGGAGTTAAGTTCCTACATCATTGGGAAAGAGCATTTGATCGAACCTGTCCAACTCAACAAGCCGCACGGCGGACTAAGCGGGCTTCCTTCCAATTGAACCTGTCTCTAACACATGGACCGGCGGAGAAATTTCTCGGTTCGCCAATGGTATAAATACGACTGATTCATCGACAATGCTTATTGAAGTTAACATGAAAACCCCAGCCTTGTCCGTGCTCCTCGCCGTCGTTGCATTGGTGGGAGGAAATCCTTCCTCGGTACTGTCGAAGGCAATGAATCTTCGAGCTCAAGTAGTTATTTTCCAGCTTGGAGCTTTCTGTCATATACACCGCCGTTTGGATGAAATGTCTTGTGTACGTTTTGGCCAGAATATTTATAGATGGTAGATCAATCATCACGGAATGTTGCCGAAACCTTGCCAAAACATAAATTGTCAAATCCCTCAAGCCTTCTGAAATCCGCCATTCAGAAAACATTTCTCACACCATCTCCTCAGCATTTCAAAGATATTTAATAAACCTCAACTCAAATTGCGCCAGAACTTTTGTAAAAATAATATTATATTCCGATTCTGATACAAGCTCATACAGCATGAATCGTATTGAAAGCAGGGACAGAGAGATATGGGCGCTCAATGGATGCGCTGGGGGCGAAATCGGAGGAAAGGGATTGAGGAAAAAGGAAACACACGATGACCTTCTCCGGTGGCTTCGCCTGGTAGGCCACGGCGGACCGCGCATTCGCTTGCGGGTCGAGGCTTCGTCCTATATTACTCTCCTGCTCGGGCGCCCTACGTGTGCAGGCGAATGGAGTGGACCAAATGGTTTGCGCGTTGAAGCGGAGACGGCGCGTGCTTGATGTTGGAACTAAACTATGTCTCGTATTGTGCTCTTGAGAGGTGCTTGGGTTGATTCAGAATTGATGGAGTCCTGAATACTTTCTAGAGCCAAGACTTGTCCGTGTGGCAATGTGCTTGCGGGTTTGCGAGTGTTGTATGGGCGCCAGGAACAGTTGAGGAGTGAGACTTGCAGCCTTGCAGGCTATCTTGCAGTGAGTTGGTAACGCGGTTTGTTTGATGAAAGGATCTTGTGCTGGTACCATCCACCCCGCAGCAATGAGAAGGAGCTTGCGCTGCGTCAGGTTTTTCAGCGTCATTGCGACGTTCGGCTGTGGTGTCTGGTAATTGCCGGGCGATCCCGGCAGACCGCCAGGTGGATTGGCAGATTGAAGAACACCCCAAGCCGGCATGCGCGCGTGCGTCGTTGTTGCTGGGTGAAAGGGAAAAGAAAGACGAGTTTGTGGGCGCACCAACATTGGCCTTGTTTGGCCTGATGTGCACGGACCTTCGATCTCTGATCGGCGCCTTAAGTTGATTTTTGTTTCTTCCGATCGGACTCGGGAGTCGCAACTCCAAGCCGCCAGTGGCTGATGCTACAAAACTTCAGCATTGTCATAGTCGAGTATAGGAAAGGCGAGGAGGCTAGCATCAGGAGATGTTGACTCAATGCCAGCGAGGATATATAGCCGGTGTCCACAGCATTTTCTCAACATCAGAATTACATATCGGCAACATTTCAGTCTGAACATTGGTGGAAGGTTCAAAAAATGTAGTTTACATGTTCAGACTTACGTTACCAAAACATCGCATCACGATGTTCTAGAAACAATGGACTCGATTGGCGGTGTACAGGGCGCCTGACATTTCCTGGGCGTCGCCTGAGACTTGTGGCAACAACGGAGATTAGGTTCCGCTTTTTCAGCTGTACGACGCGGCGAAGACGGCCCATTACTACACGGCGGACAATTCCTAAGTGACTGCCGATATCAAAAAAGGTGTATATGTGTTCAACGGCGTCGCGGCCCTGGTTTTCCCCACCGCCGAAGTGTCCACGGTTCCGTTTTACTGTCTCATCAACGCGGGGCCGGCGACCAGCATTTCTTCACCACCTCACAAACAGAGCGTTCCGACGCGCTTACCGCGGGGGGCTACTCTGATTGCGGAATCATGGGCTACATTTACCCTACCCAGGTCCGTGCATATTCCACCTTTAGACCTGAGTTTGACCGGTCTTCCCTGGAAAGGTTTGCGGAAGCGTCCCTCTCTACCGCGCGCATTTCATTGCTGTGAATACGGACTACCTGTATACGATTTCCGCCGCGGATAGGGACAATGCGGTTGAGAACCAAGGATTCACCGACGAGGGAGTTTGAATTTGCTTCAGGTACTGTAGACCCCCCCACTCGTCACTCCCGCTGATGTTGGATGATTTAGGTATCAATATTGACTGAGAGCTTTGGATTCGTCGATGCTGCTGCTTCTTGCTACCAGAGATGTGATATATTTGTGCACTACGATCGAAAATAAATTCAACATCATTTTGCACAGTTCGTGGAAACGTACGCACCCTGATCTCAGGATATACCATATATATTCTCGGGGGGTCGCATGCCCCAGGATCGAGAGCAAATTCAACCTTGCGCTCTCCACGTTCATTGCGATGAATCCCGCTTGAACGCGAGGTGTACAAAGAGGCCCTCTGTGTCGCACGCGGCGTTAACCTCCGGGTTCCAGCGAAAGAAGTCCGTGGGCGAGATCTTGGCGCGTATTGCGTCGGAGCCTCGGAGGGGACTGGTAACGCGTTTCGGAAAGTGTGCACAGTGGTTAATTCGGTCAGTTCAGATCTGCTCGTTGTGGAGAATCGATGAATATGTCAGATCCAATTTTTGTACTCAGCACACCATGGCACGAACGCCAGCGGCCAGATTTCCCCTCTTGGAGAACGTGAAAGAAATCCGGAGGAGTTATCAGCGGGTTTGACCACGACGAGACCACTCAGCTTCAATAGTTTCTATAGGACAATGGCCGACAGTGGCCGAGCTCTGGCTCGCAACATCAGACGAAGCCTCTCAATGCCGATCAGCGGGTTGGCAGCGCCGGGGAGGATGCCGACCCGGATTTGGATCGGATCGGATCAGCGCAGAAGGAGAAACGTGTTTGTGAGTCGCGCTACTATCAGTCCCAATCGGTTAGAAATCTCCCAATGGGTTAGAAAACACTTTTTTGCTCCCTCAGTTTTCAACTTTTTCCCCCGGAGTTTTCCGGAATTAATTTGTGTTGTAGTCGTCCATATCCATGCAAATTTGCTAAAAAGTTGAAAACTGAGGGAGCAAAAATGTATTTTCTAACCCATTGGGAGATTCTGACCGATTGGGACTGATAGTATGGCGGGGCGGCGGTTGAACAGGTCAGGTGGGACTGGTGTCAGTGAGACTTGTCAACTTTCCGCTGCCCGCCCCTGTCCCGATTTGGAAATTTGATGTCGGCAGGAATCGCGGATCGGTTCGAGATCAATGATGCCGCAGACAGCCCGAGACCGCAAGGAACGAAAACCTGAAAGCCTGCAAGCCTTTGCCTCAGAAGGTAGTGCTGGGGAGGGGAGAATGGTACTCTTGGCTCATACCCCCCCCCTCCTTTCGACGTTGACGGTATGTCAACGTCGTTAAATTCACCCATTTTGTCATTTTTTTCAACGGTGAGTTCAAATGATTACTGAAGGACGGGGGAGACTCCGCCTGGCGGACTGCGTGCTGCAGCGTTCGCCGGTGGACCTGCGGGGAGGGCAAGGCTATTTTTTTTTTGTGCGCGTGAAGTGAGCTTGCGGAGTCGGTCGAGTGACCGCAAAAAATTAGATGACCTGGAAACTGATACGTTCAGCAATGCGGGTGATGGGTTCGTGGAAATTAAGCCCCCTGCAGTACGCTCCCGTTGTGCAAGAGACGGCTTGACTTGCCGACATAAATCGGGACAGGGGCGAGCGGCGGAATTCGAATAATTGTCAGTGAGAAAGAGTTGAAAGACACCCCTTGAACCGCCGAAGTTTAAACGTAAGTTTCCGACGTGACTGCTTGTTTCAAATGAAAATCTTGCGGTTGCAAGCAGCGAAGCTCTCTGGAATACACCGCAAGAACGGAGTGCTGGGGCGCGTATATCTGGCACTTCATGTTAGGATTGCGATCGAAAAAAAAACTTTCCTACTGGCGGGTTTCATCCGGCGCATACAACCTCCGCCGAGAGCGTGGATGCACGTTGTAGGTAGCCTAAACCTTGATTTATCCTAACACTACGAGAATGAATCGAATGTGAACACAGCACGATTGCGCGTCTGCCCCGCTATGGTTGACGCAACAATTGGCTACAGAGGAGCTCGTTCGGCCCGGGGTAGGCGCGGATAGAGTTCCTAAATCAGTTTCCTCGAGGGCCACATTGTACGAGGAGCACGACTCCATACAGCTGTGGGAAGTGCTCTGCGCAGAGTTGGAGACCTCGTTGTCATCAAAGCTGGTGTTGCAAGAAGTGGTTGCGCTAAGTTCAGAATGATCTACAAAGAACATTTAGCAACGCACCGTAATTTGATTGCTCCGGGTGGTGTAGGAGGATACATCGTCCAAACCGCCGCAAGCAGCAGCGGCAGTCGGTGTAGGAGTGCTCCTGTGATTACAGAATAGTCAACGACCGCAATGTGTTCATTATCCTGCACGTGCGGTTAGAGCCGCGTGTAACTTACTAGCCGAATGTCGAGTTTGCGGTGTAGACCGCATAACTGTACGAGAGCGCGGAAAAGAAGGCTGCTTTATTTGCCACGAGACCCACAGACAAACCCTCAACCTCTTTCAAAAGACGTATGAGAAGAACGAAGAGAAGTACTTGGCGGAAAACATCACGCTTTTCTGGCGCTGGCGTGGGAACAAAGCCACCGCTTTACTCGATCGTGAACGCAGGTATGGCACATATACTGTAGGCTCGTGACCAGCCTGCCTACACAGCAAATCTTCAGTGCAAGCACTGTGCCGTAGGCAGGCTGGTACTTCTTGTTATGGGTCAAAGGGCTGAGCCGGAGTTTGAAAAATTTCCCCGAAGCTGGATTTTGCTCAATTCTGTAGGTCTATCAGAACCTTTTTGAAAATCGGTGAACTGGAACCTTCAATCTTGAGTTCTGTCTCTTCAGAATATATTTTTATCCCCCAGACGGTGAGCTGCAAAAAATTCGAATTTGGCGCGGAACTGATGGCTTGGCATAGCCACCGCTTCGGCAGTGATCGGCCTCTGCCAAAAAATTGAAACTCCGGCCCAGCCCTTTGACAGCTGACGAGAAGTACCAGCCTGCCTACGGCAACGTGGTAACACTTCCGTATAGGCAGGCTGGTAACGAGCCTACATATACAGTAATTAACCGGGAAGCGCAACAATTAAATTGTTTCACCTCAATCTCAGCCAGCAATGACCCAAATCACTCAGTCCAAAGTGTCGACTGGAGCTCGAGGACATGAATTAAAGTCTCCAATTTACAGCTGGGGAATCGGACCCGTTGCGGGCCCACTGGAGATCAATCTTTCTTGGAGGCCAAATTGACCCAAATAACGTAGAAGCGCAACAAATTATGGTCCACCGTGAAGAGCACCAGAATACATTTTTGGACCGGCCGTTGACATCGGTGTCTTCAGCAACCTAAAAAAACTAATGTATGCACTTGGCCCTTCTTCTCTGTGCACTTCACAGTAAAAAAACGGCAGGGTACTTTTATGACAATCAGCAGCTTTCTGATTGCCGATTCAAGATGTCCCGTTTTCGAGCTACATGGGGACCCTTTGGCCCAAACTTGTTGTAGGCCGCTTGACTCGATACCGTAGTACATCCCTGTCAATTCTTGGACATCTCGGACCACTGAATGATGTTAAATAACCGCCGTTGCGCTTCTACGTTATGTTGCGCTTCCCGGTTAATTACTGTACTGTAAAATAAATGAAGATGGACACGGCTTGGGGGAAAGTGGATTAAAAACACACAACCTCAAGCAAAAGTGACCGGTAAATACACCACTTCGGCTTTTGGCCGCATAATATCTTGGTGCCTTGATCTATCTGCCTTCAACAACACAACCACGGGAGTAACCTCTCAAAAAACACCGCACGTTCATCTCATATCACTGAAAAAAGCACAACCCTTGTGGCTAGCACGGAAGAAACCCCAGCTTGGCAACTTGTGAACCTTGAAGAAACAATCGAGACACGGCTCAACACCCGATATCTTTCCGACGCTCAACCCTTGAACCTTGGCTAGGTGATTAAGCGGACATTTGGACCTCGGGGAATGACTGCCGCCTCAGCGCCGAAATTTCGGTATTGGCCGAAACCTCGGCTTAACATTCAATGTTGCAACAAGACGGTTGGTTACATTTTCTGGGGTGGTCAATGGAACACCTTATTGGTACCGTATACAGCCAAGGAGAGAGTCAATGTGTGTGCGGTCTCAAGCACGAGGATTGCCGTTTGATCGCAATTTCAGTTAATCAGCGGAGTTCTAAATATGAAATCGATTGTCCTTGGATCGGTTGCAGCAGCCCAGAAAAGAGCGGTGACAAGAGCAGAGGACAAATCCGTCAGAACTTGGGCACTTTTACAGCAAGGACGGAGAGGTAGAGAGTGGTTTGTTTGCCGACAAACTCATCAGCCGCCGAACACCGGCAGACACTGCCTCTATCAAATTACTGGATTTGGGATGCCACGTTGTGGCGGAAACTCAACAGTGGTTCCTGACCACCACCGACTTGCCACCGACCAAACCACGGATTCGTTGAGGCTTGACTCCATCGCCATCTCTCCACCGAATCATGGGCTCGTAGCGTGGGACACCGCTACTGACGCCTGAGTGGTCGCGAAGGTACAGGAGTCACCAGGACGAAGTCACTCGCTTTTTCGCTCTTTTCCCACTCTTGCTCCGATGCGGCCTTGCTCTACTTGCTCTCGTCGTGAAGGATGACAGTTCTGGAAGAGGCTCGTATTTGTATGCGCTAACTAGTGCTGGCCAAGAATACGATACGGAAAAATATATTTTGAATATATTCACTTGAATACAAATATAATACGCTCCCGAGGCCCACCACAGAATACGAATATACCGGAATATGAATACGATACAATATGAATATAATATAATACAGGCCAGCCGTAATCAAATATATTCGGATATTTTCGGAGGCCAGGATCTCAATGGCGGCCATCAGAAGCCGTGCTTGGATAGTTGGCGGAGATTCGGCATAGGGCCAAGAGTGAGAAACGGATCAGGGGTGCTGTATAGCTGTCATTCAGATCTCGGATATATCAGGATCAAGATGTCAGGACTTTTTCTTTCGAAGCTTGTCATGTCCCTCGACCAAGACTTGGGAAAACTCCGTGCCGCCATCGATGGCCTTCCTCCGTCCTGTCATTCTGGCCCCGGCGCGATGGCCCCCTCGCAGAATATCTCATGCCAACATTATCCAGCACCACGGAGGAAAATCCACAACTGGTCTTTCCCACCTCCTCAGACGGTCCGTACTCCATCTTCAATGAACAGTGGGAGCGTGTCTTCCAGAAGAAGCCCACGGACCCCTCCGATCAACTGCAGCGCCTCATGTGTCGCGGCAAACACGGCCTGATCTTGGCCTATTCTTGGGCGGCACATTACGCCCGACTTTGATGATTCGCTCGGATGGTGGAGGGTACGCTTCAATTTGGGCTTTTCCTGGCTAGCATAGTTCTGACGTTGAAACTAGAACAACCAGGGCACTCTGAAACATATGAGCCGCGTTGCGCGCGATATCTTGGCCATCCCGGGTGTCAGCATTTCCGTCGAGCGTCTGTTCTCGAGCGTCAAGAAGACTTTATCTGATGATCGCTCATCCATGACTGCAGAGACAGCGTCAGTGGACATTGTTACAAAGGAATGGATCAAAGCCGGTCTGGCAGAGGGCTTGAACTGGATGGATTTTATTAGAATTATTGAACGGTAGAATATATCGCAATATATTCAAAATATATTCGTATTCACCTTCAAAAATATGAATATGATACGCTACAAATATGATACGGGCCTCCAGTAGTGAATATGATACAGATATGAATACGATACGCCAAAATCGTATTCATATCATATCATGGCCAGCACTAGCGCTAACTAGCTCCGCATCCTTCTCCAGACACAGCTCTCGGTGGTGTCCAGCCGTGTATCGCCTTTTTCCCTACCGTGCTCCGTCAGAGCACACTAAGGTCTCGGCATTTTTCCTTACCGCGCTCCGTCACTGGCAGAGCATAATGAGCCTCAAAGCTTTCCGCTTGTCAGCCTCTGGTATACAAAAAATCTACATAGGAGCTCGGGGAAGTATCCCCAAATTGGCGTGGCTGCTTGACCACCTACACACAGGTCCGTTCTTTGTCGCTTCTCCCTCGTTTATAGCACTCTGAGTTTCGCTTTCTCGAGCTTGAAGGTCAAGGCTGCCTTTACCTGAATGGATACTCTGTCTTCCTATGCTTTCTCTTGATTCGATCCGCACCACGGACCTCACCCGATATACTCGATTTGAATTCAAGGGCCACGGCAGATACTTAGCGCTGGTTTTGGGTCCTGCTGATGACCCCTAGTGTTTTCCCAAGGGCTTGCTGGCTTGAATCTTTCACTGGGCTCTGCGGAAAGAGGGCAATGGAAACCTCAATGCTTGTTTTTTTGGTTCGCGCGGGGTCTCTTATCGGCAAAGTTGATTTTACTCAAGAGCCAAGCGCAGGATGTTCAAGGTCGGAAGATATGGCTCTCTGGCTTCTGCACCTTCCTGCCGATTTGTGACAATTTTCCAACAGGCCGATAACTCGCGCTTGACTCTTGGATCGAATGGGACTCCCTTAAGGACCTTGTCGCGCTAGGAAGAGCCGTGCTTAGTTTACTGTGAGTACTAACAATGTAATAGAATTTTGGCGACCAGAAGCCGCTTCGCCTTACCCGCCTTGCGCCTGCCGCGATCAAATTTCATTGCCTCTCGGTCACCCAGGTCCTCCACCTCTAGTTTACGATTCTCCCAGTTCGAGCCACCGAATCATGGACAATTCAGTCGCCCCATTTCCATTCTGATAACCACAATATTGTTGTAGCATGGCGAGGGAGACCTTGGTCCTGTTTCTTCCTTTCTCCCACATGTAGATTTCCTTCTCAAGCGGCGCATGGCTCATTGACCTCTCCTCGCCGCTGAACTTTAAACCTCCAGGCAACAAATGGCACACCAAAGTACTTGAACGCGGCGAAAAGCGAATGGTACGCGCATGCCGCGGTCCCGAGTCGAACGGGTTTCTCGAGTCTCCCTCCGCATAATTTCAGGAGAATCGATGCGCACGGAGCGCCCTAGGTGCGGTCTTGTTAAATAGTGTTCTTCGGTGATACATATGCATACTTGATACCATATTATGGAACGACCTGGAACGACGACGCAATTGTGAAATGTGAAAAGAAAAAAAAGAAAACATCAACATCATATATCAACCGGCGGTGTCCCTCTCCCCGCGAACGTATTCCCGTGTACAGTCCTGACTCGGGCGAATGATTGCCTCTCAATTCCTTCTAGCGAGTTTAGGCTACGCCATCAATCGCGTGGGCGAGATACAATCTGCTGCTCGTGCGACATTGAGTTCCTCAGCGTGTCATTTTGACTGCGATTGCTTGAGTGTTGGCTTGAACCGATTTATCGATGTTTGAACCAAAGGTCAATAAGGCCTGGTAGCGTTTGGAACGCATCCGTATTTAGTAAACGCACCGAATACGTTTACTCAGAAGTACCTCGTTCGAATCGAGGCCGGACCCTAAATTCAGACGAACATGGAGTTCATTTTTAGAATCTAGAGAAGAGCATTATTGGAACTCCACATTTTCGTTGAGAGACACAGAACAGGCTCATTTGACATCACCATATTTTGTGTGGGAGAGGAAGACATTCAGTATCGATGGGAGAGCCCGAGCACGAGCAAAGAGGAAGGAACCTATGGCCGAGAGGGACTGGCTGAATACGCGAATACGCAGAAATGAACAACCATGGTGGAGGGAGGAGTTGACACGTTGAAGTCTAGCACCGCGAGCGTCGAAGTGAGCCACTTTACCATTGGCATGCATGGATCCGCGATGGGTTGACGCCTCCTGTTAGCAGTGTCCAGACAACGAACGTAGAACTCGCAGAAAAGAACGAGGACGTCAGTGTCCACCTCGAGCTTATTGTTTCTCGCCGGCCCCCGGAATGAAGTACTTACTGTGAAGTTCCACAGAGGGAAACGCACAAGAAAGGTGCATCCCTGTCGAGTTCCCTGAGGTGGCGTTGCTTAGCGTGACAATAAGCTGCGCAGAGAACGAATGGACTTGAGAAATTGACCTTGCGCAAATTGGCCGGTCGGCGAGGGATTGAATGGGGGTTGAATTATCTCGGCCGGCGTTCTCACACGGCAGCTACGAGATGTCAGTAGGAATTTTACATTAGTGGCAAGGATCTCGCACCGGTGTCTTCGCGCTTTCTAACACTGGAATGTGTCTTATTGGAAAGTCTATTCTTCCGTCCCCTCCGGTAAAAACGTATATGCACCTGAATCCGCGCCTCTCAAAAATCTGTTCGCAAGTAAGTAGAGGCCGCGTGAGCGCGTTGGCTGAGTAGCCATCCGATAACGCGGAGGGAGCCACAGGATATCGATCATTATGGGCGGGGCGTCCCTTTAATATTGCGATCATGTGCACATAAACACTCTTCACGCTCCTCAAAGCTTGACACCGGGGGCAAAGACTCCCGCACATGGTTTTCATGTGTGAAAGGTGCACTTGTGCCGCAGATGGGTGTGACACTTCCCATTTTTAAACAATAACTCTTTATCTCACAAAGGATAGATAAAGAATGCACAAAGTGGAGACGAAAGGCAGGGCCAGCGCATCACCAGTGCGGGAATTCTCGCCTGCTTTGACCCTACTCTTTGTGTATTCTTTATCTTCCCTTTATCTGTCCTTTGTCAAGCAAAGCACTATTGTTTCACGGTGACATATGTTACACCAATGTGCGGCGGTCGTGCACCTTTCGCACACGACCTTCGTGTGCGGGAGTTTTTGTTCCCGGTGTGAGCGCGAGGTGAATTCCTTGGTGAATTTGTGTACTTCCTCGGAAGAGTACATTGGTATCTCGGTCCCTGATTCTAAAAGCATTAAAACGGTACATCAGTGAAGGTTGGGTGAAACGGGAGAAGTTGGCTAACACTTTGTATGCGGGAAGAAGATCCACCTGGGCGCGAGGCAGAGAGAAGTAAAATCTCCCTCTTCGCGGTTTCAAACCCCGCTGCGTGCGTAGGAGGACCCTGCACCTCCAGGAAGTGCTCGCTTGAAAAGAGGTCAGTAACAAACATCATTGATCGCAGTACGACGTGGAACGCGAGAAGAGAGTTCGCGAAGTGAAATGCGAGCTCAGTCGCCCGTCGGTGTCTTAACCATCTGACGTCCACGTCCACCCAGCGAGCGACGGAAACCAACGGGGGAAGGCGCGGGGTACATAACACGCAGGGAGAGACAGGAAAATTCCGGTAAGTGGGAATGTATGTGCATGTCTCACCTTTTTACGAGATAGCCAAAGTGTCACTGTGACTCCCCCGTCCTATCGCAGTAGGATTAAAATTCCAGCGAGATCGGAGACATCTGCAAACTCCACATGTACATGAAAACGTGCAGTACGCGGAGCATGCTGCACGAAACTCGAAGGGCAAGGGCGCAAAGCCCAGATAGGACGCCCGCGCAGCGGGTAGAGCGCGTCAAAGAAGTGAAGGCTGGAGCGACGTCCGCGCATCCGCAAGCAAGCGCGGGGCCGCGACGCACGACCTCCGCGTCCGCCCCGCAGAGCGACATCCCTCCTACGCAGGGAAATTTTCGCTCCGCAGAACCTCGTGCATCGAAACACGCAAGAGAGAATCCCCTGCATTCCGCATCCCACAATCGAGAAAACAAGGAAAGAAAAGACAGGCAAAAGATCGCCACTCACTCCGCGAAATAACTGCCCACTTCCACCGCAGTGTGGCCCTGGCCGGCGTGTGAAGAGTGGAAGGCACCAGCGCGCGCAGGAGAAAATTGAGCTGCTGGAGGAGAAGAGGGCGGCGGCGGGCGAATGGTAGGGTGCGACGTGCACGCACGGCTCCCCGTGCCTCCCATCGATCGTCGCCGGGCCATCAGTGCATGCTCAGCATACATAGCAGCACAAGAAGGGATGTCGCCTTGCCTGCCAGAGTGGACGGACGGTGCCCTCTGTTGCGCGCGTCTACTACGCCCGACGTAGAATGCCGCCAAAGACGGGATCCACTCTCCCGCCCCGTGTACGAGCGCACATCCCCTTGGCGGCGCGATGAAGCCGGTGCATAGCGGCGGGTGCGTTCATGGGACGATGGCGGCTCTTCTACGCGGAGAGGTCGGGACGGTGGCAAAATGGACGGATGGGTGTCTGCGTTACGAGACTGCGTAGAGAGTCGAGGCTGCGTGCCCACTCGGAGCTAAGGACAGCTCGACGGTGAATGGGCACGTAGTTCCCTGCTTGTGTCAGACCTGCCGTGGTGTGGGACTCCGTGGCACCACAACCGTGCAGCGTGAGGTTGATTGATACGATTGATTGACAGCCTGCGATCCCGTAAACAAGCCAAGTTGGACCGCAAGCAGGTGCGAGCTGTGCATAGGGACCTGGGAAACCCTTCAGCGACTCCTGGTATGCATGTGTTGCGTGCACGAGAGTGGTGGAATAGTGTGAATTGACTTGCAATCTCCAGAGACATAATAAACACATTCTCGAGTCAGCGTAGACCGCTGCAGAACTAAAAGAGGCGCAGCTTCTGCCAAAAAGAAAGTATCCACCCCTTGAGCAGGCTCAGACCGGCAGAATTGGAGCACTAAGTCGTTACATTTGTTGTCGCCGCTTAGAGGTGCCATCAGTATAGAAAGGAAGTTCTCACGGTTGAATTACGGTTCAGAACTGTGTGTTGAACCTTTTCTCCGAACCTGACAGCAATCACATCAATATTATGGAAACTAATACCTTTTTGCGATGAAAATATGCCAACTTATGCACCTCGAGGGCAAAGTTCGTTCGACAGTGACTGTTGGGATCCAGAGGCGTAGTAGATGAGGCCGGGATTTTTCTTCTCGCATGTACTTTCTTCAATCGCATCCTTGCGCCATTTACACCACCTTAGGCCTGCTATGTCCGCGTTCAGAGGAGATCCACCGTGGGCTGGGATGCTTTGATCCAATCCAATTGAATCATGAACCGATTCCTTCCTTCCTTATCCTCCGCTACTTAACCAGCACAATTCAAGGCATTTCAACTCAGGGGCTAGGTTATGTCTTTATTGAATGCTACACAGGTATGTGGTTCACTCTGCAATATTTGATTTTTTAGAAAGTGTGCTTCGGCCATCTCGGGACCAAGTTCAATTCAGATGTGAATAATTATCATTTGAACACTCCACAAACCAATGCAAGGATGTGGTACTTCATTCCATTCCTTAGCGGCGTTTATGCCCATATTACTCCCGCGCGGTCAAAGGCGTGAGTTCCCGGCGCGAATTAAGAACCCTGTCCGCGCGGCGCCAATCCAAGTTTCGATTTCAGATGCATTCCAGCGTAACTTTCCGGTCCAGTGTCATGTAAATCCGTCGCTCCTAGTACATTCACTACCTTCGCCACAGCAGATTTCGGTATCCTACTCCGTGTTCCTTGAGGATCAGACTTCGTTCGTCTGCGCCTCGGACTTGCACAGAAGCCACCGTGTATCATGCTGTTACCGGGCCTTGAGTTGCGCCAATGTAAACCTTGCGTGACGTGAGACTTCTTACTGGCCACGCTGAACGTGATCTGGTGCATATATACCCAACACTGCTAGATGATCTCGGGCCTTCTAAGGCATCCTTTCTTGCTTTCACGCTACTTACAGTGCGCTATTCATGACCGCGCGTCCCAAATGAATACCATGATCCATATGGCCGCGGACACATGGTCGTGGTTATCTCGTGGCACTGGCTCAATGAAAAGGTTGCAAAGTCTTCTGAGTGTTGTCCCAAATTCGATTATCACATAATTCCGCACCTGTTGCTGTCTAACAGGCTCATGGTATTAGACTCACGGAGCCTCATAAGCGTGCCAAGGTTGCCAGTAGGCTGCCGCGCCTGCGGACTCCTCACAGCAAGTGTTAACTTACAACGTGCACCGTAATGATAGCTAAAACCGCCTCCGCCTGTCCGGTAAGCTGCCGCACCTCGGGATTCCTTACCGTAGGTGCTCATTTACAACGTGCGCCGTAATAATAGCTATAACCACCTTCGCCTTTCCAGACATCATCCACCCACCCTGCAATGTCGCCTTCGTACGTTCAGTGTCTACATTCAAAGGAAATATAGCTAACGTCAGACAGAATATTCGCTCTTATTGTCGCCATCGACAAGGTGTGATTTAGTCGCCAGCTCCGTATACCGGTTTCTTGGCTGATTCCCGGGGATATAGTATCAGTCCGACGAGATACATGACCTACACCAGTGTCTCAACGATGCTACACTCTTCTCAACATATTTATTAGAAAGGTTTAGCAAACCACAGTTGCATATTCGCACGATTTACAATGAAGCCGCCACGAGGCGGGCAATACTATCCGAGTTTCGATCTCATCTAATAGACAACACTGATGTCAACACTGGAGACGCCCTCATATTCTATTTTGCTGGACATGGATGTCGGGTCAAGGCGCCAGTAGGATGGTCGACTAGAGACGGCGAAATCGAGACAATATGTCCCTATGACGAGCTGACGCTGGTTGACGGCAGACAATGCGATATGGTCCCAGGCATCCCAGACCTTACTATTGCTTCATTGCTTCACGAATTGACTAGGAAGAGGGGGGAAAACGTCGTGAGTTTCCATCCTATTCAATGAAATTTTATTGACCTTGTTGTTCTTTCTGCAGACTGTGATCCTTGACTCCTGCCATTCTGGGGGGGGAACACGCCGGCCGAAAGACGGAACGCTCATCCGCTGTCGCGCATCTCGTGCATCTGATCGCAAGGTCCCGTTCCCGGATATCGACAGGGATATTTGGACTCATGAAGCAGCTTTCATGGAACTAACGGGCAACAGAGAGAGCGGTTTTAGAGGCAATAATCCACATGCACTCCTCGCTGCGTGCAGAGATGATGAATTCGCAGCTGATGGCTATTTCACAAACCAGCTTGTGGAATGTCTACGACACAAAGTAACCGCGGAATCTACCTACGCCGATCTCGCCACCGCACTTTCCTTCAAACCTGATCAACATCCCCATTGCGAAGGTAGCGGAGACAGGATCATATTCGACACCAGGATCGCTTCTCAAGATCACAAGACATTTACGTTGACAAAACGGGAGGATGGAAAATATTCCGTGAAAGCTTGGGGAATACATGGCCTTCGACGGGGTACAAGATTCAGAGTTGTCGATAGTGGTGCTTTGCTCTTCGTCGAGCATATTGGAAAGATTTCATCCATTCACAGCGCTGGGCCCTCAATTTAAGGGAGGTTTAAGTTGTTTGCGTAATTTAAAGTATTGTAACACATTTAATGCGACCGAAAACCTGATTTAATACTCTGAATTTAGTGCTTGCCGAAATCTAATTACTAATCTAATCTTTCATGGTTCATTTAAGGCCCGACTAAACGTCGAGTATAAAAGGCAAGTTTGCGGCCGCATTAAATGTGTTACAATACTTTAAATTATGCAAACAACTTAAACCTCCCTTAAATTGAGGGCCCCTACCAGTACCCCAGAATTGGCACCACTGGTAATGCTGTACCAGATCCTGGCAGGGGCCCTCAATTTAAGGGAGGTTTAAGTTGATTGCGTAATTCAAAGTTTCGGAACAGATTTAAACAGGTCGCAAACTGGCTTCTTATACTTCAGGTTTAGTCAGACCTTAAACGAACCAGGAAAGCTTAGGTTAGTGATTAGATTTCGACGAGCACTAAATCCAGAGTATTAAATCAAGTTTTCGGCCGCACTAAATGTGTTACAATACTTTGAATTACGCAAACAACTTAAACCTCCGTTAAATTGAGGGCCCAGCGCTGTGATTGTGTTGCCACAAATCGCGTCGATCGCCATCCCTGATGTGGCCTTTGCGGTGGCACTGTTGAATGACGGCAATGCAATACTGAAAGTCTTCCTTCACCAACCCCTGTCCATTCCATCCGAGCAGGTCAAAGATTCATCCTTCATCATCGTCGCTCTTCCAGGAGATGCACATCTTATTCTTACCCGGGTGACCGACGCGCCGGAGGGCAAACACAGATTACGTGTCGAAAGCACGGATGTCCTTTTGCGATCCAACATGTGTCATGGAACAGATTTTGCTTGGTCAGACGTGTGCAACTCCCTCCCGCGTTTCCTGGACGGAATTTCCCACTTTCGCTATCACCTTGGCCGACACAGGGATTCAGATGACCTAGATACGGATCTGGAGCTGTCGGAACAAACGATGGACGCCATCTGGGACCATGTCGCTATTGATATGTTCCGTTTAGGCCCTGTTACCTCTCGCGGATTCCGAGAGCCAGAAATGCCCGAGAAAAACCTCATTTATGACAGGGCTGCTAATCTATTGTCGGACGATGCTTTCAAGTTTGGCATCCGACTGAAAAACACAACCGCAGCCAATCTCTTCTTCTACTTTTTTTATTTCGATCCCGCCGAATACAGTATCCAGGTCTGTAATTATTTTCTCGCCTGAATGCGTTGTTGACTGTGATTAGTCTTGGTATCTTCCTCCCCACCATCAGAAAGCACCAGGTCCTGCCCCTGAAACCGTTACTGTAGGGTACGGTGCTGGTGGTGGATATCCCATCCAATTCCGGCTCGAGGAGGGAAAAAACCGCGATACTGGCTTCCTGAAAGTATTCGTCTCTACCAAATACGTCGACATGAGACACATGGAACAGGAATCTGCGGGTGAAGCACCCCAGAGATTGACAGTTGTAAAAGTACTGGAAACTGGTATTTGGGGCGCCTGGTTGGGAGCAGTTACGGTGACGGCACCTGGAAATTTCCTCCCGCATGTGAGTGCTTTGCAAATTATGTTTTGTTTATCTGATAAAACTTAAAGGAGGCCTCCGCTCTCGCGGCTCCTGTAGAGCAGGAGAATACAGACATGAAAGGGGATAGCGAGGGCAAGGCTGTATCCGTGTCACCTATTCAACAAAACCATCATATCCCGTCATCCAGTGTGCATCCTCTGTTCGAAGAGTTAGTACATGGAAGGCCGTCCGCTGATCAAGTACCTAGAATTATGTGACAATTTCGAGTACCAATAAAAACTCTCAGGTACCTACTGCTACAATGCCGACTCTCACAACAGGCGATTCAACTTCCTACAATCAGATTACCGCCTTTCCTACATCATGTGCCTCGGAGGTCATCGTTGGTAGAAACCCCACCGAGCATCAACTCAATCCCACGACGTTTAAAAGGGAATCGAAAGATTGGTGGTCTTGGTTGGGCTTCTTCTGCCTTGGATGCTTTCGATAGTTTGGGAAAGACAAGCTTTGTGGAGCAGATTCCTAACCACATTCTTTGTGCTGGAACTTTGGATAATTCCCTCGGATTTGTCATAAGTTGTCACTCACAGTTACGAGTCTTGAAATTTTAATTTTAAACTCGTTATTTGGTTCCGTTTCTCGGCCAAGCCAGTCTCGAATTTCCCCCCATGACGTAGTGTACCATAGTGCTCAACATTGTAATAACTCACTAGTTTTTGACAGTTTCTGACTATGTTTTGCTGTGTTCAAGGAAGAAATGCTGCGGGTGTCACTGGTTGGGATATTCAAATTTTTCAGCATCATTTATGGTGAAAAATGTCGTTGGGTTTTCAGACATTTTTCAGTGAAAAAAGAGGTGAAAAATTTAAACATTTTTCACCGCTTCTTGCCTTTCTTTCGAATTTTTTACCTCAAGCTCAAAAAATAGTAAAAATGATTTGAGTTTTTTACCTACTTTTTCAGTGAAAAATGTCTGAAAAACAAACCACATTTTTCACCGTAAATTGTGCTAAAAAACTTGAATGTCCCAACCGGTGTGTCACGAAAATTGCCTGCACATCGAGTCAGAAAGTGTTTCCACCGTGTTTTATGACTCTTAGTGAGTTGCGGACGTGTTCACTTTTGGCGGCTGGTAGGGGTGGAAAAATTGACTCACTGACACACCCGGGCTTTGAAAGCTCGCCGGTAAATTCCCAGAAAGTCTTCTCCGGAGGCGGAGTTTGTCTGCAGTTGTTCAGGGTGTTTCAACATCAAATTCGATTTTGGTGTCTGGTGTTCGACTTCAACCACTTGCATTAGGTCAGTACCTATTGTGATGATCAACACAATCTTCATCAAGCCAACCTCTCTGCTTTTCAGCCTGTTACCAACCTCAAATTCCGCCTGGCACACCCAGGATAGAATTCTTTTAGGCTGGATTAAAAGGCTAGTGAAAACAACTTGTATTAGTGGGCAAATACATTGTAGTTAAAATAACATGAATTGACACTGTAAAATAGCTTTTGCGAAACAACATAATTTGCTTCAAATCTTTCATTCCAAGAAACCATTGTGTTTCATTGACATTTGAAAGGGGATTGAAGTTAAAGGGAATTGAGTGCAGAAACAAACTGTTTGATTCGACTGGTTCTCAACGGAATAAGGAAACCCTTTGTTTCCACCTTTGTTTTAGGCTGGGTTAAAACAAAGCTGGAAACCCTTTGTTTCCTTATTCCGTTGACAACCGGTTGAATCAAACAGCCTATTTCTGTATTCAATTGTCTTTGACTTTAATCCCCTTTTAAATGTGAATGAAACGACATAGTTTCCTCGAACAAAGAAGTTGAAGTAAATTATCTTGCTTCGCGAAGGCTATTTTACAGTGTCAATTCGCGTTATTTTAACTACAATGTATTTGCCTACTAATACAAGTTGTCTTCACTAGCCTTTTAATCCAGCCTAAAAGAATTCTATCCTGGGTGTGTGGAGCCCGGAACCTTGACTCAACATCAATTTCAACTTTGGCCTCGCATATTCAACTCCAACTACTCACCTAAGGTCAGTACTTACTCGATCCCTCATGCCGCCAATCCTGAAGCTCATGAAACGCATTTTTAGCGACTCCACGACCCCGAGACTTTTGGGCCGATGCTGAGACTTTGATTCAACATTCAAGTTGGCTTTGGCTGCCATCTGTAGGTCAGTACTCTCTTAGAGCCTTGGCGTAACGATCTACCTCGTTTCAGCCCGTAACCATGCCCGAATCAAACTGAAAGGATGCTCACACAAAAAAATCAACCATCGGCAACTTCCGGATGTTCTAAGGACTTGATTGGGGTAAGATCCGGTCGCTTACACTCATTCCACGTTGAAATAACCCATTGACCGCATTCCCAAGCCCCCTTCACACACAATCTGTCCGCGCGCGAGAATTTAACTTTGAACTTCAAAATTCAACCATGCACGTGATCGCGGCACTCGCCGGGCCGCCGATCAATTCGATTTGACCTTCAATTCTTCAAGTTGTTTCATCGTAAGTCTCCATTGATGCTTCGTATATAATATAGCGTGCTAATTCATCATATCAGACAGCTTTTTAGGCCGCAATTATGCCCAAATTTCTCAATTCCGCACTTTGACTTAAGTTCAACTTGAACTCAACTCGACTACCTTTAACTTATGTATCCATTCTGAAGCCCTCCCACGTACCTTTCAGTTTGTATGACACAGGTATTGTATTCTAATCTTCTAAAATGTGCATCCACTTTTTCAAATATTTTTGCGTCAACATCATAACTTTGGATCGACCTCTCGGGACGCTCGCATCACTCCAACTAAACGTACGCAAGTTCGCCGAGAGCCCGAGCTGGCCGAAGGCCGGAGCGAGGGGTGAGAGCGAGGCCGAGCCGACCGAAAGTCGGGCGAGTGCCGACCCACCCAAATAATGTTTAATTTTCTGGTTTCCGGCTAAAATCTTGCAGTTACTTTCCCCAGAAACTCGTATTGCCAGGTGGAGGAATGGCCCCCAAGCACAAGTAAATACATGTAACGTGATGAAATTTGACATGAAGAACTCAGGCTTGTGTAAATGTCCTAAGTAGTGTCGCGCTGTTCTGCCCTATCGTTCACAGTGATTGACCCAGCCAAGCACCCCAAGTGCCGGTGATGTCAGGGACCCTCCTACCCATGCCTCTCTGAGCTGCAGCCGAGCCTTGCTCCAGGGAACGTATGTCGGCGTACTCGGTGGAAATAAAAACCTTCAGGAATCCCGCATCGTAATCCTTGCCTTCAAGGACAAATTCAATCGGGTCACCGCCACCTACACCATAACCTATACGGACAGTTTCGCACGCCGGATTCGGGGGTGGTTTGGGTAAGTGCCAGGCCTAATGAAAGAAGGAATGAGATGGAAGAATATGACAGAAACATCACCCATACCTGAATGCTGAAGTCGGAAGGATCCATATAAAATATATAAAAGAATGGATGACTTTAGAGCGGTTTGCTGAGAAGTCGAATGCCATACTTGATATCTCGCTAGTCTCTCTAGACAGACGCTCTATAAATTTGCGCTCGTACCTCGCGTTATAGAGTCTGTTAGTTACCGCGCCTGATAAGCGGCTTCCGACGTTATCAAAATTGATGGCCGATGCACGACCAAATAACGCGGGTCTTTCACTGTATTTCACGCGTCGACAGTCAATGAGACGTGACATTTGGGAATAAGACCGAACAGACAAGCTTCCGAATGTCCCACTCGACGATTAAAGGGTCCAGGACCTCCCTGCTAGTATTTCGGACATCAAGCGCTCTTTTCGGCCGAAACGGGCAAGAAAGTCGCAATTTCAGTGGTTTAGCCCGTGTCCACCTCATACATGCCACAGATATATCGGGAGATGTGATAGTAGACATTTAAGATACAGAAACGCGTAATTTTGTCTCTGTGCTGCGTCAGAACAGGTCAGAATACGTTAATGGACCGCTCACGTGGTTTCCCAAAACGGATTGCTTACATCATAACCCTGCGAGCCTACTATGACAGCGCGGTAACCACAGGACTAATATCTCGCTGGTTTGGGAGCTTGGCCGTCCTATCGGAGAGGGAAAGAAGATTGCTTTCAGGTTGCTCTGGTTGACGGAATCCCGGATAAATGACTGGACCCAAACGGAAAAGAGATACCTCTGATCCAGAGTCAGAGAATATGTGGTCAGGGACATGTGTCGACATCTTTGACGCTGTGTAAGGGGTGTACTGAGGGTCATCATGATCACTGTGTCTTCCGAGATGATACCGAAAGCGTGCAATCGCGTCGAGAAACCGAGGGAGATGATCGCAAACTTTATTCCAGTCCACACAGGTGACATGGCAGGACAGGTGACAGAGAAGTGGATCCAGGCTCTCGATGCGCAATTTTTTCCCGCTATCCGAAGACTTCAAACTGAGGATGAGATCGGCGTGCCGCTCACGCACGATGGTGAAACACGAATCAATCAAGGAGAGATCCGGCGGGAGGGTAAATGGCGGCTCCAGGAATACATTCATCCCAAGATTCATCATCGCGAATGCGGCAACCCCAGACGGAATATCCGTGGAAGGATCTTGCACCGCCAGGGTAGATGAGGACGCGAGGATTTCTTCTACGCGCA
Organism: Mycena metata; assembly: GCA_029378385.1. Lineage (NCBI taxonomy): Eukaryota > Fungi > Basidiomycota > Agaricomycetes > Agaricales > Mycenaceae > Mycena > Mycena metata. Next base: position 358,723 of record JARKIB010000056.1, read on the forward strand.
GAATAGCAGGAGGACTGTGAACTCTGAAAACCATGCCGATTTGTACCCCATGGATTGCCCATGCGGCAACCGTATATCGCCCATGGTCTCTCTTGGTCAACCGGAACGCTTTGTTGTCGAGGGCACTAATTGTTGTGAACAAGAGTCGATTTTTATTCCATTCGCACTGAGGATGCTGCACTGCGGTTCCGGGCACCATAGCGAGAAGGTCGGCGTATGTCGATGGGTTCTGGTTAAGACCCTTTACGAGTGAACTCGTGAAATAGCCATCGGAAGCCCTCTGGAGCTCTCCACATGCTGCGAGGAGGACATACTGACAGTCAACGCCTCCAAATCCTCGTCGTTTTGTGGTGCTGTCAAATTTACTGCTGTCGCGAGTCCAGATGTCTTTGTCGATATCTGGGAACGGAAGACTCTCTGATGGAAGGGATCGGTTGCGTGATTCTCCAGGTGCTCTCGTAGCACCACCAGAATGGCAACAATCGAGGATAACAGTCTACAGACAGCAAGGAGATGTTAATAATGTCTTTGAACACCAGGCGTAATGCTCACAATATTATTTCCGCGCTTGCGCGCCAGCTCCCGAAGTAGCGCGGCGATGGTAACATCGGGGATACCCGGAACTCCCTGTACAACTCCATTGACAGAAACCCGCTGGTCGTAGGGACAAATCGTCTCGATGAGGTCCTCATTGGATTGCCATCCATCGGGAGCTGTGACACGACTACCATGACCCGCAAAGTAGAATATTATGGCGTCCCCAGGGTTGATGTTGATATTTTCGATGAGGTGAGAATGGAAGTTGTGCAGGATGTCCTGACACGTAGCAGCCTCGTTTTCCAGTCGACGGATGGAGTGCATAGTGAACGTTGTCTTGATAAACGACTCAATCAAATTGGCATCGTTCACGCACTCGTCCAAATTCCAGGTTTTGTCATAAGCATACTGCAAACGAGAAGGAATATAAGAAGAAACATCGCGAGACAATCGGGACTTGAGTCTCACTTTATCGATGGCGACAATCAGAGCGAACACGCTAAAAGGCGGGTGTCAGACTCGACACGGACTTGTACTCACCGAGAATTAACACTATCCATCAAGTAAAGGGGGAGAGATGCACATTCTCGTCTCTGAAAATTTGTTCATAAGCAGGGAGATCCAATTACGACACGTGAAGCAGTGTACGATGTCAGGCTGAAAATGAACATCGGAGGTCGGTATACACCGAATGGTCGCTGAGATGGCAAGCCATGGAAAGTACCCGAGTTAATTAATGGTCGCCAATGTGGTTAACAGCTTTTTTTAAAAAAGTCTCATGTAGGGTCGGGGAGTGGCGTAACTATAATTATCGCAGAATAGCCGCTGAGAATGAGGAAAAAAAGAAAGGCCTGAGTCACTGGTCGCTGATGCCGTTAACAGCTTTCACCAAATTCAAACAAATAGCCACTGATAATGAGGAAAAACGAAAAGGCCTGAGTCGTTGGTCGTTAATGCAGTTAGGGTTAGGAACGTAAGTCAAAGAACAAGGCAAGATAACTGAAAGTATTGTACCTTCTACCTCATAGTGGCCATCACTGAACACTGTTCACCCATTAAAAGCACACATTACGGCCACTGTGTAGTGTCTGTGAGGGACGTACAGTGGCAGCGAAGAGTAGATACGCCTGACACCCAATCGATCGATATCGGTACTAAGAATTACTACTTATAATTGCTTCTACCACGCCGCTCGCGGTGTGGCATTTGGCAAGACCACACGTTCCTTCTGTACGTCAGATGAACCTCATTACGGTGCGAATTATTGCATCCTTCTGTGGTATCCGAGTCCATGGCTCTGCAGAAACTTCCGACCCGTTGTGTGTTTTGAGGCGAAACGGTACATAGGGGCCTTCCCAAAAAGGCAATTTCCCATGAGGGGGGGTCAAGCCACTGAGCTGAGAAAAAAATATTGAGTCGGGGCTTAGTGTACCTAAATAGTCGACATTGTACAGCGGTAAATAAGCGGTACCGACCATTGACCCAGAAATATGTACGGCCGTTCGTGGTGGTTGAGTGTGTTCAAATGTTGCCAAAAAAATGGAGTCGTATCGAATGGGATAGCTCGAGCCCGAGTCGAACGGGTAACTCTCTTGCTTCTTTAACGGTTCTCATGGAAAGAAATGCAGAGGCGGACCATGCGCTACCGAGCCGACGGCATGTCTGCCTGGATCCTCAATACACCCTCTTAAATGTCTTGCGGTAGACTTCAATTCTGATTCGTTGCAATCAAGAAGCTCGCGCACCTTCGCTGTGATATTCCCTGTTATCTCCGAGTCAATATGTACTAGAGTGCTATTGGTTATGGCGACTGCAATGCCAGTGGCGCGGACCCGAGTCGAACGGATAATTCCTGCATGTATTGCATCGATGCATTTACACAGATGATGCAGATGCGGACCGTCCGCCACCGAGCCGATACCAGTATTCTTGTGCCTCTGAATGTGAGCCCTGGATTTTTGCCTGCTGCTGAAAACAGAGTATTTTTCAATCACGGTAAAGCACTATCAGCCCCAGCTGAACGGCGATGGCTCCTAGTTTGACGCAGTCGAGTTCGCCATGGGTGTCAACGATAATTACAGCTATTTGCAAAATTTATGGCAGTGCAAGCCCGGCGAAAGCAAACCATTGAAAAAACATCCCGTTACACCGCGCAGTGGCTCAGACCCGAATCGAACGGATAACTCTTGCTTTAACAGCACAATGTTCACGAAAGAAATGCAAGCACAGACCATCCGCGACCGAGCCGATACCCACTGACTTCATTCCCCAGCCACCCACCACGAACGGCACTCAACGCGGGAAATGCAATGCATTGTGCCACCGCAGCAATTTATTCGGAGACCGTCGGAGGGTTAGCAACGTGATAATGTTCTACGTACCCATGCGGTCGGTCAATAGCTTGTGGTTCGATTGTAATTTTCTTGAACGAGTCCCGCGTTGACCGAGAAGCCCGAAGTTCAATATTTATTTAACCTGTCTTGGATTCCTTAGGAATTCGCGCTCAGAAACTAACCGCTATCATTGTTCTACGCTCCGTTGAGTGATATTAAGTCCTACATCTGCTATGTTGAAAATCAGGCCCCATCAACGCCGCTCGGGCCGATCGCTCGCCAAGGGAATTTACACGTGCTGATCGGCGAAAAACGACCTCTTCTCTCTCTTCTGTCACCATCGCCGTACGGTCCTCCCCGCACGAAGGGATGATATCCACAGGCCAAGGGGCGGTATCGAGTGCGTTTACTACAGAGAGTCAAACGGGCTAATCACCTGCAGCGACCCATCGCACCACTTTGCCGCCCTTGCGCCCTTCCCGCTAGTCTCTCTAGACAGACGCTTTATAAAAGTTGCGCTCGTGCCAGGCCCCGGGAAGCTCCACCAAAGGGTTGTCCCGAAATTTCCTCCATTTTGGCCTCAAAAACCTGACTTTCCAAGCCTCAAAAACCTGAAATCGGACAAGGGTGGTAGCACGTCACAGACGTGACCTACTGCAGAAAAATGTCACAAAATCGTCGATTTTTCGAAAATTTCCACGCAACCACTCAAACAACACTCAAAATCGCTTTCTGACCGTGTGAAGATGGTTTTCTCCCAGCCATTGCGACTGCCGGGAACTTCCAAAATATCCTCGAGATTTTGTTCGAATTCCGGCGCCAAGGCCCTCAAAAACCTGAAAACCGGACAAGGTTTGGCAAATTTCGGCCTCAAAAACCTGAGTATCGGACAAGGAAATGGCCGATTTTGGACCTCAAAAACCTGAAATTTCGGACAACCCTTTGGTGGAGCTTCCCGGGGCCTCTCGTGCCTCGCGTTATAGAGTCTGTTAGTTACCGCGTCAAATAAGCGGCGTCCAACGTTATCAAAATTGATGGCCGATGCACGACCAAATAACGCGTACATTTTACTCTATTTCACGCGTCGACGCCGGATGAGACGTGACATTTGGGAGTAAGAGTCATTGGCCACCCTCCCGAGTGTCCCGCTCGAGGATTAGAGGGTCCACGGCCTTCCTGCGCGCAGTTCGGACATCAGGCGCTCTTTTCGGCCGAAACGGGTGAGGAAGTTGTATTTTCAGTAGTTTAGCCAGTCTTCTCCACAGATTGACCGCAGATATATTGTGTCATACAATAGCAGGCATTTAGAATATAAAAACACACATCTTTGTGTTCGCGCCGCATCAGAACAGGTCAGAACGCGTTAAGGGACCATTCACGTGATTTCCCAAAATGGAAAGCTTACATAATAACCCTGGTCGCCTACTACGATGGCGTGGTAACCACAGGACTACCTTCCCGCCCGATTCTCCGTCCACGCCCCTCTCATCCACCCTCTCCCTCCCCTGCCTTCTAAATCTACCTCCGCTGGGCCGTCTCCCCCACCGCCGCCCTCACCCTCCTCCTAGTCCCAATGACCTCGGACTCCCGGCTGGACCTGGACCCCCCTCCTCGCCAACCCCTTCCTCCCCTTCCAACCACCCTTGCCACGCACACGCAGCAGCTCTACATCAAAGGCCCCCTCGACATCCCGCTCCTCCTCTGGACCATCGTCCTCTGCAGCTACCTGCGCCTCGTCTTCACGCAGGAGGTGTTCCCAAGGGTGGCGCGGTGGTGGGGGATCAAGCGGGAGGGCAAGGTGGCGCGGTTTGGGGAGCAGGGGTATGCGGTTGTGTATTTTGCGGTGGTGGGGGTTTGGGGCGTGGTGAGTCTACTGTTCTTCTTTCGTTACATTTTCGTGCCACCTTCCTTTCTTTCTTCGTCGGCGTTCGTCGCGATGGCGATTGCGCGGGTCGTCGGGCGTGCGTTGGTCCTTGGCGCATCCGTCCGTGCGCTGCCGCTGCGCGTTGGCGTTGCGCGCTCAGACGTCCGCGGCGCCGACGATTCACCTTGCGCACGCACGCGCACTCCCCTATCCTATCCTTTTTCCTCTTCCTTTTGATTTTGATTTTCACCTTGCCATGCCGCTGCGCCCTACGCGCTAGTCCCAACTCCACTGTGTCCGGATACTGCATACCGGAGCAACGTCAACGCGGCGTCCTGACGGGGTCGCAACGCACTTGATACGGGGGAGAGCGGGCACGGCGCTCGTGGCGCCAGCCCGCCCTATCCCATCCCTTTATCTCCTTCCCTTTCCCTCCCCCTTTAATTTATTTCTTTAAACCCCCCTTCCCCAATTCCAAATACTAGTGAAATACATAACAGCAAACCTCCGCACCCCAACCGCCTGGTTCCACACCCCCGCCTTCTGGGTCGGCTACCCGCACACTCATCTGAGCGGCGCGATGAAGAGGTAATATGTGGTACAGATTGGGTATTGGGTGCAGCAGTGGGCGGTGAGTACTTCTATCCAGTCCTGTTTTTTTCCTCCCTTGGTTCTTCGCACCTTTTTTTGGGTTGATGCGATTTTCCGCGCGATGTTGTTCTTTGGCGGGACGGAATTTGAAAAGAGTCGCGCCAACGACGAGAAGATCATTCGTTCCTGCGTCCTTCACCTCCGTCCTTCTGATTTCTGGGTTAGGCTGGGCTTGGCGGGGACGTGTCGTGCTTCCGTTCTCTTATCTGAAGGAACGCAGCGGGCCAATCTGGCGGCGTGTTCTCTTTCGCGGTTGCTGAACACACGACGGCGTCATGGGAGGAATAGCCAAGGTGGGATTGGCGGACGAGATTCGCGCACCGCGCGCCTGGAACACGTCCCATCCTTTTCCAATTTTACATTCCATCTCTTTACTCCTGCGCTCTGCACGATCGTGCCACGATCGCGCCTCGCCCGCGCGGCGCACGATAGTGATGTTCCACCCCGTGCTTCCCGCTCTTAATTCTGCACGCGCACGCCGCTGGCGCTGGGCGGGCTGAATTGTGTTGTACATCCCCCGTTCTAGGATCGACGCAGTTTTTCCTGTACCTTTCGCGCGGTCGCTGCGGCGTCACTCATTCTTCTGCAATGATTAAATTTTCTGCAATGATTACATTCTTCTTCAACCGCTCTTCAATACCCCCTCTTCCACAAAACTAGCTTCACTGAACTGACATTCATTCCCCCACCAGCTCCTCCTCGAAAAACGGCAAACGGCGCTCGGACTACTGAGAGTACATGGCACCATGTGGTTACAGTGTGGATGGTTAGGTGAGGCCTTTCGTCCTTCTCCGTCGTTTTTTGTAACCTTTTGGGAAGCCTGCGTGGGGCGTTACCGCACGCACGCACGTATATTCTTTGTTGGAATTGGGGAGTTTTTTTCTTTTGTTGGAAGGGGGGCGCTGCGTTCTTTTTGCGGGTTCTTTTCTTCGGAGGAGTTGTTTGGGCGGGCGGGGAGTCGGGCGGCGTTTTGGGCTGCGGCGGGTGGTGGGGACGGCACGGAGTTGCGTGGCAGGAGGCTCGTGGGCGAAGGAATCGTGGTGCGTGAATCGGTTGATTCGTCGCGGAAACTGGGTGTATTGGGGCCGGTAGGCAGCGCGTTGTAAATCTCTTACAGTGGCTCCGTGCGCCGGATTCCCAAGTGCGGGTGCGCTGCGCTGCCGCGCGAGGCATGGTTTTGACGCGGTCCCCCTGCCTTTATTTTCCTGGCAGTTCTTCACCCCTGCGCTGCGCACGATCATCCTGCGCGCGCTCCCTCGGGCCGCGCATGCCGTCCGGTTCGTTCGTTCGTTTATATGGTGGCCATCCGGCACGAGTTCCTCCTTCCTGTTTAGCACCGCCGCGTACTTCACGTCCTGTCTGAACGTCGGGAATATGTGGGGTCACTTTGCATTTTAATTCTTTCTGTCCACGCGATGCTAATTTTTTCTTCTTCCAAAGGCCCTCCTCCTCAGGTTACCGGTGTGGATGGTTAGGTGCGTTTTCGCCTTTTTCGATTCCTTCGAGGGTTGGGGTTTCTTTCCTGTTGTTGTTCGAGAGTGCGCGATGGCGGCTTTCTGCGCACGTTCGTGTTTGCGGGAGGAATTGCCTCGCGCGCTACTCCTTGGAGATCTTTGTCCATCGTGGGAGATAGCGTCAGGCATGTGTTTTCTGTTTCCACCCGTTCGTGCACCGGGGTTCTTTCTCGAGTGTGATACAGAGGTCCTCAGCGGTTTGCTTGACGGCAAAAAATGGAGTCTTCTCCCTGCCTGGCGCGCACGAGTAGTTTGCCTATCGTGCCTTTGGTACTCCCGATTTCTTCGCAGGGTGCAGTCTTTGCGCTGTCACGCGTTGGGCTTTCGAGTCATTATCCGTGCTCGGAAATGGCGCTTCTTGGGGCTTGCTGAGGTGGTGTACCTCGGCGCGGTCACAGCTCCACGCCAGCTGGGCGGGAGTCAATTTTCGTTGCGGCACTGGTCGAGGTTGATGCGGTAGGTCGGATTAGGTTTCAAAGCACACCATCAATGCGATATGGCGCATGAGCAGGGTGTTTACACTCGCGTTGCCTTTCCAGAACCTCGAGCGTCGGTATAGAAACTATGTTCACCCATACCGCACCTAGCGCATATCGTGCGTGCGCAGCAACTTCTCGTGAAGTTGGGTGGAGACTCCAGAGGCCCGTTTGACCCGGGGTGCCGATGGGACCTTCGTGCGTCGCCGAGTGAAGTAAGGCCCTTCCGTATCCGGGTATCAGACTCGGTCATACCAGCAGCAGTAGTACTAGTGTGTTCAGTTTCTCACTGCTACTTACGGGGTCTTTATCACCGTCTTTCCATCGCACCAAACGGATGAACGGGCAGGGAAGGAATGGAGGAGTGGAGGGAGACTCAGGGAGTCGCACGCAGGCAGCGACGTGCGTCAGGGCGGAAGAGTTGGCAATAATTTGAATGGAGACTGTGTTGTGCAATTCCCAATGCGCGGCGGTGGGGCAAGGCGCAGGACTGGAACAGCACTCAACCTCGACAATGCCACTAAAAGGCAAAGTGGAGAGTGTAGACGATACAGAGTACCCATATCATCCGGGATCTTGCAGGCAGCACTACACCAAGAGTGCTCGACGCATCGCTGAATACCTCCGCACGTGTGAAGCTCCCATATAGCCATTCTCGAATGAGGAGTGGCGGAGGAGAGCGAGCAATTTTGAAAGCTGGCAAGGGGTGCATAGGAAGACAGGGTGTGCGACTACCTTTGACGACTGCACTCGGGGATAGTCATAACCGTTGATTAGTTCAAGTCTTTTTACTAAGATATCACGTAGGTTCTTAAAATATGGGAGGATGGGGTGCAAGGAGGCCCCCGGCATATATAGTTATATCTCTGATCCTCGCGCCCACTATTTCACCCGAAAGACTGCCCTTATGCCCAATCACAATGTGGCCCGGGATGAACAAAATAAAAACCCTGTAATGTCCGATCAAAATGAGGAACGGGAACCGATGTCCAATCTCAACAATCTGAGTTAAATCTACCAAGTTCTCTTGACTTTCCTCCCACTGAACGGAAATTTTTTGCCCCCCAACCAGTAGCAGCCTCTTTCGTTTCTAAAAAGAGGCCTCTCGTGGGAAAACGGTCTGATCCAAAAGACGCACAATTTATGATATTTTGACGACGTATAATTATCAAGTGAAGTTTTTATAAGAATCTTTCGCACTGTCCAAGGCCAAGCAAGTAAAAAGAAACCTAAAGTGTGCCGAGTTGAAACAGTGAAATTAAGAAACACAGGTCGGCGTAGGCGATCTGTATCACCTACGCCCACTTCCATTCACCTCAGAAAATTGGGACCATTTGTTGTCAATACTAGTACTGGACTGTTGTTGGAGGTATGCTGGTCTCAGTATAGGTCACTACATGGACCTACATTCACCTACATTCACCTTAGCTGACTTTGACTGACCAACATTCGACCAGTACAGAAATCATCGGCATCCAGTACGTTAAATTCGTGGAAGAGTCTCCGGGTAGAACAGGCCGGCAATAATTATAAGTCATCGGTTTGATTGATTTGAAACAGGACACGTGATTTGAGTGGTATGGAGGTGACTCTAGGAAGACCTTCAAATCTTCCTTCATGGTCCCCTCTTTCGGGATTCAGAAAACTATAGCCTACCTGAATTGTATTCCAAAATCTTGTGTCCATCCAAGACACTTTGAGTGAGGTTGAGACCTTTCTTTCTGTGCCACGGAAATGTGACACAGAATTTGTTTATGCTTACTGCCAGGTTTTACCTTTAGAGAATAATTGCTCGCTTTGCTCACAATAAGCACCTCACAACGAAAAAAAAGTGTAGCCCCAGGAAAGTCCGGAAATTACCGCAATCCAACAAGGGGACCCTAGTATACACCACCAATAGTTTAATGCCGTGTTTCTTAATTTCACTGTTTCAACTCGGCACACTTTAGGTTTCTTTTTACTTGCTTGGCCTTGGACAGTGCGAAAGATTCTTATAAAAACTTCACTTGATAATTATACGTCGTCAAAATATCATAAATTGTGCGTCTTTTGGATCAGACCGTTTTCCCACGAGAGGCCTCTTTTTAGAAACGAAAGAGGCTGCTACTGGTTGGGGGGCAAAAAATTTCCGTTCAGTGGGAGGAAAGTCAAGAGAACTTGGTAGATTTAACTCAGATTGTTGAGATTGGACATCGGTTCCCGTTCCTCATTTTGATCGGACATTACAGGGTTTTTATTTTGTTCATCCCGGGCCACATTGTGATTGGGCATAAGGGCAGTCTTTCGGGTGAAATAGTGGGCGCGAGGATCAGAGATATAACTATATATGCCGGGGGCCTCCTTGCACCCCATCCTCCCATATTTTAAGAACCTACGTGATATCTTAGTAAAAAGACTTGAACTAATCAACGGTTATGACTATCCCCGAGTGCAGTCGTCAAAGGTAGTCGCACACCCTGTCTTCCTATGCACCCCTTGCCAGCTTTCAAAATTGCTCGCTCTCCTCCGCCACTCCTCATTCGAGAATGGCTATATGGGAGCTTCACACGTGCGGAGGTATTCAGCGATGCGTCGAGCACTCTTGGTGTAGTGCTGCCTGCAAGATCCCGGATGATATGGGTACTAGTCTCTCCTAGACAGACGCTTCAACACGCGAGCTCGTTCCTCGCTCTGTTGAAGTCTGTTTGTAACCGCGGTGTTCCGATCAGGGTATCGCCTTATTACCAATCTTCGGAGTTTGAATTAACACCGCCACCCATCACTTCTTCTTGACGCGTCTTCTTGACGCGTTTTTCACCCTCCAGCGACCCTCATCGACCAGCGAAGCGCGACAACGGGCCCAACATGGACTCTGGGGGTCCGTCAGGTCCTCAACCTCCTCCCAAAGTTCGCGCCTACAAGAAAACGCCGGCTCCGCTACTCATTCCATCCCTTCCGCTTCCGCCGCCACCTGAAGCTGCATCCTACCGCCCTCTTGCGTCGATACAGCCAGAAGCTACGCATACTCTCCCTGATGTTTCGAATTCCACACCCGAATTTCCTCATACCCAGCCCCGCTTACGCGGCGTACGACAGAATGCGGCTGAAAAAGAGAGACAAAAATTCGAGAAAATGGAAGAACTATTGAAAAGCTTACCCTTCGACAACCTCGGCGACTTTTTGGCAATTTTATTTCACAATCGACCTCACGGAGAGCCAGACCGTCGTGGTACCACACACAGTGTCATGGTAGCCCGATTTCTTCACGGTTTGGATAACATCCGCATGTCTGATATCCTGCCATTAATCTACCACCATCGGAGTGGCTATCCCTCAATAAACAGTGCCAGTTCAGACGAGCAGGACCTCATGTTCGCAACCCACGGGTCGGCCGACGAAATCTGCAATGCGCGTCCATATATGTCTACTTGGGCGACCAGATTGGTTGCCGTAGAGGTGCGCAGACAAGTGGGCCGACTGACGAAAGATGACCCCACCGATCCCACACACCATGTCCACCTCTGTGCCGCCGCAAATGAACGCAGTAAAGCACACGTTGTCACCTGGCGCGATCTCGGACACTGGAGCCTCAAGAAGTTGGAGAGTCGTTATTGGCGTCGCGGGGCCGGAGATCTCATTATGTTTATTACCGAGGCCGCCGCAGCACCAGCGTTTGAGGATGGTGTTGCAGTTGTTCGGGCACGCCGCCCACATCCTATCGTTCGTATATCTCCGCGGGATTCATTTGGTTCAACGTTAATCAAAGATTATACAGATTCAAATTAATGCTATTGCCTCCTTCATCATATCCCGAAACCGCTATGCCAACGGCGAGTTGGCGATGATCCTCGGTATCTGGCACTTTGCTTGCAAGTCCCACGTCGATGTCAAACGAATCTATTGTCGCTTCGGCAATTCCGTCGCCGATTCTACCTCGAGGAACGCGATTACCTCGATGACCGCGGCTAGTCTCGAGGAGTGGCGCTCTGATGTACGGGTTGGGTTAGAGGGCGGGAAAATGCCGGTCTTCCTCATCCTTGACAATGTTCAGGAATACTTTCAGGTAAATGAACAAGGGATCGGCCGCCACAACGAACTCAAAGTTGGAACTGCGGGCACAAGCATCGTGCTTGACGAGTGCGCGCCCGGTGCGTTTGATGCGAAGGATCATCACGAGCGTGTCGCAAAGAATGAGCGAAGGTTTCTCACCCCCGACGCGCTCTTCGACGACCTCGATCTTACACACATCGGTCGTGTGATGCCGCTGCATTGGGCTCGTGTTCTGGTCGAGTTTTCACCCCACTTTGAACCATTGCTCAAGGCAATTGCGACTCTGTTTCGATCCTCACCCATTGCTAAACGTCGAATGCGCGAAGGGCGGAAGATGAAGGTGCAGCCGTTGGGGACGAATGGTGAAAGGTCCACGGAGACACAGGGCATGGAGCGTGCGATCGAGGACTTTGAGCATCAAATGGGCTTGGATCCGGAGCTCGCCAAAGCGTTCCTCTTCTGGATTCGGGGCGACGGCGCATCATACGCAAACATCCTTCGTCTCACTAAGTATTGCACCCCGATCAGAAATTTCCCCAACAAAATCTCAACTCCCGAGATATGGCACACCGGTGCAACGGACTTGAATTCCACATCCGAAAACCACTACGGCCCAGCTACGTGTAGTGATCCCTCCTCCCTTTCCAAGTGCTCCAGCACCGCTGGTCTTAAGCGGCCATCTAACATCAAAAGTTGCGACTATTATCCGACGGTGCGCAACTTGACATTGATTTGGACGGCCCATGTGCTCGACTGCTGGAGGTGCGCATATTATTAAAATTCCGACAAGTGTAAACTAAAATGTTCTCAGGGTTTTCTTTGGAGTAGAGGATCTTCGCGTGCATATTGAATCCCTCGCCGCGAAGAACGAACTTCCCGATCTTGATGCTATTCTGCGAGATGCAAAGCAACTCACCGAGCGTTATACTTCTCAAGCCGCGATCTTACGCTCGTTATCTACCCGCACCTCTACCAACCCAGCTCTCGCCAACAAAATTCCCAAGGGGAGTCCGTGGGTCCCGCCTGTTGCGGCACCATCCTCCAACGCGGGTGAAGAAGACTCGGATATGCCGGGGCTGGCTGACATTGTTGAGGGAGCCGATGCTGCACGCCCTCCCCCACCTTCAAAAGACTCTGATGCGCCAAAGGTTCATGAAGAGAAGGACGACTTCGACGGCGATAGAGTTTTGCGAAACAGCCAAATCTTCCTTACAGACTTTGGCTGGTGGATTGAATTCGCGTCTGCGGTACCCGAGGGTGATATTGGGCGTGTGTGGGAGATTATGAAGGTCGTTCAATTTTCCTGTGCATTTTATCTTCACTAATTCAAGTTCCAGTTGTGGATTTTCAAGTTCGCTGGCTCATCCCATCAAAATTACATGTCATACTTGCTGGAAGTCTATTGCCTTTTGCGCTACGAGTCATCCGACGCGCTTAGGGACACAATTCTAGACCACTGGCTTTTGAACCTCTCCGGAGAGCTCGGAAAATGGATCCCGGGCGACCTTCTTCAGGAGCACTACAATCGTTGGCTGGAAGACATGATCCAGCGACACGGCGGTGAATTTGACAACAAGTTTTACCGCCAAACCATATCCCCCAATGTCGACCATTTCTTGCGTATGAAGGAAGAGATCGAAACCGCATTCTCCCTGAAGCGCCGCAGCAAAACCCACACCTCCCCCCACCAGCGCGACGAGCTTCGACTCCTCCTCACCATGTTCAAAGAGGAGGAGGTGCATCTTTTCCGCGAGGGCCGCAGCATGGGTCATGCAGCGGTAAATCAGTTTGCGCGTGGTGTGCGCCGGTTGGAGGCGGGTAAATTGAAGGATTGGTTGGACAAATCGAGTTGTGTTGGGGATTTCATTGCTGAAATCCACAGATTGGCCGCAGATACTCCCGCAGAGAATCCAGCAAATACTCCAGCAGATAATCGTAATATTACGATGCATCCCGAGTCTGAACCACCGATCATGAACGAGCCAAACTCTCACTTCCCTCGACCTCCCTCCTCCCAATCAACTCATTCAACATCATCGGAGTCAAGTCGTTCAACCTCCAGCAACGAATCTTCGGGCAGCGCCAAGTCATTCGTTTCAGAGCTCGGCGCAGTCGACCCAAACGAGCCCGAGGATGACGGAGACGATCGTAGCGGATGTCGATTGGCCAGTGGGTCCACCATGGCGATGTGGAGCGACCCAGAGACTGCGAGGATGGAGCATTTTGATGAGGGCTACGGGGAGCGGGAGGAGGAGGAGGAGAACTCGGAGGACCCAGTTGGTCAGGAGGAGGAAATTCCCGATCCAAAAATTAACCCTTACTTGGACGAGGAACAAGTGGTGTAGTTGCATTATTGTACATCATGAATTAAATCGTGAACTACGTCTAACATCCACATCTGGGTTCTCCTCTTCACCTCTTCGTCTAGAATTCACATTGTATGCCGGACGGTACTCCTTCGCAACCTCGGCTGCACTGGGCGCGGGCGCCTTTACTGATTTAGTTTTCGGCGCGTTGGTTACCGTACCGAGTGCGGGTCTTTTACGCGGTTTTCGGGTCACTGTCGGAGGTGGGGTCAGTACGGCGGCGGGCATGGATGAGTCTGAATCCGATTCTGAGCTGTCTGATTGCTCCTCCTCGCTCTCCTCCGATGACGGCGCTTTCCGCTTTGTCCCCGACCTTCGCGGCTGACCATCCTTCCGTTTCTGCCGCTGGGCGGCATTGCGGGCAAGCCGCGTAGTCCCGCGTTCGTCATGTACGTCGGAGCGCAGTTTGGAAACGAGATTGAATAGGGTAGTACCGTGGAGCTCGCGGTGTCGCCAGTCCTTAATAACGATATCGAAAGCGGTCCTTGATTCGAGAGTGATTAGTTTGTCGAGGAGCGCGGTTTGGAAAGTCGATGGAAGAAATAACGAAATGGGATGCTCGATGAAGTTGCCAATAAGATGTTGCTCTTCGCAGAGGGTGTCCCTATATGCTATCAACGCAGCGGCGGCAGGTTTCCGCTCTTTCTTCGTCAATTTATTTTTCTTCGGTGGTGGGAGGGGAAATGTGGAAGGTGCGGGGGCAGCCGGGAGAGCGAGTGGTTCAAAGCGAGGCGAATCGGGAGGTACTGCGAAAATGAGGGTTTTACCACTCTGTGGCAGACAGAGGGAACAAGGTAGGGGGCGATTTGCGGCAATGCAGTCGACAGTGGATGTGTCGAGAGGTGGATTTGCATAGTGGTCGTTCACAACGGCATTCAAACAGGTGATTTCAGTCAAGAGGCGCGCCTTGAGCGGATCCATTGACGCGACAGCGCCGCGTTGGCGGCCGCCTTTGGTTCGTTTCTTGCCTGTAGATGATTCGGAAGGCGGATCTGGGCCACGAATGTTACTGTGAACGAGGTAAGATGGCCCTCTGGGACGCACTAGCAATTTGCTTCGATGCTGCAGCGATCGAACTCGGTTGAACCAACATAACACTACGCCCTATACTCCCAGGCTTCCTCCCGACACGACCACCATTTTGCCAGGCATTATCACCAGTCACCGGAAAGCTAAGGGTAATGCTATCGTCCAGTGTTGTCGCGTTGATCCCGTTAGAGAACGCGACGGTTGCGATTACAATCTGGAAGTACGGGTCGTCGTTCAGTAAGCGCAGAGTTTCTTGATTGTACTCTGCGGGGCAAAGGCTCGTGTACATGCGGGTGCGTCGCAATTTATCGGCGGTGCGGGACTGTAATCGCCAAATGAAAACGTAGACACGGAACACCATATCAATTGTTGGGCAGAAGATAACGGCCTTGCGGCCACTCTGGAGAAAGGGAAGCAAGTCGGGGAAGCTGTAGCCGGAAAGCCCGTGTCCGAGAACCTTCATAATGAATTGCACATTTGGGCGCTCATTCGTTCGTCGTATTAGGTGAAATGCGTTGCCGTAGAGGCCCAAAGTCTCGCAGACGGCCGTTGTTGCTCGGCCTGGAGCCAGCGTAGCTGAAAGTCCGACCACCGAGATGCTCGAAGGCAGCCGTCCTCGCACGAAGAGTCCAATGAGTCCGAAATCCGTGCGGAACTCCAAACCCCAAGTGTTGATCAAATGTACCTCGTCTGTCGCGGCGTAAAAAATATGTGCGCGAAATATCGAAGAGTCGGAGATTTCGCGCCACTCCTTGCTTCGCAAGTGCTCAGGATCGACGCAGATAACCTGGTACTTCTGGCAGGTCTTGATTTCGCTAGTTAGGTCGATGCCGTTGCGGCGCGATTCTGCGAGTGATTCACGACAGTAGGAAAATGCAGAAACTCCGAGCTGCTTGAGCTCCGAAACCTGCGTAGACTTAGAAACTGGGACGCGTCGGTAGTCGGTAATAGACGCACTATATTCGACGCAAGACCCTTCGTCGGTGTCACCACTAGTCCCACAGGGTTCTGCCGCGTCCGAAGGCCGCTGGGATACAGCTGTCGATTGGCATTGTATTCATTTAGAACGAGAATGGGAATAGAGAAAGCAGCCGATTTGCCGTCGCCCGTTGCCGTGCAGCATAGTACATCTTCGCTGTCAAGGATAGGCGAGACGAGATCCTCCTGAATGGGTCGTAGTCCTGTCGTCCAATTAGGGATTAGTTTCTTAACAATAGTCTGAATTGTTTGTCGTCCGATCGGATCCTGCCAGCGGGGATTGGGTACCATAGTTATCAGGGCATAGAATAGAGGGTATAGACGCGTGAGGGAACGAGGAGGAGGAGGAGGAAAGGCAAGCGCGTCGCGTGAGAATGGATGACGTCACAATTCAAACTCCGAAGATTTGTAATAAGCGGATACCCTGATCGGACCCCCGCGGTAAACAACGGACTATATGGGTACTCTGTATCGTCTACACTCTCCACTTTGCCTTTTAGTGGCATTGTCGAGGTTGAGTGCTGTTCCAGTCCTGCGCCTTGCCCCACCGCCGCGCATTGGGAATTGCACAACACAGTCTCCATTCAAATTATTGCCAACTCTTCCGCCCTGACGCACGTCGCTGCCTGCGTGCGACTCCCTGAGTCTCCCTCCACTCCTCCATTCCTTCCCTGCCCGTTCATCCGTTTGGTGCGATGGAAAGACGGTGATAAAGACCCCGTAAGTAGCAGTGAGAAACTGAACACACTAGTACTACTGCTGCTGGTATGACCGAGTCTGATACCCGGATACGGAAGGGCCTTACTTCACTCGGCGACGCACGAAGGTCCCATCGGCACCCCGGGTCAAACGGGCCTCTGGAGTCTCCACCCAACTTCACGAGAAGTTGCTGCGCACGCACGATATGCGCTAGGTGCGGTATGGGTGAACATAGTTTCTATACCGACGCTCGAGGTTCTGGAAAGGCAACGCGAGTGTAAACACCCTGCTCATGCGCCATATCGCATTGATGGTGTGCTTTGAAACCTAATCCGACCTACCGCATCAACCTCGACCAGTGCCGCAACGAAAATTGACTCCCGCCCAGCTGGCGTGGAGCTGTGACCGCGCCGAGGTACACCACCTCAGCAAGCCCCAAGAAGCGCCATTTCCGAGCACGGATAATGACTCGAAAGCCCAACGCGTGACAGCGCAAAGACTGCACCCTGCGAAGAAATCGGGAGTACCAAAGGCACGATAGGCAAACTACTCGTGCGCGCCAGGCAGGGAGAAGACTCCATTTTTTGCCGTCAAGCAAACCGCTGAGGACCTCTGTATCACACTCGAGAAAGAACCCCGGTGCACGAACGGGTGGAAACAGAAAACACATGCCTGACGCTATCTCCCACGATGGACAAAGATCTCCAAGGAGTAGCGCGCGAGGCAATTCCTCCCGCAAACACGAACGTGCGCAGAAAGCCGCCATCGCGCACTCTCGAACAACAACAGGAAAGAAACCCCAACCCTCGAAGGAATCGAAAAAGGCGAAAACGCACCTAACCATCCACACCGGTAACCTGAGGAGGAGGGCCTTTGGAAGAAGAAAAAATTAGCATCGCGTGGACAGAAAGAATTAAAATGCAAAGTGACCCCACATATTCCCGACGTTCAGACAGGACGTGAAGTACGCGGCGGTGCTAAACAGGAAGGAGGAACTCGTGCCGGATGGCCACCATATAAACGAACGAACGAACCGGACGGCATGCGCGGCCCGAGGGAGCGCGCGCAGGATGATCGTGCGCAGCGCAGGGGTGAAGAACTGCCAGGAAAATAAAGGCAGGGGGACCGCGTCAAAACCATGCCTCGCGCGGCAGCGCAGCGCACCCGCACTTGGGAATCCGGCGCACGGAGCCACTGTAAGAGATTTACAACGCGCTGCCTACCGGCCCCAATACACCCAGTTTCCGCGACGAATCAACCGATTCACGCACCACGATTCCTTCGCCCACGAGCCTCCTGCCACGCAACTCCGTGCCGTCCCCACCACCCGCCGCAGCCCAAAACGCCGCCCGACTCCCCGCCCGCCCAAACAACTCCTCCGAAGAAAAGAACCCGCAAAAAGAACGCAGCGCCCCCCTTCCAACAAAAGAAAAAAACTCCCCAATTCCAACAAAGAATATACGTGCGTGCGTGCGGTAACGCCCCACGCAGGCTTCCCAAAAGGTTACAAAAAACGACGGAGAAGGAGGAAAGGCCTCACCTAACCATCCACACTGTAACCACATGGTGCCATGTACTCTCAGTAGTCCGAGCGCCGTTTGCCGTTTTTCGAGGAGGAGCTGGTGGGGTAATGAATGTCAGTTCGGTGAAGCTAGTTTTGTGGAAGAGGGGGTATTAAAGAGCGGTTGAAGAAGAATGTAATCATTGCAGAAAATTTAATCATTGCAGAAGAATGAGTGACGCCGCAGCGACCGCGCGAAAGGTACAGGAAAAAGTACGTCGATCCTGGAAGGGGATGTACGATACAATTCTGCCCGCCCAGCGGCGTGCGCGGGCGGAATTAAGAGCGAGAAGTGTGGGACCGGACGACGATGATCGTGCGCCGCGCGGGCGAGGCACGATTGTGCGGGGCGCAGGGGTAAAGTAGAAATGGAAGGAAAAATAAAGGCAAAGAGACGGGACGCGGTACGGGAATCTCGTTCGCCAATTCCACCTCTGCCATTCCTGCCACCATTCCGCTGCGTTCTCAGCAAAAAAGAACACGCCCCGCTGCGTTCCTTCAGATAAAAAAAAAGAAAAGTGACGCACGCACGTCCCCGCCAGGTCCAACCCAACTTAGAAATCACCCGCCAAAGAAAAAGAACAACATCGCGCGGAAAATCACATCAACCCCAGAAAAAGGAACAAGGGAGGAAAAGAAAAACGAGTGGACAAAAGGACGTACCGCCCACCGCTGCACCACATATCACCTCTTCATCACACCACTGAGGTGCGTGTGCGGGTAGCCGACCCAGAAGGCGGGGGTGTGGAGGGTTTGCTGTTAAGTAACGGATTTCAGTATTTGGAATTGGGGGAGGAGGGGTTTGAAGAAATAAATTAAAGGGCGAAGGGTGGAGGAGGAAGGAGGGCCAAGGCGAAGAGCGAAGATAGTGGTGAGAAAACAAGCGCCACGGAGGAACGCCGCCGCGGACAGGGCGTGCACACATGCGCGTTCCCACCGGTGTTGTGCGGTACGCATCCGCCCAAGGAAAAAACGCCCTGGGAGGGCGAAGGGAGGAAATGAGATGAAGGGCCAGCGCCTCCGGAACGAAACCGCCGCCCACGAGCGCCCTCGCTCCGGAATCGCGACCCGGTCCCAACGATATGCTAGGCGCGCGAGATCGCCACCACATGGACAGACGGGCGCCTACTCGACTACTCGCGATGTGCGCCGGATGTGGACGACGACGCCGCGTCGACGTTGCTCCGATATGCGGTATGCGGACACACCACAGTCAAATTGGGACGAGGGCGTAGGGCGTAGGGCGCAGCGGCCGTGTGCACGCGCAAACGCGCAGCGATTACGGCTCGCGACTAACGCGCACGCCGGACAAGTCGAAAGTAATGAGGCGGACGAAAGGGGTGGTGGAAATCGCCGGAGGACGCCACGCGGGGTGTGCGCAGCGCGTGGATCCGTGGACGGTACCAGAATAACCAGGCGTGGTCGCACCACGACGCCAGAGCGCCGGAGAATACGGAGACTGCATCGCCTCGGCGCGCGCATTTTGTTCCGAAGTATACGGACGCATTGCACGCAGCAGCACTCGCCCACACGCAGTCGTGAAGTGGGAAGTCGGGCGTAGGGCAATGTGCCTACATAGCATGTAGTACGTGGAGCAGGGAAGGTGAGATGAAAGGAATGAACGAGTGCATGGATGGTGCATGGATATAGCTAGCCTGCGCGCGACTGGCGGTCTCCGTTGGATAGACGTCCGCGCACCTAGCCCTAGTCAAACTAATGCGACGGGAACGCGGGTGGAAATGGAAGGACGCGAAAGACGCGAAGGGGGAGTAGGGGTGTGGGCGCAGGTCGTGGATTCGTGGGTGCGCGGGTGTGTGTCCACCCACGCAATCGCCATCGCGATGATTCCAGACCGACGAACAAAGGAAGGTGGCAGGAAGGCCAATGAAACCCAAAAACAAAAACAAAAGCAAGAAAGAATAACAGCGGACTCACCGCATACCCCTGCTCCCCAAACAGCGCCACCTTGCCCTCCCTCTTGATCCCCACCACCGCCCCACCCTATGGACACGTCCGCTCGTCGACCCCTTCTGCTTGCCGTTGGAGCGGGCGTTGGACTTCGTTGGTGTAGAAGGCAGGGGGGGAGAGAGGGTGGATGAGAGGCGCGTGGGCGGCGAATCGGGCGGGAAGGGCGCAAGCGCGGCCAAGTGGTGCGATGGGTCGCTGATAAGGTCATTAGTTTCTGACTCTCTGTAGATTGGGTTGCAACGCACTCGATGCCAGCCCGTGGCTTTGCTCTCCCTGTGGATATCATCTGTGCGGACGGAGCCTGGCGACGATGGTGGCAGAAGGAGAGGTTTTTCGCCGATCAGCACGTGTAAATTCCTCGGGCGAGCGATCGGCCCGAGCGGCGTTGATGCGTTCAAAAGTGCCTGGTTTGAACATAGCAGATGATCATGTAGCACTTACCACGGTGGTGTAAAAACGCCGTTAGCGGGTAGTTTCTGCCTGCGAATTTCTAAACATTCAAAGGCATACTGAACTTCGGGCTTCTCGGCCAACGCAGAATCGTTACAGGCAATTGCACTCGAACCACTAGTACTGGACATCGGACCATCGCCCCCGGGTATGTCCAATGTCATTACGAACCAATCTGCATTGGGGTGCGCCGCATCGTAACGTTGCTGAGCCTCCGACGGTCTCCGAAAATAAAGTGCTGCGGCGGCATGCCGCATAATGCATTGGATCAGCATTGAATTCCCCGCGTTGAGTGCGGTTTGTGGTGCGTAACAGGGAAGCAAGGTCGGTGGGTATCGGCTCGGTCGCGGATGGTCCGCACTTGCATTTTGCTTGCATTTCCTTTGTCGTGAAATGTGCTGTTAAAGCAAGAGTTGCCCGTTCGATCCGAGCCTGAGCCACTGAGGTCGCCACCCGAGATTCTTTTTCGATAGTTTGCTCCCAAGCCCAATCACCGTGGACACGCATTAGGAACTCAATCGAGTCAAACCTGGAGCCATCGCCGTTCAACTTGGGCTGATAGTACTTGACTGTGATTGAAGAATTCTCCGTTTTCAGCAGCGCACAAAATTTAGTGCTCACACATTTCAGAGGAACGAAAATATTTGTATCGCCTCGGTGGCGGACGGTCCGCACCTGCGTCATCTGTGCCGGTAGTTGAAAAGAAAATCAACTCGTAGGAGACACCCGTTCGACTCGGGTCCGAGCCATGCATATTCTATGTACAACTCTTCATTGCTTTTTATTTGCACTCGGCGGGTTCGACTGGTTGCTTCAACTTGAACGCAATGCCGCGTCACTACGCGTCAGTGCCGCGGCAAATCGCGGCAGGCGCGGCATTGCCTCCCAGCCCCATCAAGTGTATCCTGTCCCGCTCACCAAGCACACCCCATGATTTCTCAGCGCTGACATTCAAGTGCTGATGCATAGTGTCTTTGTCTCCAAGCCGGTGGTGCTACGTAGCACAACTAATGAGCCATCCGCGTCATGTCCTCCGGCAAGGTTCAATCCTTTTTATCCAACCGCCGTATAAAACCGGACACGAACTAACCAAGGGTCCCCATAATCCAAGTTCCCCAACATCACACACTGGCATTTTCTCAAGCTTTCAAAAGAATGGGCCACTCATTCGCGATTACCCGCCCCGTGAACCCTTTGGGGGCACTGCCTGTTCTCACGGAGGAGCAGCTCTGGAAAGGGCTTGAATATAAATTGCGTAACCCGACTGTGCGTAGTGCTTCTCTGACCCACCCGTTTTTCGTCCTTACCGACGGACGATCAGGCCTTCGTAGCGATGCTATCTGCAAGCAAGACCATTGTCGATAATGGGGATAAGGTGTGTCGACTAGGCATTTTGAGGTAGATGTTGACCGGGGACGGCGTAGATGACGCGCGAATTAACTATGGGGCCCAACACTTTCACGGAGGAGAGCGAGGGGTATGCCCCGACCATTGTGCGTTCTCTCTGCCAGGGCTCAGCGCAGCGGTCCTCACGCGCTTGGAACAGATGTACATGGAGATGAGCACCGGCCTCCGCATCACGAACATTGTCTCCTACGGTGCCGAAGACGAGCTGCTGCTCACTTACAGCTTTGGCAACGGACGTGAGTACACTTCTGGAATTCGTCCACGGGTAATCTGCTTGGTTTCAGTCGACTGATTCATTCCCTAGTTCCCGGGGTCCCTGCGGACAAGCCGAAGCCCAGCGCCAAGGAGCTGAACGCGATCATTGGGAAAGCGATGGACAAGGGGATCGAGACATTTAGAGAGCTGGCCAAGGAGGGGAAGTTGTAATTTGGCCCTGGTCGGAGTGTATCCCCGGAAACTTCTTTCGATTTGTTGGACAGTTTAGTTGAATGGCAAATAATTTGGGGCAAGGGAGAAATGTCTGCAGAGAGGTTAAATAAACCAGTCTGATTGTATGTCTTGTTCGGAGTATCCCCAGTAGCGGTAAGCAGGAACTATAATATCAATCAATTCTTTTGCCATGGGGTCTGAATCAGCTATGATGTCTCGGAATCCAAGGCAGTCACCATAATGAATAATACTCTAGTATTGAATGTATCACAGCGAAGACGAAGCTTTTTTGATAGCAATGAACCAGAGTTTAAGTCTACCGCAAGACATTTGGGAGGGTGTATTGACCAGCTACATGGATGGCTGTCGGCTCCGTAGCGGATGGTCCGCGCCTGCACCTTATCAGAGCTGTCAGGGGAATTATACGTAGCAGTTACCCGTTCGATTCGGGTCCGAACCCTGCTTCCCAATTTCTTTCAGAATCAATCAATACAACAGTGCCTGGCCAACCTTCAGATCAGATACATGTGCTGCATGCAGAGCAACCATAGAGATGGAAAACTACTTCACCAATTCTGCATAGCTCGCTGGAATTCTAAACCACGACTACACCAACCAGATCCTCCTGCAGGTCCTCAATATCATATATCATCCTCTGCCTCTTCCACAAACTCCAGTGGATGCATTGATCTGTGCGAGGCAGGCTAATTCCTTCTGTGCTGCTCTAGTATATCTTTGCCAATGCTTGCCAGTCTTTCATCAATGCCTTGCATCTGTTTAGTCTGTGATGATCTTTCAAAGAGTGGCCTTGCTGCATCCCAAAATTTTACTGCCTTCAGCAGAGCACCATGTCCTTTGTGAATGTCACCAAGTCGGAGCATGCATTCACCTTTGCTGCGATGGACATCCATGTATTCAAATCCCTCTAGCGCAATTGTGAATAGACTGGCAGCTGTGTCCTCATCCCCCTGAATAAGGAAGATGTCTCCCAGAAACTGGAGGGCTTTGTGGATTCCTAACTTCTCTTTGAATTTGAGAGAATGTGCAAGGTAAGCTGTTGTCCAACTGGACATTGAACCAATTGCACCCCAGCATCCAGTGTTACCAAGTTGTTCCAAACAGAAGGATTTGACTTCTAAGTGGGTGGGAGCTGAAGACATTGTTTGAAAAGTGCCTCTGCTGCCGGAATGTCTCCCTCTCTCAGGTAGAGATCCGCCATTATGGCATCACACATTGTGATCTCCGCAATTGGTTCCATGGGGAGAAATATTTCCTTGACTCTCTCAATATCCTGTTCCACTGCATGTTTGGGAGCATTCATAGACAAGCTAATCAATGTGAGCTCCAGCAAAGCAGAGCCATGCTGATAAGACTCCCGGTGAAGTGGGCATTCTTGAATAATCTGAGTTTGAATATTGTGTGCCTCGCAGTATTCTGACTTCAACAAGTGAATCTGTGCCTGGAGGTTCATAATTTGGTGGTCTATGACCCCACTGGACATACCACAAAGGACCAGGAGCTCCCTTGCTCTATCACAGAGAGAGATGCTTTCTTGGTAGTTACCAAGTTCGATCCAGGCCATTGCTTCCCAGTAGAGTGCATGTGCTTTAGTGAGTAAATTGACAGAAAGCCTGGCCAACCTCTGTGCCTCACATGCATGTTGTCTGGCTGGAAGATAGTTACCAAGCCTGCACTCAATCCGTGCAAGCTGTTGTAATGCTTGGGAATGTCTTTTTGTGTTGCCTGATGTAGTTGCCAACAATATAGCCAGATGACAAAAGTGCATGACATCAGAAAAAGTGGGACTATGGGCTGCATAATAGTGTGCAAGACTAATGTAGAATTTACCTTGAAACCACTGAAGTCAGTCTTCATGTACAAGATATAAAAGGTGGGCCTACATTTAAGATCTGGATCATCAAAGTACTCACAATGTTCTAATGCCCGAGCCACAAGTGTTTGTGAATCGTAGATTGATGCAGAGATATCTGAGAAAAGTAACTCGGTAATAAAGTAGACCTCAAGCCGATGGTCACGTGAGTATGGAAGAATTTTATGGAGCGAGCCAAGCAAAGAAATTGTCCCTCGGCCAGTTGTTCGGCTGAAGTGATTCAGATACAAGGCACTAAAAACATTATCTGTGAAGTCTGGGTGGTCTTTTTGGAGTCCATTGCGGAGTAAACTTTTGACATTGGCCAAATTTGACGATATTTGCCCAACTGTGGCTGAATTCATTTCAGTTCCAGAGAAGTCCTTGTGCAATTCAAGCAGCTCATGGAAATGTTTGAAAAGGGGCTTGATAAGCTCATTTCTAGGTGGGTGAGTTTTCTGCATATATTGCCTGATGGGTAGCAATGTTTTTAGTCGCTTTTTTTCATCCAGAAAGGCTAAAGCAGTTCGAATCAATGTTGTTTTGCAATTCCAGATGTCTTCAATTGGGAGCTTGCTCTGGAGGAGCTCAACATCTGAAAGACCATCTGGAAGCATTGACAAGAGACTTAATAACTGTTGTGCATGAGGGACAGCATTGATCCTAGGGCTAGACAAGGAGAGTGAAATTGACACATCCAAGTTGGACTTTTTGTCATAACCCTCTGAAATCACAGAGGTTCTCTCTGCCTCCCAGCGGGACAATACACTGGAACATCCCTCTACATCCACCAAATGGGCAATGAGATTGATTGCAAGAGGCATGTTGTCTGTCAGTGAGAGAATCTTGTCCACCTCTTCTGCATTATGATGGTCCTCCGCAATATCAATGAATGTCTGATGAGCAGCATTTTTATCCAAGGGATGCAAAGGAAGAAGAAAGGGCCGTGTCCAGTGTACTTTACTTGGCCTTTCAGCTCCACGCATGGTAATCTGTGTTGCATGAGCCAAGTCAAAGAAATGAAACACTGACACTCACAATCAGTGCCAGGTCTTTAACATCTGTGAGGAGGGATAGAAATTCTTCAATATCACCACGCATCTCTGTAGGCTCCCAGACTGTCTCCAGATTATCAAGAATCAACAGGCTAGGGGAGGCTGTGACAAGGAATCCGACAACTGCTCGAGTAAGGTCCTTGCTATGCCTGAGTCCTAGATGGGCTCCAATGAGTGCTGCAAGTTCGACCTTGTTTGCTGCGGAGTCACAAGCAACAAAATATCGATGTTGTGTATACTTGGCAGTGGTTTCTGGATGATGGAGGGCTGCCCTGGCAAGACTAGTTTTCCCCATCCCACCGGTGCCTAAAACAGCTATCCTGGGAGCTTTCATCCTGAACAACTGCAGGATGTCAGACAATTCTGATTCACGGCCATGAAATATCTTTGGCTCTGATGGCAGCATTGAAATTGATTTGGAGCTTTCAAAGTCTCAATGATGTTATTGCAGGATTGGGGGACACATACCTATCGTGAGATAGAGAATAGACCCTGCTCGTCTGGATTGCAGTTGGCAAAAATAGGCAGTGGACCGAAAATTACCATACCATAGATGCTCTGTCTGGACTTGCGGTATCGGAGAGTACATCAATCATGGCAAGTACTTCTTCATGTCTCTTTATTGCCTCTTCTTGGAATTTTGTAAGATCTATAATGATATCCGTGGCCTTGATCTAGGAGGTATGATTGAATTATCCTTTCGTGTCACATCCAATTGATACCATCCCAAGTCTCACCTTGAAAAAATCGAACCCCTCTTTCAGCCCATTCTTGCAGTTTCTGAGCAGTTTGCTCATCTCGCCCTGGTGGAAAAGCTGCTTAACCTTGCTGCCGCTCTGCTGGGCCTCCACAAAGGTATGGATTTTGTGCAGTGTCCTAGGCATCAGCCTTTTCACAGATTTCTTGGCACTGGAATGCCCTTGAACGTGCTTTTCCGCCTGAACCCAATATTTTTGGCAAAAAAAGTTGCTCCAATTTGCGTGAAAACAACAGTGCACTTCATAGAAAAAAACTTTTTTTTACTTGTGCGGGATTCGAACCTGGCGTGATTGCTTGTAGCTTGCGCACTTGTTTGCCCAATTCAAGCAAGATCAAGGACATTCAAGCGCGTTCAAGATATCTGTGGAAAGTCTGATGGGGGTAATCATTGATATGCAATCAGAGCTTTTTTCACGGAAATTACTCTGTGAATTTGCCAATACGATACAATACACTTGGAGGCAGCACACCATCGGTATCTGACTTGACATGCAGAGCAATGATAGCACTGAGCAAGTCATAGGCTTTCTCCATCAATTCAATGCAGCTTTTTTGGTTTGATTTCACCGTCTGGTTTGCTACATGAGATTACCCGGTGAGGTAGTTTCAGTAATCACCCACCACCATAGTTTTTAACAGTGATTGGATTGTGTTGGAAATTGCCACGGAGAATGGGGTGTTTAGGCCACTGGCAAGAACTTGGACTCCCGGAGAAACTCGCTCCGTTCTCCACGAGTTTGGAACAAAATCCTCTGATTCTTTGAACTACAATGTAGCGCATATGCCAAGGAGTCGATGTATGACAATAGCCGTGGCAATTTGCACCATATTGTGCCCACAATCTGCCGGGCACACAAACCGTTTCGCTTCGCCGTTTGCAATTGTACGCTAACAGTTTCAACGAAGGGAATATTCTCGCCAGCCTGAACATAAATACTGTCTTATTTCGTTCAAATCGACAAGGGGGGTGACGCGTGACACGTTTTACCTATTCGACATTTCGACAGGCGCCGAATTTTCGCGTGACACCCCGAAGATTTCGGCATTCTGAACCGAAAATTTCGTATTTTTTGCACTGTTTGGGCAGTTTGACCAGTGTGACCACTTGGCAGTTCAACAGAGGCCCGAGTGATGCGTGACCTCGACCAAAATTTGGCATCGACAGGGGGGTGCGTGACACGTGACTGTCGATTTGAACGAAATAGTACAGTAAATCGTGAGTGGATTGTTCAAGACTGCTCATCGAGGGACTCACCCCAATATCGAAGAAATGCACAACAGTGAGCTCCACAGGTCCAGGAGTAACGAATGGGGATGGGAAGGTAAAGTTTTGGTAGAAACTGGGTTGGCCGGGGAAGGTCTGCGTGTGCTGTGTCGGGGTGTATGGCCCGTTGTATAGCAGTTATGCTCCTGGTCCGTAGCCTTCTTCCACGTCGCAGATTTTATATCCGATTGCAACGGAGAGTTCCTTCGAGGCAGAGAGGGTATCCTACATTGGAGCGGGGTCATATGTCAACGGTGTGTACATGAGAGCAAGGAGACTAGCGCGTACGGGGCGCTCGATTTGAACGGTCAAGTTCGTGGATGTGAGCGGGATATTAGTGCCAGGGCGAGGTGCATCTACGACGATGCTTTGCGCCAAAGCGGAAGTGGCGAGGAAGACGGTTAT
This sequence comes from Mycena metata, assembly GCA_029378385.1. Classification (NCBI taxonomy): domain Eukaryota; kingdom Fungi; phylum Basidiomycota; class Agaricomycetes; order Agaricales; family Mycenaceae; genus Mycena; species Mycena metata. The sequence goes on from JARKIB010000056.1 coordinate 386,367, forward strand.
TGCGACAGACTTGAGGAGATGCATTGTGTATCTGGAGTACTGAAGGTGGTGGTGGAAAACGGTGCTGGTCTGCTGGCCAGGGCTCTTCCGCCTCGTATTTATGCAGTGGTTCGGACGGGGGCCCTGTCCGTGTTGAGGCCGACTCCGATTGACCGCGAGCGAAGTATATATACTGTACCATTTCGACCAAGTGTTCATCGATTTCGGAATTTTCACTCACCGAGATGGCCGATAAATTTTCTTTTGATTTAAGGTGATTTTTAAAGGGCTCAGAAAAACTGGGTGTCACACGTCACCTGAACACTTGGTCGAAATGGTACAGTAGTGCGACACGCCGCGATAAGATCGCATTCCGACATCAGCGGAGGTTAAACACTGCTTGTCCACAGCGTTCCTTGAACAACGGAAACATCGGCGAATCGAGTGGTTCATTCCCGAACCGGCACGTAGGGTCCCGGCAACGGGACGATTCGTCCGACATTCGAGGTTGTTGAGCTCTGAAATAGGGTTTTGTCACGGCCAGTGATCGCCACCTCAGGCGATGGATTAGGTTTTTATTTATTTATCCTGGTCGATCCCGTGGCAGCACAATGTATTGTCCTCCCAAAATCGGACGCGATTTTTTTAATATGCACTTGCCTGAACTTCTTATCCACCCTCCGAATGTCCTCCCATGGGTGCATCAGAACGTGGACCGACCGGCCCGAAACGTCGGTGTCTGAAAGTTCCTTGTGTCAAACATTGTTTTAATTTACGACCGGACCGAGGTAAGGCAGTGCCCTTCGGTGAAAGATGCCCTTCACGCAAATAATCAACAATTATGGACCAGAGTATATAAGGCATAGTGTTCAGGGATGATTTTTCACGAACTCAGTTCCATACCGATTCCAACCGACCATGCGATTCACAGCTCCTCTTGCTTTGCTCGTTGCTAGCGCTGGTCTTGTCCGCGCCCTTGACAACTTCCTTCTCTATAATCTTCCTCCTCAGGTCAATCTGACCCAATTCACAACCGCGTACGTGTGAGAACGGGGAATTCATTGGCTTGATTCTAACCAGGGTGTAACTAGTTTCGACAGTGTTTGCACCATTTGGCCGGTTGCCATCGCGAATGGTCAGACTCTCTTTGGTGCTCTGGCTGAGCCCCCCATCCATAATGTTGACCCCCCTAACTGTACGTCCCCCCTGCCTTGCTTAGCCTAACTCCAGCGTTTAACTGACTCCTTTTTTTTTTCCAGCTGTCAGAGTTACATGCGTGAGAACCAAAGCTTTCCCAACTCCGAACCGAACCTATATCTGACTGTTACACAGACATGGATCGATGGAACAACGGAGTTTCAATATGCCGCAGATATAGCGGGCGAGTTGGGGGCAACTCCCTTTAGCTGAGATTGGAAAACGCACTTGCAAAAGGGAGACCAGTTCTGGAGTTGGCCAAAATAGTCCCTAGCTTCTTACATACTTCGGTCGAATAAATCGGTCGAATCTTTGCCCGGGGGATGGATTATTTTTTTATTCAGGGACACGCCGGCGGTAATGTCCCGACAACATCCCACCCTCATTTCAAGGTGGTCCGTTCCCTCAGCTTCCCGCTGATATTTTATTACTGGCGCCGAAATGTTCCTTTGTGTTCGACTCCTGTGCGTCCGCGACTGCGTTCAATGGGATGCCGGGGCGTGCCGGACATCAACGGTTTCTGTGCCGCGTCGGACAGTTGCCATCAAAGGGACGTCGATGCCGAAATGATTATACTGATGCGGCAGGTGGCATAGATTAGGAATTGAGATTGGATTGAGACAGTGAGACCTCGCGAGACACCCAAGAGACACCGAGGCGGGAACGATGCCCTGGCGAGCGATGTGCCGACGCGCTGCGATAATGCAGGCAATGTTACAGTGGATTTACCTCCGTTACTAACTTATAAGTCTGCAAATTGAGCGCCGACTTCGAGCGCTAGCCCGTCGTGGTGGGAGAACTTGAGAGAGAGATCGTGGCGGTGTCGAGGCGGTGTTCGGATCAAACGGTCCGTCCTCCTTCTTCCTTCCCACCACCATCAGCGGCGGTCCATCGCGCGAGGTTCCTCCACTACGCTTGAAGAGCACCAATCTACTACCTCTTCACACCGAAAAAAAAAAAAACGAAAATTGGCACACATATAGACTTCCGTTGAACTATGTGGTACTTATTCACAAACAGAACATTAGTTCTTTTGTGCTCTAGAGACCAAAAATGTCCGCACAAACGACACGTGCCGGTGCACGAAACGTGACCCACTTGTCATTACGCTGACCAAAACTGTTTGTGCCCGCCGCTTGTCGGCAACTTCCAATCATTGTAAAGTACTGTACTATTTCGCTCAATTCGTAAGTCACGCGTTACGGGCCTCAAAATTTCCGAAAATTTTTTGAACCTGTCACGGGTCACCGGGAGCATTTTTGAACATTGAAAAGAAGTCACAAAATCGATGAAAATGAGTTGAATAATTGATTGTGTTTTCGTCTTCACGCCGGTTTACCGGTACTTATCATTGCTGGTACCGCGGCCTTGGAGGTCGCGATGCGAGCATTTTCGCGTCGTTCCGATCGAATGTGCCAGTGCGGGGAAGCTTGTTTGCACCTCCAGCGTCGAATGAAGAGGGCGCTGAAGAATCTCGGTCTGCGGGCGCGGGCGCGGGGAGAGACGACAGGGAGGACTGATATTAGATTTTCTGTAGGTTGGATTTTTTCGCCGACTTATGTGACGAGATAGGGGGCGTAGTACATATACGTAGCGATGACCAAATACGGGTGACTACCTCACTAAGCAAATATCGCCAACCTGGGGTCAATGTCGGCAGGATCATTCATCTATTGTACGTATTCAGACAACACTTTGGTGAGAACGTTGTACAACCTACCCGTAGATTGCAGTTGAGAGCGGAAATGGCCTTCATCTCATCGGCCGTCAAACTGAATGATTGGATTCTGAGATTCTCGACATATTGCTGTTCGATGTCTGACTTGGGGATCACGGCGGTGCCGCGTTGGGTAGCCCAGCGTAGCAGGACCTGTGCTGGGGCTTGCGCACGACGTTCGTCAGTTGGCGCGACTCACGCAAATGGGTCAGGGATGGACTCACACTTATTGTGCCGATTTGCGATCGAGGTAATGACACCGTGTGTGAGAAGACTGGGCGCTCCGCGATCCATCGAGAGCTCGTAGTAGCCCTGTGGTCCGAGGGAGGAATATGCAGTAACTGCGATGTGGAGTTCCTTCGCTAGCGCAACCAGGGCCTCCTGTGTCAAGTACGGGTGGAGTTCAACCTGCAAAACCTGGGGTTTGATACGGGCATAGCGATTGATATCCAAGAGGAGAGAACCCTGGCAGTTACTACGGCGGACATCAGTATTGAAGACAACGTGCAGAGGCAGGAGCTACCTAATTCCGATATTTTTCGCGAGACCAAGGTCCACAAGCTCCTCCATTGCAACCCAGGTCTCTGCCAATGGTGTATCCTTGAGCTCAACTGTCTTGCCATCCGCACCGTACCACTCAGGCGGGTAGCGTTCCGCTGGGTCCACATATCTCAAAGAAATAGGGAAATGTATCAGGAAAAGATTAAAGTCTGCGATGGTTATAAGTGAAGACTTGAAAAAGAATCAAAATAAACCGTACAATCGAGCCCCCAGGCGGCTAGCTGGATTTCTGCGAGAGTTTTGACATGTTCTTTGGCATGGTAGGTATTCCACAGCTTAAAATTGGGCGGTCAGCCCATTCATGCGCAAACCTAATCGAGTACCTTCGAGGTGATAACTGGAACAAGTGAGCGGGAAGTTTAGCGAAGGAGAAATGGCACTTACACAGTTGATCTCGTGTAACGAGACCCTCTTTCAAGGCGCGACAAATTCCCTCTCCCGCTTCCTTCTCATTTCCGTAGTCGCCTTTTTATTTCCGGTTAGAATGTTGACAAATAACACAATGCAAACTCTAACAGGCTCCGTCGAACAGACGATATCCCGCTTTGATTCTGGAGCTTCGTGAGACAGTTAACAGAGGTTCAGATTCCAGCTCACGCGTTGTAGACTGTCTGAAAGGTAGCGGTGGGTGAATCAATGTATTGAGAACGGAGCAAAAAACTTACATCCGCGCATGTTGATTTCGTAACCTAGCGAGGAACGGATTACGACCTAGGATAGTGGTGCATAGAATCGACTTACTTTCCATAATCCAAAGCTGCAAGACAAATTTTAGTCAAGGCTGACAATCGGATAGAATGTGAATATTTACCCTACAAGCGGCATCTGGTGTTGAGTACGTGGCAAGGTAACGCTGGTCATGGAGGAGGTCATGGGAGGCTTGTAGAATCTGAAATCCGCAACTCAATTGAGTGCAAATCGACCTCGAAGATATATGGCACAAGATGATCCACCTCTAAGAATAGGTGCGGGACTAGGCTTATCGAATCTCACGCATGACATGCGATGAAGCTCAAAAATACACATGGGTCCGGTCCAGCCTACGAGATAGGAGAATCTGGACACGCAACTTGTACGGAGACTTTCGTACCGTGTCTGGTTCATGGCGCCTGGCCCAAAAAATGGTATAGGTCAAAGATAGTCCTGGAATTTAGATCTCGCCGGGAGCCTTATCGCCCGCGGTCTGCGACAGCTGGTCATGCAGAGCTTGCAACGAGTAGTAATGTTCTGGCTTTGGCCTGGCCCGGGATTTCATCAGGCCAAAGCCAGAACATCACTAGCAACGAGTGGCACGGTCCCAAAATGGGATCAACCAGGATAAAAAAAACAACTAATCCATCGCCTGAGGCGGCGAACGCTGACCGTGACAAAAGCCGATTTTAGAGCTCAACAACCCAGATACACAACACTCCGAGAGCGAAATCAACCCCCTGAGGGCTGATCACACGACGGTTCTCGCGCAAAAAGTGGCGGTTAAATTATTGTTTTTTCCGGCCTGGCGGCAACCTGGCGGCCGGACTAACTAACCGGCCCGTAGTCGCCGGTTTGAATGCCGGTGCCCCCTTGCAACAACCTCGAATGTCGGACAAATCGTGACGTTCCCGGGGCCTTACATTCCGGTTCGGGAATGAACCACTCGAGTTGCCGGTGTTGAGGCTGTTCAAGGACTAGGCTCCGGGCCAAGGGGGAATCATCATTAAAATTTTATATATACAGTCATAAAGTTGTCTAATTCCGACAGACTCGAAACAGGCCGAACCGACGACATTAGCGAGGCGGCAGCCGCCGGCTGTGAGCCGACGACCCCACAAGAATATGTATAAGGGAAACGGTAGCTACTTATACATATACAAGTGAGATAAAAGGATGCGGGACGGCGGGCAATAGAAAAATAACCTTGAGCAGGTTACACGACGGCGGGAGGAGAGTTCAGGCCTCCTGCAAACACTCCTGTCCCACTTTGAAGCTGCCCCGATCGACCCTGTAAAATGTTAGACTCGGCAGCCCGGCTGCAAAAGTGCGCTGGCCAGGAGTGACACGGAGCGCGGCAGAGCACCCCGTGTTTTGCGAAGGGCGCCCGGCGCCGCGACGTCAAGGTGATGCGAGAAAAAGTAAAAGGCAGAGCGCCCCGTGTTTTGCGAAGGACGCCCGGCGCCGCGACGTCAGGGTGATGCGAGAAAAAGAAAGAGGTTGGCCCGGCCAACGTCAGGAGGAAGAAAGGAAAGGGAGACAGCGCGGCCATCTCGTGCGATATTAGACTAAAGTAAAGCAAGCTCTAAACTCGATTTATCCAAGATTCTAACCCCTCCTCCCCCCCTCCCCCCTATATGAGGAAGGTCCTTCCCACGGATATCTCGGCAATCACTCGCTTGCGCGGATGCATTTCGGCCCGCCACTGGGAAACGTCAAGGTAAGCAGGTTTTTTATCATTTCAGACGGTCTGCCGTGCCCGAATAATGTGCAAGCCATTTACACAGGGGGCATCCACCGTCGCTTATGTTTTCATAAGCGATGGGTGCTTGTACGTGGCAGGTGTGCGGCGGTTGTACCACTTATTGATCGCGAGCTCTTATTTGGCAGAAGGATCCCACGCGGCTGGAGGTCTAGGCCTCGGCAAACCTCGGCTCGGCACAACTGCGGGGGAATCTGTCAGAAGCGAAACGACCGCCGCACAACCGCGGAGTATTATACAGTCACGTGAAGGACGGGCGTAATATCGGAAATTGGCGGAAAATTATACATCTAACGACTCGGAAGGTCCGCCGTGGTAGGCTATTAGCGTAGTCCTACCTCAGTCTTGTATTTAGACGGAGGCGTGATTAACAAATGTAAACATGTAAACCCACCAGTTATAAGCGTCCGTCGCTTATTTTTTCATAAGCGGCGGTGGGTGCCCCCTGTGTTAATGATGGGTTGCGCAAATATATGGGTTGTTTCATTGGAGATCAACCTGAAGATGATGGGTGACCCAGAACAGAAATAATGACCGTTCTCATGTGTTGACCACCACACTCGCCAATATTTCGGCCTAGAAAGGATTTTCGAGTGCTGACAGGTCCCTTGGGCCACGAAAATGCCATCATTTTTCTTTCAAGTGGTTTAAAGTGGGTTTTGAGTGAATTCACAATGTATGTCAAAACATTTTTTTTATCCAACATCTGGATCCCCCCTCCCCCCCACCCTATATCCGGAATTATAATAATGATTCCCCCTTGCGTAAGTTTCCAACGTGCATGTTGTTTCAAATGAATATCGCGAACGTTAATTGACTACAGAGGAACCCTTTCCGCCCGGAGTAGACACCTGTGGATTGTGGTCGAAACAACCGGCGGTCTTGCGCGGATAGTGGGCCTCGTCGGAACGTGAGCTTTAAGAGAAAGTGCAAGTTAGACAATGTACCGCACCCGTAGTGATATATGGACCTTGACGCTCAAGCCGTTCAGGTTGAAGCACAGGTAAGCTAAGTCAAGATGCACAACAAGGGAACTGAATAATGGAACATCGCACCTAGTGCACACCGCGTGCGTCTGCGGGAGATACGGAAAACCGAAATTGCCCCGAAGGCCCGTTCGACTCGGGCTGGATGCGCTGTTTAGCCCCCTTGAAAATAGTTTTTAGCCATGCTTTGGCTGTGGAAGTGAACCGACGATGAAGAAGGTTTCCGGCGGTGCGATAGCGGAATCGAAATTTTGGAGGACATTCAGTGCTTGCAACCTGGAACAAAGATTGTTCGGGCATGGAGATTGTGGGTCAATGGTGCGTAATTAAGGTAGGAAGACTATTGCAGACAGCACCTCGTCGCGCAAGAGGCGCATCATGGCTTTCACATAGAAGCTTGATGGAGAACCACGTTCGACTCGGGTTAGGTGGATGGAGGCGAACATTTCTTCTTTTTCCGGGTAACACGGGGTAGCTGGGCGGGAAGGTTCAGCGGCATGAGCGTAGACCTCCACTCCACCATGGAAAAAGAAGGCACAGGTTGCACGATTCCCGCCGAGGGATTCCGTGAGACGAAGAACTTAAAATTGACCCACGATCTTCATCAGGAAGGATTTTCCAAGTCACTATGGTGTCTATAGCCTGTTTTATAGCCATCCATAGACACACATAGACACTATAGCAGTTGGTCTATGGCGTCCATGTGGGCCTATGTAGCAGCTCATAGTGGCTCATAGCAATTTGGGGTTTTCCTGATGTTGCACATTTAACCATCCCACGCGACGAAGTGAAAAAGTTGACCAGTGCCAGCGAAGGAGGGTGAATGGCACTTCTGGGTGTAGACAGTTTTGCAAGCCACATTCACCGTCGACAAAATCCAAGAGCCTGTAGAAACGCAGATAGAGTCCGGGGTCGAAATGAGGTTCGTGGCAGGTTGCCTAAGAGAACTCCGAGTCAGCGATATCCGGATGCCCGGCAGCGGCGAAGAACCGGGTAATGGTTTGAAGTTGAAGAAACAGAGGCCGCAGGGTCAAATCTGACGACGAACAACAAAAGCTTCGAAAATTGACATGGGAGCGGGAAGCAAGAGCTATTTGATCCGACATCACATTAACACCGCCACTCCTTGCATCTCCGACGTTCTTCCCGACCCTCATGTCCGCTGTAGCATCCACGACAATTCAACACGAAATGGAAGGTCTGCAACCTTGAAATATTATCCAAAAAGGTTCCTTTCAGTAATTCAGTTACCCGAGCCCCGACGGCCGCTGGGGCTCCCTCTGCATGCACCACGATACTCTACCGCGACGACTCGCCTTGCCACCCACCCAAGATATCCCCAGTGCCTTGGCCCTCTCGAAATTTACTACGGCCTGACCTCAACTCTCCCGCGCATCTTATTGGCTATGCTTGTCACCTTGACCGTGACGCCCCCCGGCCTCTGCCTTCGCCCGCCTCGTTTATTCTCTCGACAGGGCATTTGGTTAAGCTGAAACGACAAAATTAGTGCGTAGGAAGAGCCCTCCGTCCTGAACCATTTAAATAACATTATGTTAGCCCTCCGCCCATTGTCCCACACCCGTTGTCATCCCTTCACTAATGAATGCAGGCGCCGTCGATTCCCGGCGCCGGAACTTCTTTCTCGCCGCGCCTTGCTTGCTCCAACTCATTCATCCCTACTCATACCGCGAGCGAAAACCATGGTAGCCAGCCCCGATTCGGGCCGTTTCATTTGAGGCGTCGCCGTCGCGCTGGCTTCTGTGTATTCTTCCCGCGTCGCTCTGCTCGGGCTGTGTATTCCCCACTGGAACCTGCGGACTTCCTCCTCGATGATGGACACTGTCGTTGGGTACCCGCGGCCTGTGGACCACGACATCTCGCCAATCGTCCTCCATTATCGCCTGGACGTTTCCAAGGGCAAATTATTCCACAGAAAAATTACCATGTTCGGGCAGCCGTCTCGGTTCAGCAGCGATATATCATTCGATGATTAATTCTCGGGGCTTAGTGATTACTGCCAAGTATAAGAGCTGTTGTCTGTCTCGAAATTCTAAACACTTGATTGATGTCATCGAAATGGCCTAGCGCGCGTCCTCCGGGACCCGTTAATTTTCCTAGCGTCAATTCCTCCTCCGCCATGTTTATGCAACCTCGGGTTCCTCCCACCTTTGTACTAGCCAGTGAGTTTCTTTGTAACCCTGCTGTATTGAAGTCCGTCGAACCTCTTCTTCAGGCCCCTCCGCTTTCCATGTTTTCGTGCTTCCAAAGTACTGTTAACTCCAGGTGAGACTATCTCGCCATTCTCATTCCAGCCCACTGTTTGGTCTCCCGCTTCCCCAAAGTTCTCTTCAACCGCAATTGCGGCGTTAAACAGCACTCGCCCGCCCGAATGTAAGCTCACCTTCAAGTCAGTTTGCGTCCGATTGGGTCTTTCTCCAATACCACCCCACACGCAGCAGTGTTCAAGTATGTCTGTCACTCGTTCGCCTTGAACCTCTGCTTCGGTCGCTTACCTTAGAAATTCGATAGTCTTTTGTAGTAGGCCATCGTAAGATCTGCGTCTTTGGTCACATATTGAGCTTACGGACCACCGCGTTCTCGGTGAAGGTGCGAACCAATTTGAAGTACATTCATCGTGTGCTCACATCTATTTCTTCCCGCAGTTTCAATCTCTCACCGTGTTCCGAAGTCTGCCTTGACCATCCGGCAAGGCTTAAAATGCTCCACCCCGAATCACATTCATTGTCCCCTCTGTCCCGTCCAATCACAATGCCGGGCGTACCCTCGGTATATCCCGGCTTCTCCATTTATTCCACTCGCACAAAGGGACGTCTCGCTCCGGGTGGGTGGGTGAATGCTGACAATAGATTTCGAATTTTGGCGACCAAACGCCGCTTCGACTTGCCCCTGACTGGCGCCCCTATCGATCGAATCTAAGGTCTCTGAATTACTCTACCTGTTGTATACGCTTCTTCCACTTCGACCCACCCAGTTGTGGTCGACTCAGTGGCCGCACTTTCCTTTTGATAATCAGGACAGTACGTTTCAATTAGTATGGTTGGTGGAAACTTCCCTCCCCCTACCTGGCAATACCTTCTCAGGTGGAATGGCCCAACGGAAGTTCTTGAACGCAAAAATTCCCCAAATGGTTATTCTACATCCCGCTGTCCCGAGTCGAACGGGACTCTCCGGTCTCGCAGCAACCTCAGGAGAGATCAGTTGCACACCGTGTGCGCCTAGCTGCGGTGTTGTTAAATGCGATCCTTCAGGGACATACTGACTCACTGACACTCTAGCCTTTGGACGGTCTTCGATATATTCGGGGCACCTCGTTTGAATCGAGGGTCGAAGCAACGGTAAGTGTAACATTATTAAAGATACTGTTCTTTATAGTGAATCCACAAATTAGGATCCAATCATTGTGTGAGGTAGGAGGATGCATACGAGGCAACAGCCGCAAATGAAGTGTTGTCCACGGTGGTGTGTTCACTCTTTGGGTGAGCTTCGGTGTCCATTATTGTCTCAGAGTCTGCTCACCTCATCTGGGAACTCCGGAAGGACTGTGTTAGAAATGAGAAAGACCCCGCATCGCAGCGGGAAATCCAGAACAAGTGGTACAACGCGATAGATTGCATCTGGCGGGGTTTCATTCCAAGGTATACAACATGGTCGTCTTGAATGATCCTGAAGGCCGCCGTTTGCGGATGTTGAAAGGTGACAGGAATTTATTCCGACCCTTACTAACCAAACGCTTCGCAAAAGAACAAAAAAAAGGGGGCGGGGGGCTAAGGCCGAGATGGTCTTGTAACAAAAGGGAACGGAATATTCCGGCCGATCAATGTTTGTGCAGCGGGCTGGTGATTGCCGCGGTTCAAAACGGGTTCAGCCAAGTTGCAGCCGATTGAAAAGTGCAAAGAAAAGTGAGTAGGTTGCAGTAGGTTGCCTGATTGCCTGCTCATGTCATGGAAATACCCTTACAACGGGAGACCCCTGGTGAACAAGGTTTAAATCTACGTATCCAACCGGCTCTCGCCTATGCCATAATTCCCAGAATAACCCGCCTCGTTCACGTTAAGCCGGGTTGTTTGAACCATACGTAAACTCTATCTGTCCGAATCCGGATGAGGTACATTCCCTGTGTCAAGTTTCAGCCCTCTTTTTGTTGACTTCAAAATTCAAATCAATTCAAATTCCATTCAAAGTGCGCGCGGGTTGGGGTCCATGGAGCACTGACGTAGTCACTGCATTCAAGGACCTCCTAGACTTAGCTTGGGTTCAGGGGCTTACGTGGATCGACACTGAGAGCCGCCTACGTACAGTCTGCGTAAGTTGATGTAGGTTTAGGTCAGTCAAGGTCAGCTAAGGTGAATGTATGTGAATGTAGGTCCCTGTGCTGAGGGCGATATATCCAATGATCATTTGTCGGCCTCCACCATTCGGTTGTGGGTTTCATTGAAAGTGCTAGAGATAAAATACTACTGGTTAAAAATGAACCCCGGCCAGCGATCTTCGTCTTTCTCTCACTCCGCCATTTAGGCTTGGCGGTGTCATCCAAGAAAAAATCCTCTACACGGAGCCGAAAAAGTAAATTAACGATTCGGATTCGCGGAGGCGGGACTGGGTATCGTAATGGTCACGGACATCCTAAATGTGATAATTTCCCCTGGGAGAACGTTTTTTTGCCGACCTTTCCTGGATTCAGTGAGGTTCAGTACCGATTTGAGGTATAATAACCTGTGAGTCCTCGGACGCGCTGGTTGAATTACGGCCCAAGTTCTTCCGCGAACTATTCAGCTCTTCCATCCCTACGCAATCAAATGGTGGCTCTCTCAAACACTGAGTTCCTGAAAGCCATTACTTATCCGAGGCCGACAATTGTTCTGGTTGCAAAAATTTGCGTTTGATGTTCTGGAGGTTTTCTATGCTGTTCCCGTGTTCCGTTTAGTGACTTGACTGGTAGGCTGATCCGTTGACGTGCTAATCTTCTTTGCTTTTCTGTGTTCCTGTAGTTCTACCACGGCGAGCCTGTGACTGCGACCGTGAGCTCGGCTACGGGGATATGGAGAGGCCCAGGGACAAAGATGTAGCTACTTAGTGCGTGTACATCGGGATACTTCCTGGAAACGGGTGTTCCTAAGCGGGACCGTGCCATGTAATTCTACCTACCTACCTACCGCGGAGGCGGGACTGGGGATCGTAATGGTCACGGACATCCTAAATGTGGTAATTTCCCCTCGGAAAGCGTTTTTTTGCCGACCTTTCCTGGATTTAGTGAGGTTCAGTACCGATTTGAGGTAGGTGAACCTGAACCAAGGGTTCTTTTGACACCGGTGTAAGCTAACTGCGAGTATTGTGAGGCTCCGCGAAATTCATCCCTTAACCGAGTTTTCATCGCAAAAAAACTCAATTTTTGTCTGACCTTCCCAAACGTGCTTTTGAAATGGGATGTTGTCATGGTACACACACTTAGCCGATGTCTCGGCATTCTCCGGTTGGTGTCGTCGGTTTGGGACTAGTTCCTGCCGACCACTGGAGCCGTAAGGTTCACCGGCACTAATCTTGATATATAAAGAAGCCGACAGCCGACAATGAACTCGAGGGTTTCAGAAGCAAAGGTCCCCGTTTACGTCATCATATTTTACTGTCTGCGTCGCTCTTTCCTCTCTCCTACCGCTATGTCCGACTCCAAAAAGCACACCCCCAGCTCTTTCGATGACCATTTGAGGTACGCTGAATGTCGTGCTCGGCGGATTGGCGCCATTGACGCTTCAACTCTCCGCAGGGATTTGGTCCGAGGGATCTTAATCCCTGGGATCGTCCTCTCCGCCATGGTGCTTATGGCTTTTGCATACACTGCCTCGCAACGTCGGGCGCGGCCTCACTTGCACCGCGTGAGCTTCCGCCTGCTCGTATACGCCTTGATATCCAAGTGCGTACCAGACGCATTTCCCCCACTTACATTTTTGTCTCACCTCGCCCACCAAGCTTCATCCTTTCTGTCACCCTGATTCCAATGGAAAACCTCATGACGGGTCCCCCCTCCTCCGCTGGATGTACTTTCGCTGCATTCGCTAGTAACGTACGTACCACGGCGGCTAGAATTCGGCCGCTTCATCCTGATGTCCTGCAGGGTTCGCTCTTATTCTCTGCCTGCATGTACTTCTGTATGGCTCTAAATCTCCAGTAAGTCCGCCCTTTACAAAATCACGCTCAAAATGAGTTAAACCTCGCCAGATTGGTTCTGATCCACGGGGTCAACGGACTCATAATGGAAAAATATTACGTGATCGGGTCTTTCCTTCTCGTGGGGGTCTGTACTATCAGTCCCCTGGCCGCAGGGCAGTTCAAAGGTCTTTACAACGGTCTCTGTGACGACCTGAAGTTTCGGTGGCTCGTTCCGACGCAGTCGTTCTGGATATTGCTTATGGCGTCTTCGGAGCTTGTATGTTTCGTTATTCTCATGTCGTACATGCTCCGCCACCGGGTTCGTTTGCGGTACTGTGTCTTGGGGGTTTTCGAGACTGACGACGACGAACGCAGATGTCCGTGAAGCGCACACGTTCAGACATTTCCGCCGAAATGACCGCCTTGCAGTACGCCGCGTACAGTGCCGCGCCGATCCTGCAATTCCGGGGCATAATCCTGCGCATCGGTAGGGTTTCTCGGGTTTGCCCCTCCCGTTTAGTTGGGACTTACCGCGTTGCCGATGCAGTGCTGTACCCGTTCCTTTCCTGCGTCCTCAACTTTTCCGGTTCCACTCTGGATTTGTATCTCGCGAAGCACCTAGAGAATACCGAATTGGTATGTGCGCTCAACGATGTTACATCACTCTGCCGGTCCCTTATACTTGTGCGATTGTTTAATTTGTGCTCCTCTCGCAGAATTCCCAGTTAAACGTCTTAGGTGTGCGGTTTCCGAAATCCACCGGATAGGCCGTCTCACTGACTGGATCCCACAGATGATTGCATATTCAATGCGCGCCCATTTCTTTACGCTGTGCTCGCCGCGACCGATCCGGTAAGCGCTGCTCAACAGTCCAATACTTTCGATGACAAAGTTTAACCCTGAATGAATATCATGTAGTCCTTTATACGTGCCATTGGTGCCCTCCGAAATCTGCATCCGAGTACAGGCTCCGATGGCTCCCAACAAAGTAGCAGCACCGCGAAGTCTCGGGCTCAGAGCTCATGCAGCACGGCACCATCTTTATACACGCGGACTCTGGCCAATGGGAATCAGGCTGAAGGCCAGAGCGCGGAGAGCATAGTGAGACAGTCTCTAGATGCGACAGGGCGTCCACAACAGACAGAGGCAGATGTCCATCACACGCGTACGCATCGAGATCCAGAGGAGGGGAGCGAGCGGCATTCCAACGTTGAGGGCCGCAAAGACAGCATTGAATTCCAGATTTAGATCTTAGTATTTTCGCCACGGTTGTCTCACTGGGGGACGTTGAGTGGTTCCGTTTTGAATCAAATTAAATATTTAAACCGCAATCCAAAAGAACCGCGATTTCAACATTACGCGAAATCAACCCACGAATGCACGTAAGAATGTAAAATTACTCGTACTTAACCTAGGTTGAGCATAAACCAGTGCTACCATCGGCTCGGTAGCGGATGGACCGCACCGGTATCTCCTGATTAGCCTTACACATATGGTTGAAGCAGTTGATTCGGGCCTGAGCCTTTCCTTAGATCACCGTGTTTTTCTCCCCTCACTAAAGACTTGGCAATTATCTGGCTGATGCAATGAAGAAAAACAATGCTACTACCAGTACAATTGGTGGACTGACTCTCAAGGGATGATGAAATTGCGTGCATGTTCAGCCCTTGATTGAGGACGGTATCGGTTTGGTAGCGGAGTGTCCGCACCTGTATCTGATGCACATTTGCGTTATTGGTGCAGGAAACACCCGTTCGACTCGGGCCCAGGCCCATTGTGTTCAGATTTATTGTTTCTGCTCCCTACATAGATACAAATGCGGAGGGTCGGGGATTCGACGCAGAGGGCCACTTATAGGTTTTAAACATACTGCGGGGCCGCCCTAGAGCGCCCCGATACAGTCCACATGGTTCCGATGAGAATGGAGAAAACGGGATCAACTTCAGAGTCAAGGGAGTGGAAAAGATCGGTGGAAGAAGCATCCACAGGAAGAAGCGGATGCTTCTGGATATGTCCTTGTGTCTTGTCGATCGCCAGATTTTTCGGGACGGCGGTGGTCCACTCCCAGCGCCGGTCGCTGCTGCTTTGGCAAGTTCCATGTTCTCAGTCGTCGCTCTGCGTTTTAATAATGCCTCGTAGCTTGGTTTCCTCCTCTGGAGCTCCGTGATTATCTTGTAGGCCTTCGACTGTGTCATTGACTTAAGCTTTGCACCCGGTAAGATTAATGAGCTGTGTGCTGTTGTGCTTATGTTGTCTGCAGTAGGTTTCCGGCTCCCTTGGCCGGCGAGTACATCAGCGGCCTCATTCCCGGGGTTCCCTGAGTGCCCTTTGACCCATCTGAAGGTAGTTTTTGCTTTTCTTTCTCGGAGTTTCGCCACCGTTAATTCGATCGCGTCGCCGTTGGATATAGTGTAGAATCCTTCATCTTGCCAACGTTTAAGATTTTTTGTGAGTCCGTCGATTGCATATTTCGAGTCACTGAATATTTCTAGTGGTGCATCGAGCGGTGCTAAGGATACAGCCTCCTTTATTGCCAGGACTTCGCCAACTTGGTTTGAGGGGTGTAGCGCGTTCGGTATACGTAGCGCCCTATTTCTGGGGTCGTTATCGCCGAAGTAAACTCCAGCTCCGGCGGCCACGTTTGTTGTGTCGTTTTCTAACGCGGAGCCGTCGGTGTACACCGTGGTCATTGGTCCTGGGTCGTCCACGAAGCTTGTGTCGGGGCTGCGTGTGTTCCGTTTTCATATCCCTCTGTGAATATTCTAAACGTGTCTGCTAGGGTGCCGTGCGTTGTTACTCGAGGATCGAACTCAGCCACGTCCGGGTCGCCCGTTTCGGCCGGTGCCTCATCTTCTTCGAAGTCCTCTGGCTGCATGTATCTGGGGTCCCACTTTGTGTCTAGTGAGTTTACCATTTGTCGTGCTTTTGCATAACATTTATGTGGGTGAGCGCAGCGTACTATTGCTTTCGTTACTTGGCACGATGAGCACCTGCAATCAGGTTCATTCTGGTGTCCGGGTGTCCCCATTTTCTTTGCGAGTAGGACAGCGTCCTTCACCAGGCGTACTCGCGTGCGCTTTTGCCCTAACTTTCTCCTCAACTTGCCCGTAGTAGTACAAGACGGACGCGGAACGATCCAGCTACAATGTTGCACCCTCAGGACGAAAACGACTCAATTGACAACACCGAAGCAGGTTACTTGAAGCAATCCGCCAACCATGCCGCCAAATGTAGGCTACTCTTCACGTTCGACGACGCTTCGCCGCAAAACGACCACCAGTGGAAACACATGCATCACAAACCCAGTTCTCCCCAACATTTCCCTGCTCCAGACAGCGGAGGTGATACTGTGCAAGATTAGCACAAGGTTTGAACCGGTGCGCAAACTCACCCATTTTGTTTCGCAAGCTTCATTTTTGCACTGAGCCACGTTGGCAATGTCAACGTCGTCTTCAGGAGCTGCAGAGGTACCGCATATGCAAGCCTCAAGAGCTGCTTGTATTTCCTTCAAGTCATCCCGCTCTTTCCGCTTGCGAGTGGAACGCCTGGTGCCGGAGTCAGTTGCGGAGGGTTGGGTAGGATTTCCGGGCGGCGCAGGCACGAGGATTGGCGAGGATGATGAGGGGGTGTTGTTTCCGTTCCCTACAATACTGGGCTGCGGCGCGAAATTCTTCTGGTAAGCGCGGGGAAATTATTTATAACAACGGTATACTCACCTGCTCTCCTGCACTTAAAGTGTTGGTATCAACGGGTAGATGACCTTCGTCTGGAGTAGAATGCAACGAAGAGTCCAATTCGACCCCTGGATTGAGCGGCAGAAGAGATTCGGGGAAATATTCCAACGGTGATGGAGACCGCGCGCGGTCAGCGGTAGGTTTCACGCGGTCAGCGGTAGGCTGCGCGCGTCCAACGGCATCACCGCCTGAGAGTCTTGGTAAGTCTAGCATGCTATCCTCGTCGTCGGAGGCCTCTGGTGTTTGAATCGGTGAGTCATTTATGAAAGAATCATTGTCGGAGTTGTCTTCATTCTGCTCATCACTGTGAATTGGCCATAAGCTGGTAAGCACGAGAAAATTATACATAGGACATACATGAGGGCCAGCCGGGAACTATGTGCCGCCGAAATCGCTAACGTCGCTTTGGTCTTCTTCCCAGTATTCTTCTTCTTGCGCGGCGCTTGAAGTTTCTCCCACACTTTGCGCATCGCCGTTGTTTCGGACTCTGTGAGCTCCCATAAGTCCCGATACTTTAAAAGAGGCGTGTGTGGGTGATAGCAGATAAAGTGTTCCTTCAAATTGTAACGCCATATGCTGGGATCCTTCGGGCCGCATGCGGGGCAAGGGAGGGAGACGTTGGAGCATGGCGAGTTCGTGGTTGATTTTGCTGCAACATTGTAGTTAAACTTCTTGACGAAATTTGGGCACCCTTTCGACGCATCGAGCTTGACGGTCAACCCATCCGCCGTCTTTTTAAGGGCAAAGTGACAGAGGGGAAAGGGCCTGCCGCAAAATCCGCAGGGCTGGGACGACCGATCGATCCTAGAGTCGTAGAGGATATGGGCACCCATGTGAGTAAGTACCTTTTGCGGGTGCGCAACGTCGAGCGCAACGGGTGGCGTGCATTTCAAACACATATGAGAGTCCGACTCTTCAATTCCATGGAGATCGTTCTCCCCTTCGCAAACGAAGCATGCAAGACCTAGATTTCGGAGTTTTAATTCGACAAATGTAGAGTTGAGAACTTATTTACGTACCGGAAGGTTCACGGTAAGGAAAGCTCGCCGTCGAAGTCGACTTCGGGATATGGGAATTGAGAACCAGCGTAACTTCGTCCAGGGCAAGTGGCTTTTCCTGGCTTGTGTACGTCCTTTTGCCAGAGAGCATCCAGCGCCTGACGAATTAAATCCAAGATTAAATCATAATCAGGATGCCTCACGGCCACAAAAATACACGCACCGGTCCCGGAGGCCCTTCAATTGTCTGTTCTTCCGTCGCCATCGTCAAGCGTGCAAAAATTGCTCTGATTGCGCGTGATATTCTATTTGTTTGGACTTGGTATGCTGGACCATTCGCCGAATGCGGAAACAGTGTGGATTTGGGGTCGCGACGGTCGCAGAACGGGCGGGGTAGCATGTACATTCATTGTGGAGATAAAAAGAAGCTCCAATAGGAGTTATACACTGTTTCTGGACCGAAAATCTTTCCCTACCAAAAAAAAAAAAAATCGACCTCGGCGCCCAACCAACCAACCAGGGTCCGGTACGGCATTCACGGCCCGGCACCCCCTTGAGTAGACGCAGTCGATGCCGCTCTTGGGCTTCACTCTGCCTGTGGATATCATCCTATGCGGGCGGAGCCTGGCGACGATGGTGGCAGGAGAGAAGGAAGACGCCGATCAGCACGTGTAATTAAATTCCTTGGCGAGTCTCGGCCCGACCGGAGTTGATTAACCGTTCTTTAACGAGATGTCTCGCGTTCATTTGGATGTCTTTGGTCTCATCCCCATGTATGTTACCTCCCTTTGTCTTCCTCTCCTTCCTCTCTCTGAATCCTTGCTCTTGCTTCCCCGTGCACAGTTCAAAATCAATCACCACACCTGTGCACCATTCAAAAGACATTAAATTATTCACACAATCCCCGAAACTCAGCAACGGCGCAGCTCAAAACCCACCTCAGTTGAGATCTCACCTCTGCTTAACTGCTGTGGACCAACGATTGAATTATCGAGCTGCTATCCGCGCAACCCAGGAGGCTGTTCAACTGCGAGATTTTTACCCCGCAGCCGGCAGCTGCACAATATAAATCCCCAGCTGTGTCGCCCACTCGTCCTGTTCTTTCCCCCATCTCTGAGTCTCTCCGCTCCTCCCCTCAAGATAGTTCTGCTGTCCTGAATCAAGAACTTCAAATCATCAATCAATCCACGCAAATTGTTTATGGACTTCCCCCAATTTATCTGTGCTCCCTCAACAAGACTGATGCCCCTCCTAAATCAAGACGCTTCAACCGTAGTTGTAACAGGCAAATTGCAACCAGCACTGTCTCCTAAAACCTGATATCTTAAATTCTCGCCACAAGACAAGTTCACATGATCCCGCCCTTCACCCGGCGGGTTCAGCATCAACTGCTTCAATCGACGAGGCGACAAGATTGTATTTATTCGTTGGCTCTCTCTACCGATTTACATTGCTGTTTACTTCGAATGATGCTTTTCCTCAAATCACAATCCATTGTACACCACTTCCAGTGCTATTCACAATTTTTTGACTCCGAGGGAAACCACACCTCAGACTTCAATCTGCCGGAGCGAAGCGGAGGTTTTTTCTTGTACGCTCAAAAGGTGCCTGGTTTTCAACATACATAGCATGAAACAATTACAATCGAACCACAAGATTATTGCACTACGACATACGTACACGTTCACGGGCTGGATGGGCCGCAGCGTAACATTGCTGACCGTCCGACGGTCTCTGAATAAATTGCTGCGGCGGCGTGGAATTTCCCGCGTTGAATGCGGTTCGTGCTGGGTAACAGCGAAGCTAAGTAAGTAGGTATCGGCTCGGTCGCGGACGGTCCGCACCTGCATTCCTTCCGTTGAAGGAGTTACCCGTGTGACTCGGGCCCGAGCCATTCCTCATTCCCTACAAATCTTGTTTTTTAAAAAAACAAAACCACGTTTGAGCCACCCCGGTAGGCATACAGATTCAGATGGTCTAGGATGACTTAAAAGGAAGGTTGCCTGCAATCGTATATCGAGATTCGAGATTGACAAGGATAATTGTATCGGCTCGGTGGCGGACGGTCCGCGTCTGCGCCATCTGTGAGTGGTAGCATAAAAGAGATTGGAAATCAGTCCGTAGAAGATGCCCGTTCGACTCGGGTCCGAGCCATACTCTGTGCGACTCTCATTTCTTCGCTTTCAGCGGCGGGCAAAAATCTAGGCCTCACATAACACATTCAGAGGAACAAGAATACTATACCTGTATGGGCTCGGGGGCGGACGGTCCGCACCTGCGTTATTTAGGCCGAAAAGACGCTGAACCAGCAGATCAAACCTGTTCGACTCGGGTCTGAGCGCTAGTAAGCGCTCAATGCCGTCGTATACCGAGCCTGGAAACAGTGCTTGCTTATATCGGCTCGGTGGCGGATGGTCCGCGCTTGCATTCCGTACTTTGGCAACCCTGCGGTTTAAGTAGGAGACACCCGTTCGACTCGAGTCCGAGCCATGCATATTCTATGTACAACTCTTCGTTGCTTTTTACTTGCACTCCGCGGGTTCGACTCGTTGCTTCAACTTGAACGCAATGCCGCGCCACTGCGCGTCAGGGCCGCGGCAATTCGCGGCACGGCATTCCCTCCCAGCCCCATCAAGTTCATCATGTCCCGCTCATTAAGCACACCCCATGATTTCTCAGCGGTGACATTCAAGTGCTAATGCATAGTGTCTTTGTCTCCAAGCCGGTGGTGTTACGTAGCACAACTGATGAGCCGTCCGCGTCATGTCCTCCGGCAAGGTTCAATTTTTTTTTATCCAATCGCCGTATAAAACCGGACACGAACTAATCAAGGGTTCCCATAATCCAAGTTCCCTAACACCACACACTGGCATTTTCTCAAGCTTTCAAATGAATGGGCCACTCATTTGCGATTACCCCGCCCCGTCAACCCTTCAGGAGCACTGCCTGTTCTCACGGAGGAGCAGCTTTGGAAAGGGCTTGAATATAAATTGCGTAACACGGCGGACAATGCGTTGTCCTTTGCAGAACAGGCGCTGTTTGTCCTTTGACACGCCTCGCTGATGTCGTTTTACTAACGCCGGCCGCTTTGACCTTTCGGGCTTTGCCGCGACCACGCTGCAGCCTCGCCTTCAGCGCTAAGACTTAATTCAAACCACCTTTTGTATTAATTAAAGAGAATTATAGTTTGCTTGTTTTAAGGGAGATAGCTAAGTGCACGACTGAATAACAACAAGTTTAAAAGTTGAAGACAAGACATCAGTCCGCGCCGATCAAAGGCGCCGGACCGATGACCCGACCCGCTCAACCCCACTCGGCCCCATTTCCGATCCCGCTTCCGATCCCGCTCCCGCTCCTCTTCCTGCCACACACAGACCCGGACACGAAACCACCTGGAACAACTGCGCACGCTCGTCTCAAAGTCGGAGGGTTCGGCGAGGCGGGGAGCCTGTGAGGGGGAGTAGGTGAGTGCGAGCAGGCGAGCGGGGGTGGAGTAGAACGAGGCCGGGAGAACGAGTGCGGGGAGGATGAGTTTTTGACGTGCGGCGTTGCAGACATTGGGGCCGCGGCGCGGAAGACGTTGGGGGCGGGGGAGGGAACACGTTGGGGGGCGCGGGAGAGGGAACACGTTGGGGGGCGCGGGAGAGGGAAGACGTCGGGGACGAGGAGAAAATGTTGGGGAGAGACGTTGGCGGCGCGGGGGGGAAGACGTTGGGAGCGCGGGGGAGGGAAGACATCGGGGGCGCGGGGAAGGCGTTGGGGCGGGGGGAAAACGTTGAGGGAGGACGTTGGCGGCGCGGGGGGGAAGACATTGGGAGCGCGGGGGAGGGAAGACATCGGGGGCGCGGGGAAGACGTTGGGCGGAGGGAAAACGTTGAGAGAGGACGTTGGCGGGGCGGGGAGGAAGACGTTGGGAGCGCGGGGGAGGGACGACATCGGGGGCGCGGGGAAGACGTTGGGGCGGGGGGAAAACGTTGAGGGAGGACGTTGGCGGCGCGGGGGGGAATACGGTGGTGGCGCGGGGGAGGGAAGACATCGGGGGCGCGGGGAAGACGTTGGGCGGAGGGAAAACGTTGAGGGAGGACGTTAGCGGGGCGGGGGGGAAGACGTTGGGAGCGCGGGGGAGGGACGACATCGGGGGCGCGGGGAAGACGTTGGGGCGGGGGAAAACGTTGAGGGAGGACGTTGGCGGCGCGGGGGGGAATACATTGGTGGCGCGGGGAGGGAAGACGTCGCACACGCACTGTGCGTATCTTTCGTGCGTTGAGAGCGAATGTGACCGTCCACATTTGGACAGTCACCTCCCTCTTCCTCCTTCCCTCCTCTTTCCCTCCTCTTCCGCTCCCTCTATCCCCTCATCTGTGGCTGGGTCTTGTTCCACCCCCAGCCTTGTTGCTTCTGCGGGGGAGCGGGGGGCCTCTCTTGTTATCTGGAATATGCCGCCCGCTCGCTCTGCCCGCCTATCCCAGCATCGGCAGCCTCCTCGGTGTACCCACGCCGCCCTCATTGCCGCCGCCGCGTCCTGCCCCGCTGCTCACTGCGGCCGAATCGTTCGGGTCGCTGCCGCTTCCAGCGACGACCGCGCTCCCTGCCGCCGATCTTCTCGTATAGCCGCCACTATCGCTGTCCTCACCGCCGACAGCGCTGTCCCCGCCGTCTCCGCTGCGTCCGACCCCGCCGCCCTCCGCAGATCTCGTCAGATCGCCAATCTCTTGCGCCCGGCCCGTGCGTACTCACTGGGAATCGACTCCGCCCGCCGTCTCCCACCAATGGCGCGGTCTGCCGCTCGGCGCTACATCCTGCGTCAACTGTTTGTTGACCAGATCGCGCTGCAGCTGGCCAACTCCGGGTTGTACGCGCACGACCCCAGCGAGGGGGCAGTGTACTGCTTCGTCGAGGTGAAGAAGGAGGAATACGACGGCGTCAAGGACGGCACCGTATCCCTCACCGAGTTGCTTCCCTCGCTCCGAGTGAAGTTCGGAAGCGCGAAGGACGTCTCCCACCGACGCCAAGGGTACGCGAAATGCGACGCCGGTGGCCACAAACGGCTCTGGCTGTTCTCGTTTCGAACGAGGCAGCGGTACCGCATCGGTGGGCAGTCTCCCCGATATTTCCACCTGCGCTCATCCCTTTCCCAGAACGCCTGTGTCACCTTGCATTTCTGTGTGAGGCCGAGCGCAATATCGTGCGGTGCTCGGGATGCCGGATCTTCCACAAGGAACTGTGGCGTTTCCTGCAAGTAGCAGGGTCATTCTCGGACTTAAAACAAATGATCTCGGAATTCCTCACTGCTATCGGCGAGCACCCAGTAATGTAAGTGCTCTCTTGCATTCTTCTTTCCTTGCTGATATTTGCTTCAGTACCGAGCTCGACGACCATCACTACGCTTACCAATAGTTGACACGCTCCTTACTTTCTTGGAAAAAACCTGTAGCATATTGTAGTATTACCTGTAGATAGATTAGCTTGCTGATTTCAGCGTGTAAATAGCGTACCTCACTTGTATTATCGCAGTTGTCCCTGTAGATACGCCTGGCTTCAAACGTTTGAATCTCGGTGTACACCCATGGCAATGGACTGACCGTTCGAGACGAATTAAAGTACAAGGTGGACGGTTCGCGAATCAAGGATCTAATCTTGATATCTTGATATCATATCAATCTCTTTGACAAAGGACAAAGCTGGCGCAATCCTCACCTTGTCCTTGACGTCCGACACCGAGTGGCCCTCCGTTATTCATCGAAATGGACGCGGATCCGCAGGGCAGGAAAAACTTTGCGTTGTGTTTATGCCGCTCTCACGACTGTTGTAACCGAACCTGGATCGCGAAGGATGGGTCAACAAAGAAAGGTGTATGGTATTCGAAGACTACCCTAAGGGTCCACAGTAAGGAAGACGCTACGCTAGTGGCGTCTGGTCAATTGCCGGCGGTAAGACCCTGCATACTTTCAGCGAACGGGATACCAATTTGCATTCAGATTCAGACTCACAAAGCAGACGCGGTGAAACCACCACCAGCGCCGAAGGATAAGCGCCCCAGAACTCTTGAAGTCGTGCGTGATGATGAAGACGTAGAAGAGGAAGACACGAGTTAGTTCGGTGACTGTCTTGAGTGCAATGTGTTGATTTGTTCTCTATTTCAGGCCCCGCAACCCACCGTCGTCGTCTGACTTTCGTGGCTTGCACACTCGTGTCTTGGCTGCATATTATATGCGGTCTCAGCCGAGAGGCCAGCAGCGCGGTGCTCGCGGTCTTCGGTATCATGATCGCTATGTCCACCGCATCAGACGCCGGACATAAAATTCCAAAAGATGTACGCACCGCGGTGAAGTACCTCTCGATCGACCCAGTCATCGAACGGACGATTTGCTGCCCAAAATGTTTTCGAGCGTATTCACTCGACGAACTACCGCAAATTTGCCTTGCTCGACAGACCAGTCGTTCGCGGCCGTGCAACACTCCTCTCTGGGTGGAACGACAAACTCGTGCAGGCCCTAAAATTGTCCCTCAACGTCTATATTCCTCGCAAAACTTTGAGAGCTGGCTCGCACATTTTCTGTCCCGGCCTGGGATGGAGGACCTTCTTCGGAAATCCCATCTCCACCAACCGAATCCAGACAAGATGACGTCCATTTGGGATAGCCCAGCATGGCAGAGTCTGGGGACCTTCACATCGGAGCCCAACAATCTTGTATTCAGCTTCTACATCGACTGGTTTAATCCCATTCATGAACAAAATCGCTGGGAAGTCGGCGTCCTGCGGAGCTATCATGGCGGTCTGTCTCAATCTTCCCTACGAAATGTGGCACCTCCAGGAAATGGCGTTCTTCGTTGGCATAACGCCTCCGCCCAAAGAACCCACCGTCACGACGATGGCCGAACTCCTCGAGCCGCCTGTGAAGCAGTTTCAGGAGATGTGGACCGGGAAGAAAGTGCCGACATACAACCACCCCGACGGCGACTTCTACCGGGTGGCGGTCCTTGCTGCGATTGGCGATCTCTTGGCTCTCAAGAAGGCGCTAGGCGCAGCGGGTTGCGGGTCCCACAACTTTTGTTCCTATTGCAAACTCAAGCGCGCCGACATCGATCGCCTGGATCTCGAAAACTTTGAGCCACGGGTCGGGTGGGAGGTCCTCCGCGCGGCTACCGATTGGCTCAATGCCAAGACCCAAGCAGCTCGCAAAGCCATTTTCGCGGAGCATGGCACTCGCTTTTCACCGTTTAACATCCTGACATACCGCGATCCAGTGAAGCACACGGTGTTGGGACCTATGCACAACTGGATCGAAGGTATTCTGCAGCACCACTGCCGTCTCAAGTGGGGGATTGGCTCCGACTTCGCGAAGGCGGGGAGCAGCGCTGGCGCGTTCGACGCGGCATCCTCCTCCGACTCCGATGTGGACCTGATGGACGTAGATGACGACGTCGCGGCCGAGCTCGAGGATCTCCATCGAGACAGTCTTTTCGAGAACGACGTCCCAGCCTCCCTCAGCCGCCATACATCGTTCTTTTTCATCCCCGAGTCCGAGGACAGGGAGGTGGGCGAGGAGAACGAGGGCGAGGACGAGGATGACGAGGAGGAGGAGGAAGATGACGAGGAGGCCATCTACGACAGCGAGAAGCCCTCACAGGCAGTTTTCGACAGCGACTGTATGGCATTTATCCATGCGGGGCTTGCTGACGTCGTTATTCCCTCTTGGATTGACCGGCCACCTGTGAACCTCGGAGAGAAGGCGCACGGAAAGCTGAAAGCCGATAATTGGTTGGTACTGTTCTCCGTCTTCTTCCCCTTGATCATTCCGGAACTCTGGTGGGGGCATACAGCGTCGAAGAGAGAGGAGAGATTGCTCCTCAATTTTCATGATCTAGTTGGGGCGACAAACATCCTTTGCTCCTACACCGCGAGTCCAGCGGAGGCCGACCGGTGAAACGGTGTGTCATTGAATACGCTGCCATCTGGCTATTATTTGCGCTTTTTAGCAATAGTCTGTCTAGACGCTACTAAGTAATAATACAGCCGTCTAGACGGGTCAATATACCTACTAGAACTCTGTTCGGTGGTACAAAGGAGAGTCAGAGTGAGCTCCGGCTGCTGACTGTAGTATTAGTACAGTGCTAGGCGCGGTTACAAGCGTTACACTGTGCGAAGTACACATACCAAGGAGGTCTATACGGGGTCTAGTACCTCAGAATGTCAATTACCCTATCAAAGGAACCAACGACTGCACAGGAAAGCCATAGTCTTCACTAGCAGGGCAAGCTATATGATATAGGGTCTGTCTAGACGAGTCGACGCACTAAGTAACAGGCGTCTAGACGAGCATAGCACGACTCTATAGGCTGTCTAGACGGCAAAGTACCGCGTCTAGACGGTGCAAGGAGCTTAGAGATATAGGGAGGGGTCGCCCCGAAGTGCCCCTCTAGCCAGTCAGGTGACCAACGCGACGCGGTCAGCGTTGGGGCGCCACAAGCACAAACATGACGAAGGAATTCTTGTTGAGATGTAGCCATGGGCCGACGTGTATATGTCTAGTCCGTGCGCTATCGGGGTATCCGAGCGGATTGGTGAGCAGTCCGGCGTCGGGGGACAGAGTTTTGCAAATTACAAGGTTCGGGAGCTGTCTAGACGACCCGAACTGGCCATATACCCGAACTGGGCCCCCAAGATCGTCATCTAGATGACTTTCTGGCAAGCCCAGAGCCAGCATAGACCCGGTTAGCCTTCCGAGGATGACCGCATGACCAGAACATCGGCCTGTTTTACTCATTTGTCTTTACCTCATCTCTTTCTCTCAGAATCGTATATAAAGCCTCATAAAATACCGCAACAGACCAGTGTATGCCCCGCTCATCGTTACGACGATTCGGGTGTGCTCAGGCCACTTAGCGGAGATTAAAGTACCATCTCTCTCTGTGTAACAGTAGTCTATAAAATCGCAGCGTTGCTTGTTGGATCCAGAACATTTGTGTGAACCTATAAGCAAAGCTTCGCGTTGGGAGGTCGTGAGCGGCGACTGCCTCCACGTATAAATCAGGACCGCACGCACATTAGAAGGCTTGAGAACTGCACTAAGCGTCGCGAAGTGGACTCTAGCAGGGCATCCGCATTGGGTGACCAGGAAACGCCTCGCTAAAACCGACCACGCCCGGCACAGCACTTTGGGAGAACCCTGGGACAACCACCGGTCGTTTAGCTGTGTTGGATAGTACTTTGAGGTCCTTAATAAACTCAAGTGTACGGAAAAGATCTTGGATTCAAAGGAGTCCGAGTCTGCCGCTAGTTCTCGAGAGGCTAGCTGTGCACCAGAGGCCGTCTAGACGAAGCAGCATAGCCCTTGAACGGGATTTTCAGTCCAAATCTACACCTCCTCGCCTAGGCACCTGTACTTCGGTGCGATTCCTAGTAACAATCCTTTATATATAAACCTGTAGGCTCGTGAACCAGCCGGCCCGGTGATGACAATTCGTAATGACTCATCAACTCGTGGGACTCGTCGACACCGGAACCGGCTGGGCCCGCATGTCGCATCTTTTGGTGATGGAGATCCCCCCCGCCATTTCAGAGCTTCGACTTCGTCAAAATAACCTCCAATTCTTCAGTTTTCGGTCTCGAACTTCCTGGGTGAAAGTGGGGTAGTTTTTGATTCTCTATTGATTGAGCTGAAGTCGTTTTTTGACAGAATTTAGGGTATAAATAGGTATTAGCGTGCACTAGGAGGTCCATACAACATCTGCATACATGTATTTTACGAAAAAAAACGTTGAAAACAAAAGTGAATACATCGTCGTCGTCCAAAAGGTCACTTAGGAGGTGGAGTGGCCGAATCGGGAAGTGGCTGTGCTGGCGCCTCCGTCGACGCACTCGACGCCAATGGGCTCGGGGAGTACAACGCAGCATAGGGGTTGTGACGAAGGGTTGCTGGAATGGTATGAGAGCTGGAAAATGAAGGGGATGGAGACTGGGGGAATGGGGAGTAGGCGGGATTGTAGTACTGATATGGATAAGGGACATAATTGGATGCCGGCGTAACAGGCATCGACGAAGGGACGTAGCGAGGCGGAAGGGCGATGGGGGAGGGGGGAGGCTGCGTAGAAGATGAGGCATGAGATGCATGAGACCCAGATGGCGGGGTCATGTAATTTTTCCAGCGGGGTCTTGGCTGGGGGCGGGCAATGGAAGACATTGGCGAGGGTGCAGCGGGGTAAGGGAGATTCGAGGTGTAACCGCGATAAGGGGACGGTAACGGCGTCCCAGAGGCGATGGACGGGGAGTCTGTGCGCGCACGGATGGCCGGGGGAGCGAACTCATCTCGGGATGTACCCTGAGTGAGGTTTGGTCTCTTGGGTGCGGCGGGAGCTTGCGGCTGTTGTCGTGACGGAGGTGGAACGGGACGAGACGCCGATGGTGTAGGCGCGTTCGGAGGAGGCTGGGGTACAGCTGCCGCCGGTTTCTTCTGAGCGGGAGGCGGTGGTAGAGCGGGAATATCAAGGCCGTGCAAATAGGCATAAAGTCGGTCACCCAAGTCGTCCCAACGCGACCAGCTGGATGCAAGCAGCTGGTGCAGCATGTCGAGGTCATCGATAGGTCCCACAGACGCAAGAAGCTCGCAGGTTGCATCGTCCAGAATTGCGTTGGCAGCAAAATATCGCCCGGGGTAGTGCATTTTCAAAATATTCCGGCGCCAAGTAAAAAGTGCCTGGCGGACACTGGCAACGGGAGGGCCCTTTCGGATACCCTTCTGGCGAACGGAGCGGACAGGTTCGCTGGGCCGGGTTTGATCAAAGAGCTTGGGATTGCAGATGTCGCAACACAGCAGAGGTGGGACATCTGGAAGATAATCAGCATCGTCAAGAACACAATTAAAAAATGCCTAACCGTGCGGAAGCTTGTTCTGAAAGACACGCCCGAGGATGGTACGTCGGCAGACGGTCGCCTGGATCAAAGTGTACAGCCCTTCACCGGGCGCATCGTCGGGGATGTCGGATGCAGCATCGGGAACGGGAGCAGCATCGTCGGTTCCTCTAAACGAACCGCGCTTCTGCCCGTGACTGACGGCGTAGTCCTTGCCCTGTTTCGGCCCACCTCGACCCCCACCTCGACCTCTGCCCCATCCCCGCCCACGCCCACGCCCACGTCCACGTGTGGGATTTTCGACGGTGCTCGCAATCTCCCCAGTCGAATTCACCTCGAAGGCCGACTTTTCTACCAACATTACTGCAATGCCCTGCAGCCCGGCCGCCCGCGCGGCACGACCGGCGCGCTGTACCCACGCAGAAAGATTTTGGGGCGCTTTCCACTGCACAACCAACTCAATATTAGGTATATCACATCCCTGGAGAACAAATTGTAAGTAAATCATGTACTGTCGAAAAGGGAAACAACTGACCATGCCGGCGGCGTCCGTACACACCAGCACCCGTATAATGCCGGCCTTGAAAAGGGACATCACAGTAGCACGGTATTCACGCGACATGCCAGCGTTGTATGGCCGTACGAGACCCCAGCTGCGATAGTCCGGGTGGACGCGGTCGTTGAGATGATCAACTAGTTTTCCGCCATCCTTGATGTCGTCCGTGTAGACAAAAGCCTGCTTAGTGTCGGCGGGGACCTTGTTGTCTGCGGGGACAACGAAATCCATGTCGCGATATGAGTTTGCGGGGTGTTCCATCGCTCGGATGACTTGCGAAACGTTGGGGCGATCATTACCGATGGTACAGAACAAGTATGAATGTCGGTCGAACTGCAGCTTCGTGATCAGGTCTTGGTGCACCCGGGGTGTGAGTGTTGCGGTTACAGCGACGATTGAAGTGGTCCGAGGAAGGAATGCACGAATAATACCAAGTGCGGCATATTTCTTGCGGAAAGAAGCACCCCAGTGTGAAACACAATGGGCCTCGTCAATAAAAACTGAAAGGCAACGCGAGCCAAATTCCTGCCTCCGTAAAACACCGTCTACGAAGCAGCGCGACAAGAGCATCTCCGGGGAAAGCATGACAATTTGCCATTCCCCCGCTACGACTTTCTTCAGGAGTCGTGAATATTAAAGCTTCGCACGAGGGGAAAAAAATTGAATATGTACCTGAATGACGTCCTTGGTACACCCGCCGTTCGCGCTATTGATAGCGGTAGCCTTGAGACCGAATTCGTTTTGAAATGTGGAGACCTAGACAACGGGTGTGAGTGGAAATTGTATTTTGAAAAAAATTCTGCTCACTTGCTCGTCGTGCAAAGAAAGCAGCGGTGAAACCATCAGTGTAACCTTGCCCTTGCTTGACGGGAGCAGATGGGGGCCCGCAGCAATCCCAGTTTTGCCGGCCCCTGTCGCAGCATGCAGTAGGACCTCTTTCCCTAATTTTTGTGCTCCCATGCACTCCAATTGAAAGGGTTTTGCACCGTTCGTCCATTTGGTAAAGTGAGTGCGTATGAGGCCCGGTAAGAGCTCAAGTTCCTTGTGGATTGCTTCAAGCTGCTCAGGTGTAATTTTGGTTGCCCCTCGAGTCCGCCGTTTCGTAGGATTAGGAGTTTTGCCATGATTACGCCCGGTCCGTGAAGTTCCTGCGGGCATTTGTGAATCCTAATTGATTTACTGTCAGCGGTATCCAGGAATCAGAGCAACGAAATACAAACTGGCATCAAGGGGAGTGGAAACGAGGAGGAAGGAAGAGAGGGATAAAAGATAGGACGAATTTGGAAGGTACGATCACATTTTCTTGCGCGCCCCGAATGTCTCGCCGCGCAGCCAACCGTTATATCATCCGATCATCTGACGCCGACGACCCTCCAGATGACAACGACGACCAGCCGCCCCCATCTGACGAGCCCGACCACTCTGGCGAGTCCGACTCTCATTCTGGCTCGGGCTCTGATACCCCTATCCGCCCACTGCCGGCACTCACATCGTTGCTCGCGCCTCTCCCCGATTCAAGCCCAGTGCCCGTCAAGCGCGTCCACCGAGGTCATCGTGGCTCTTCTGTCCCGCCGCAGGACTCACCTCTCGATGTCGATATTCGCGCCGAGCATCCAACTAGCGATGACATTTTGTTTACCCCGCGCACCGAGAAACATCTCCTCTGCGAGCGCGCTGAGAAGCAGTGCCAAGCTTCGCGGGGTGAAAATCGGACACAGAAGGTCTGGTTTCTTTTAAGCAATGCTCAATAGGTTTATATGCTGACATTACCTGCAGAAAACCGCGGCAGAATTGGACGCAGAACGGGCGACTCGGCAGGCAGAGTTGGAGGCGGAGAAACAGAAGCTGCGCCATAATCAGCTCTTCGACAAGTTCCTCATTGAGATGAAGACTAATGATATACCTCTTGCGGAGTTCTTCGAGCACGTCTTCAACCCAGAGACCAAGCTCAACTCGGATTGGCGCTGGCGTGGCTTCTTCGCTCACCAAAACGTTGTGCGGCGCATCTTTGGGTATTGGACCAGCTCCAAGTACAACCACTCCACACGCCGGTTCATGCACGACTGGGCCGTCGAGCACGTCGTGAGAACGGCGTCCACCGAGGCGCGTGCTATAACGAGCTCGGGTGTTCTGAGCAAGACGAAGAAAGTCATCAACGAACACTTCTTTCTCGACTTCAGTTTGGCGGACATAACCCGTACCCTTCGCGGCATGGCTCCGACCATGTTCTGAGTCCTCGACACATTCTCTACTACAACGCGGCAGCTGAGCAAGGCGTCGGAGACATTTTTACAGAAGAAGGAATTGGTATGTTTTCAAATTATCTGCGTGCAAACACTGAAGCTTTCCCTGATGAAGGGCGCGGCGGCACTGACCTTACTTCGCGGAGCCAGTCAAAACAATAACTATGTGCAAGCGGTCAACGGAATGTATCCCGCGGCAACCGGAGGGCAGCGCCAACATTTCCCCGTGCTTGGAATCTACGGTTTCTCAATTGGATACACAAGTATTATATCAAGCCGCCCAAAAACTGCAAAAGAAGCCACCGTAAGTTTCTTCTCCCGTCGCTTCAATGCTAAGAACTGACTGTAATTAGGAGCCTGCCCCGCCGGGGGATCTCAACGACGTCGATGACGCCCCACCATCAACACCAACTCCCGCCAATGCTGCGAGTCGCAAAAAGAAGAAGAAAAAGAAAGCTTCAAGAAAGGCCAAGAAGGGTGCTGACGTAAGTCCATGTTCCACTTGTATTCTGTATTGCACTCACGCCATTCCTCAAGCCCTTGATCATCCCGAGCGGCGAACTGAATGACATTGATGATGGGTCTCCGAGTCCATCGACACCCGTACCCAACAAAAAACCCAAGCGCAAGCCTCGCATACGAGAACTGGGCCTCTTTCATTTCCTTAGGGACGCGTGCATGGAGACAAACCAGCGCCTTGCGCAATCTCATCGCGTCGGCTATGTGTACGACAACGTCAACCTTATGAACCGTATTGCGGAGGCCATTTTGGGCCGTAAAAGTATGTTTTATTGTTTCTATCTGCCGACATTGTGAGCTGATGAATCCCAAAGGTGCGCAGGAGAACGGCACCTGTGCTACTATATTTCCTCTCCACAACGGAAACCTGGAGTACATGAGGACCGCAGACCTCGATGCTTCCATCTTCAACGCCCCCCCACTCACCATCAACAACATTGTCCTCGACGCCGCCGAATCCGACTTTCTGACCAACAACTTGGTGCATACTATTTTGCGCATCATTGTCCGTCATGGTGGGGAGGGTTTCGCAAAATGGCAGAAGGACCTTGACACGTCGCAGCCCGCCAGCGAGGATGTGATTGAGGTTCACAAGACTACTCTTCACCCCCTCCCCGCGATGGAAATCGACGAGAGTTCGATCACGGGGAACGTAGAGGTTATCGAGGAGATCATGCGGGTGCTGGGTTTCAGGCGCGACGACCCGGACTACGGGAAATATGTGCAGATTCTGGGGGGAGATCAGTTGACCATCGCGCGCCAGCGTTCGATCCTAAACGTACGTCTCGGCCACGAAAGCGGCGCTCATTCCTGGAGGCACATCGTCCTAATGCCAGGTCTTTTCCACGCTAAGATCGCCGACTGCCATGGATTGCTGGAGACACACTTCGGAAAACCGTCTGCTGGCGCGCGGAGCCCAGGAAGTCTTGGATTTCATAATACGGTTCTTGATCGCCTCCCAATCACCCTCACCTCCCTTCCTCCCTTCCGCACCTGTCGGGACCTCATCATGGTGTCACTCTACGCCCGCGTCTTGCACTGCTTACTCCTCGTCTCCGGCCACAATTCACTCGACGACTATGCCGCCAGTGTGACCTCTTGGGACGTTGTTGTTGGCCACGCGCAAAAGATTCACCAGACTTACACGGATGTTGATCGCGTACAAGAGCTTCGTGAGCGTCGGATTCCGGAGGAGAGACAGCGAGATGCCGACGCGAAGGCTGCAAAGAAGGGTCAGCCGACACCGCCGGAGTCCAAGTCGCACCTGCCGCATGTCAAGAAGGGTGACATGGTCTTCGAGAACGCAATCCTCTTCATGCGCGACGCGCTACTGACACGCGAGTTTGCGGACGCGATCAAAAGTGGCGACTCTGGGCGTATCGTAATCATTCTGCGCCTCTGGGCGTTCTCGTATCGCGGCAGCGGACGCACCAAGTACGCCCACGAGATGCTTCATGTTTTGCACAACATCCTTTGTGTCTGGACGTCGGAACTTCGGTGAGTGTCCTTTATTTACTTTATTTCATTCGGTTGCCGATAATCCTTCTAGATCTATTATTCTTCAAAACTGGATCGCAAATCCTCAGGGCAAACGTAACGGGTTCGTTGAGATTGACCTTGTTCAGGAACACCTGAACTTCTGGATCAAGGTATGTCCTTTTCACGCGGTGAGCAGCAAGTGTGTACTGACAAATTATATTTAGAAAGTCTACAAGGCGGACAGTGCAGGCCATTCCTGGGACTGGCTGGCGATGGTTTCCCCCTGCATTGACATCTTACGCCAGCTCGCTACGCGGATCAACGGTGAGCTCGGTGCGCGTCAAGGTTCCAAGCATGCTACACCTGACCTGGAGGACGACATCAACGTGCTCATGGTTAGCCTGGACGAGCACGAAGTGTACGTGGAGAAGGAGGGCCGTGTATTGGACGATGATGAGTCGCCAGCGCCGGATGTCGTTTCTGTCGGCATGGCGGCGCTGACGCACGGTACGTCGACAACACCGCTTGCCGACTTCAATCAACAGTTCGACGTCCTTCGCGAGCGCCGCCGTCTAACTCCAGTAGCTGATCTCCTCGGCCTGATCAACGCCAGCGGTCTGAATTCCCGCCCGGTGTCTGATTCCGCACCCACCGCCAACGAGCCCTCATCGCCCACCATGGACGATGACTTTGCCGACCTTCCAGATCTGATGGAACCCGACGACGGCGACGAAGAACCAGACGGGGCAGATTACAAGGAGGATCTATTTGCGGAGTCGCCGACTTTGACTAGACTAGACGAGGGCGACGTGGATTTGGACATGGATGAAGTTCCGGAGTGGGACCTTGATGGCGAGGATGACTATGGCTCGGATTCGGACTACGAGGGCAGCGGGGGAGACGACGACGATGATTAGTTACTTGATTTCATTTAATAGCATTTAAATATTCATTTCTTCGGCCCAAAAACATGTTGGTCTCATTCAATAGAGAATTAAAAGTTATTGCATTCTCACCTAGGCACTGAGAGCACTTTTTTTGAAGATTTTGACGCTTTTTGGCGAAGTCAGAGCTCTGAAATGGCGGGGAGATGGGCCATCACCAAAACCGGCGACATGCGGGCCCAGTCCGTCCACAAGGTTACCGTGTTGTTTGTTCTCTCTTTGGTTTGATGTTGTCTGTGTTTGATTTCTATCCTAATCTGGTACTACGTCCGGTCTCAGTGACTGTAACCGCAGTGGACGTCGACTGGCCCGCGAGTCTAATAAACCTGCACATCCTTCCCTGGAAGTCTTGTTTAGAAGCCAAGCAGCCAAGCCAACTAGCGTCTAGACGCTGCATTTTGAGACGTTTTGAACGCATAGAACAACTATACGTGCTCTAGACATCAGATCCGCAGTCGCATACTACGACTCAGGACCCGAACTCATCGAGGAAGACACGCTACGTCCCCCGTGAGTCAGTTTAGATAGGATTGGGTTGGTGTGTGTGTGTTTTGTGTGTGGTGTGTTAGTTGTTCAGCTAGCCCGCATTCAGAGCTTAGTTTAGCCCATTCCATAGTCAGCGCATCTTGCCCGTTTCACCGGTACACCGAGATATACCGGCGCTATCTTCGCTCCTCCCAGTCGCTTTTCCCCCATCTCACGACGCGTCCCAACCACCACTACGCCCTGCATAACGGAGCCCAGATGAAATGGTGGGGTCCGGTTATCATGCTCAGCGAGAACCTGTATGAAAGCCACAACGGAGCCCTGCAGAAGATCAAGACGAACAACCACATGTGTGAGTCGAAGTTCATTGCGCTGTGATCGCCAACTTACCTGAAATAGGGGAAATGGACCTGACGATGCTCCGCCAAATATGTCGACGGGGAAGGCTGCTTGCCGCGATTAGCGATAACGCCAAGAGCGGTAACTCGAAGTCGCCTGTTGTCAAGGCCATGCAGGTGCTGTCCCCTCCAGTCAGCGCGAACTCCTCGGGCATTCCACGGCTCTTACCTAGCAAATTTAACGGTTCTGGACCCGTAATCGA
Organism: Mycena metata; assembly: GCA_029378385.1. Lineage (NCBI taxonomy): Eukaryota > Fungi > Basidiomycota > Agaricomycetes > Agaricales > Mycenaceae > Mycena > Mycena metata. Next base: position 421,836 of record JARKIB010000056.1, read on the forward strand.
CGGCTCGACGTACGAGCTGATTTGGCGCTACTGGAACCAAACGTATTCCCCTTCGTATATCCGCGCGGCAGATCTGAGGGACGACCAGGTGGATAGCGTTGGCGTCAGCGTACACGTCCTTCCTATTCGAGGCGTACAACTCACCACATTCGAGCATAAAACCCGGACGTTCTCCGTCTTCGGGAAACACCGTGGAAACAGCTCCATTTCCTTCCGTCACCCCTCCACGGGACGGAAGGAGATGGGGTTCATCCAATCCATATGGGCGCAGGTCCTGCAAGGAGAGAAGCGGACTTTCTTGGTCGTCCAGCCCCATACAGCCTTGACTCCAACGGATACCATTAAAACACCCTATCACACCCTTCAACAATTTGCATGCTCCGTATCGTACACGGCGCCATCGTGTCCGCAACCTCAGCTCCTCATTGAACCCAAGCACATCTTCTCCCATGTTCCGTACTTGGAGCGGCCGAAGGGGACGTTTGGAATCCAAAAGGCGATCACCATCTTCGTGGACTGCTTGCAGAGGGGCCGAGATTAATGGGGAGGAGGTGTCGTGAGGTGTCGGCTGAATATGTGGGGGGTAGCGTAGTTTGAATCCTGGAAAATATATTTCGTATAATACAACACGGAGTTGCAATATGCGAATGCGCCCGACGCGAAGTCGAGCAATGCAACACCAACGCGAAGTTGGAGTTGACGGTGAGAGCTGAGTGAAGATGATGCGACATCAAACATTAAACAAACATTGTCTCACTGCCACTACGGGCCGGGCGGGTCTGAGACGGTATCTTGTACCGCCTCCATTTATTAAAGCAATATGAGGGATTTTGCTCAGTGAAAGGCACGATAGAAGTCAAGTAGGTAGTATTCATCTATGTACATGCACAGGCAAGTCTACAATCGCGTTAATATAATACAGTTTACACCGCCGAGGAGAATGTGTGAGAGGAGTCCAAGCGCATGGGCACGACAGCCGCGCGACCAAAGAGCTTGTAAAAGCTTGCAGTGTAGTATTTCGTAACGGCGCTCTCCAAGCCGTGGATAGAATCGGCAGACCACTGTGTACGCCCCTTCGCGTTGTCGATTTCCTTGGGTCGCTCGCAAGGAACTGACCAATCGCACATGAAGCCTGCCATGCAGAGGAAGTGGGGGAGGCGTTCATCTGTTTCCCGGCCTGCAAAACCTCTCTGACTTTCGTTGAAGTCCATCCCTATCAATCTTGGACTCGCGAAGCACGTCCGACACTCGTCAGGTCGATTCAGCCCAGAAGCGCGCGCGTCCAACGCAAGGAACTCGTAGCGGAAATTGATTTCCGCCAGCTCCCACAAAAGCTCCTTTGTCCTGTTCACGTCCAACGGCGGTACAGAGTCCGGCGAAACTGGAAAACCCGTCAAGTCGTCCATACTGCACGCGCTAAAAGCCGGCCGCAAAAGTTCTTCCAGGCTTGCGCTGCGTGCTTGTGCGCGACTGCCAGCCTTGCCCTGTTTGGTGATTTTGCCTTGCACGATGTCCCGCCACTGCTGCGTGGTCAGCAGCGCATGGGGCTCGTCGCCATCGCCATATCCGAGGCGAAACATGAGTGCGTCCCGCAGCAGACTATAGTGGTGGTAGAGCATGCGCCGGCGGGCTGGGTCGTCTGGAGAAGCCAGCAGGGCGGGCTCTGGCATAACATAGAGCTGGGGTAGGTCGGCGCCGCAGGACGGGGGTCGGCTTCTGTCGACTGCGGCAAGTGCAGAAGCCCAGAGTGAGATTGTTGTCGGCATTTCTGGGCGATCAAAGGGTAAAAACTTGTCGCGGGCCAGCTTTGGGCCCGGCCCTTTTTCTTTTTGCGCTTTGGATTCCGTTCTTGCTGCAGCATCTGTAAAACGATTAATTAACGAGTCGGCTTGAAAATGGCACGACTCACACGGAGACCCCCTCCCCCTCAAAGACACGGACGAGGACGCGTTCCGGCTAGGATGGGCTCTGGCCGATTGTCCTCCTGCCAATCCTACCCCTGAACCTCCTGCAGCAGCCGTACTGGCGACATGTCCCTCGAATGGATTGCGATACCAGGGCGTATTCTCGGTGCAGCGGTGCAGGAGGGACAGGCGATCGTCCAGTCGGTCCGTTGCGAGCACTGGGGCAAACCCTGCAGCGGGATTCATCTCCAGGAAGTCGGTTGCCGCAAAGGGCACGACCATCTTGAGGATGCATTCGTCGGCAAAGGCTTTCAGGGGCCGGATTAACCAGCACGGCAGGCACAGCTTCCAGAGGATCTGGGCAATGCGAGGGTCGTCGGTGAAGCAGCCGACGCAGTCGTCAGGTTGAGTGGTGTCCGCAGGGTCGATAAGATCCAGGCGCGGCCGGTACTTCGTCATGTATCGCAGCAACCCCGTGAGTTCAAGGTATTCACGCTGCACCGTGGTTACACCAACTACCATCCGCACGTAGGTCGACGGCATTCTGAGACGCTCCAAACTGAGTTGCAGTCTCTGAACGAGTTGGGGGAGGAGTAGCGGAGGTTTGGTGCCGGTGGGGAGCGACTTCACATACTGCTCATACTCCTTGATGAGCGCGTGGGTACGGATGGAGAACTTTGAGAACCGGGCTCCCCTAATCCTCCCAAGTCCACGGGTCAGGGTCATACCCGACGCAGGGCAGACGAAGTCGTCGGGAGTCGGGTTCCACCACATCACTGCAAGATGATTCTGGGGATCCGTCGGGGCCTTTGGAATGGCCGGCAAATGGCAGAATTTTTCGCTGTAGAGGCGCGGCCACAGGACGGGATCATCGGGCCCGAATCGCATGTCTCGACGGATTACAATTTGTTTGGGGTCGACCTCAGGCAGACGGGGAACATACTGGGTGTTGGTAGTGATAAAGTAGGAGGTGTTTCCCATTACAACGTGTGCAGCGACCCTTCCGCCGCAGTCCAGTGTGCCAAGGTCTGAATGCACTCGGTGATTTTTTAACAGATCTACGCCTTCAACGATTGCAGGGGCTTGCTCGACTTTCCAGGCATCTATCTCGTGTTAGAATATCTTTACAGCTCCGTATTAGACGTACCTGGGTCCATTAGCCTCATGGTGAGTGGGTTCTCTAGCAAATCCATTCGAATGTCATCGGTCTGTGATCTTCCGTCCATAGAGTGGTTGGGAGAGAGAAGAGTTATAAACGGAGGATCACTGGCGCGAAGCCAATGGAGATTCACTGGCGCGAAGCCAATGGACGTTCACTGGCGCGAAGCCAATGAAGGTTTGGGACGAGAGAGTTGACGTGAGAATGATGGCGCATCACAAATTACCAATCCGTCTTGACCAGAGACCACGAGCTTCGCGCTCGGGGTCTGCGCCAACTTCGCGTTGGTGCGCCTTTGGCTGCCAACTTCGCGTTGGTATCCACGCGTGACCGCGTCCATCTACCTCCGCATTGCACAAAGGCCTATCTCGGCTAGGGGATCGACTCGTCAAAGGACAAAGCGCCGATACAAAGAATTCAAACGTGTCCTTAACCGGTACCTCTTTGTCCAGATTCTTTAAAAGGAGGACTAACCACCTACGAATACAGCACCACCGCATACCATTATGGACAACAACCTCCTCTTCGACGCCTCCGGGCATAACCTCCTCGACGCCTCAGGGCAGACCTACGATACCTCCGGGCAGCCCTACGAGCACTACGACCCCTCTGCGCAGCCCTACGACAACTCCGGGCAGCCCTACTACGACCCCACCGCATACGACAACTCTGGGCAGACCTACGACACCGCTGCACAGCACTACGCCGCCGGCGGGCAGCTCTACGAAGCCGGGGGGCAAGTCTACAACGACGCTGCCCCTCAGGACGCTGCGCCCCAGGATGGCTGGGTTGACCCCGCCCAAATTCAGCCCGCCCCCCCCCAAATCGATGTCGCCGCTTTGTTAGCCTCTCATAACGCGCTCACCGAAAGGCTCAACCGCATGAATCTTGAGTACAGCGACACCGTCAACAACACCGTTCAGGAGCAGATGAAAGCGTTCGAAGATTCTGTCAACGACGACGTGCAGGCTTTGAGGGCACAACGGGATGCTGCGCAGGCTCAGGCGGCAGCGACTGCAAGGCAGATGTCCGAGACTATTGCTCGGCTTGAGCGTGAGCGGTATGTCTCAGCGCTCATATTTCTTACTTCTTTGTCTCATCATGCCGCATCAGCACCCAGCAGCCCCGCGTCGAACCTGCCACTCCCAAGGCCACCAAGGCTACTGCAGGGAAGGCTGCCAAGCCTACCAGCACCAGGTATGTCTCTGCTCCTGACTTTTCTTCTCGTTCTCATTCTTGTCTTCAGCGCTCTCAAGACGCCATCCAAGGCGCCGGCTACTCCGTCCCAGAAGCGTCGCACCAGTGGTCAGCCCAAGCCACCCCCAGCTCAGCCATCGAACCCTCCTCGTTCTAAAGCCTCAGCTGCTCCATCGCCCCAGCAGCCGCGTCCGTCCCCCACCCCCCGTCGCGCGTCTGCCGAGAAGTCTTCTTCCTCAGCCTCGTCCACAAACGGAGCGCGCGGTTCGACAAAGGCCACTGCGCCGGGCTCCACAGGCAAGACTGCGAGAAAGCCCGCTGAGCACCAGATGTTCAAAGAAGACATCTCGCCGGAGGCTAGAAGCATGAAGGTATCGTATATCTCCTCCAATATTACATCCATTGACTCATATTCGTGCCCAGGCTAGCTTGCAGACGCACATACGCTTTATCGGGAACAACTTGCTGTCCGGCTGCGCTCCCGCCTCTGCCTCACCCGAAGATGTGGCGCACTTCAACCGCAGGTTCAATGGCATGACCGTTACCGAACTGAAGCGCCTAGGAGAGGTCGGTCAAGCTATCATCAACCCCAGCGAGGTCAAGGTTTGTCCATTCTGTCCACGTCCTTGAGTTGGAATTAATGTTTTTCGTCAAGCTCGGGATCTCCATGCAGGACGCTCTTCGCTCCCGGAGCAAGATCCTCCGTGCCTTTTGCCAACTGGAAGAGAGCGCTATTCTCCACATGAAGTCCTACTTCGCCAAACTTGGAATCAGCACTTGGGCGATCGACTACACCCAAACCGCCTACTCTATGTACAACATGGTTATGCGCATGGCCGCCATCGACACGTTCCGCTACATGGTGACGGGCTCCTACTACGACTTCCTCCGTCCGAACACCAGCTTCATCCACGACTCTGGTTTACTCGTCCGGGTGTATGATCACTTCACCCACCGATACCAGTTCGATCTGTGGAAGAAGGAGATACGGACGCCGGGTGGCAACGAGGTTGCCGCTTCGCGAAACAGGTACTCCAAAACTCGTATTCGGGTACGTTTCAGCCGTGTGTTTCAATTTTCTTCAACTGACCTTTCGGAGATCTTCGACGTGCGAGACTCGTATATGAAAGCCGCTAAGATTCGCAAGGGACTCCGCCTCATGTTCCACTCCAAGGCTACCTCCGACACCGAACCCGACAACAATCCCAATGGACGTCCAGTGGCCCTTGCGCGGGAGGAGAGGTCCGAGGCTGCTGAGCAAATTATCCGCAAGCTGGACAGTCTCATCGTGCAAGACCTCAGGGACGAAGGAAAGGAGCGCGCAGCCAAGGCCCGTGAGCGACGCCTCGTCCCTCCCTTTGGCCAACGTAGCCCCGCTCAATTCAAAGAGGTCAGTTCGTTCTTGCGTCGTTTTCATCGCATCGCCTAACCACATCTCCCTAGATACCCAAAGGAATGCCCATCCAGTACTACTCGCCTTCGTGGTGGAACGACCGACCCGCCCATGCTCGGGCCAAACTGGCGCCCAAACTCGTCGTCGCCTTCCCCCCTGGCATCGCCGACTACTTCTCCCGCCGCGGCGACAACAAACTATCCGTCAACGAACTGACCGCGAAGTATGGTGCCAAAGTCTTCGAAGAGTACGACCTCGATTTCGAGGAGGCCGAGGGCGATGAGGCGGATGATGAAAGCGAAGGGGATGGTGAAGACGATGAAGAAGGCGAGGGGGACGACGTTGGCAGCGAAGACAGCGACGAAGAGTCAGGCTCGTCCGACGCGGGCAGCGTGGCGGACTTCCTCGATGACCCGGTCGAGCAGGATGAGGATATGGGTGACTACAGCGACGCCGACGCTGATGGAGACGACGAAGACCCCGAGGACGAGGCCGCCAACATGGCGAACTTCCTCGAGACGATGGACGAGGACGACGACGAGGACGTCTAATATTTCTTCTTACTTCACTGTTTTGCGACGAAAATCTAGTTTAATTCTTTGTTTATTTACTTTCTGTGGCTACTTAGAGTGTCGTAGCTAACTATACATTTACTTTATTCTTTTACACATTAATAATTCTGAATTTATTTTTCTGAAGGCGAGGCTGCAGCGTGGTCGCGGCAAAGCCCGAAAGGTCAAAGCGGCCGGCGTTAGTAAAAGGACATCAGCGAGGCGTGTCAAAGGACAAACAGCGCCCATTCTGCAAAGGACAACGCATTGTCCGCCGTGTAACCCGACTGTGCGTAGTGCTTCTCTGACCCACCCATTTTTTGTCCCTACCAACGGACGACCAGGCCTTCGTAGCGATGCTATCTGCAAGCAAGACCATTGTCGATAATGGACTATGGGGCCTAACACTTTCACGGAGGAGAGCGAGGGGTATGCCCCGACCATTGTGTGTTCTCTCTGCTAGGGCTCAGAGTAGCGGCCCTCACGCGCTTGGAACGGATGTACATGGAGATGAGCACCGGCCTCCGCATTACGAACATTGTCTCCTACGGTGTCGAAGACGAGCTGCTGCTCACTTACAGCTTTGGCAACGGACGTGAGTACACTTCTGAAATTCGTCCACGGGTAATCTGCTTGATTTCAGTAGACTGATTCATTCCCTAGTTCCCGGGGTCCCTGCGGACAAGCCGAAGCCCAGCGCCAAGGAGCTAAACGCGATTATTGGGAAGGCGATGGACAAGGGAATCGAGACATTCAGAGAGCTGGCCAAAGAGGGGAAGTTGTAATTTGGCCCTGGTCGGAGTGTATCCACAGAAACTCATTTTTGATCTGTTGGACAGTTTACTTGAATGGCAAATATTTGGGGCAAGGGAGAAATGCCTGCAGAGAGGTTGGGTAAAGTAGTCTGATTGTATGTCTTGTTCACAGTATTCCCAGTAGCAGTAAGCAGTATTATTTGGGCAAAACCGGGCCGCCATGATCTATCATCTCCACATTGATATTCCACGCAGCGCAGTGGCGTCAAGCAGCCAGTCGCCTATGATGAGTATCCACTTGGGATGAGCGCTCCTAAGTACAGGTAAAGCAGCGGGGGATGGGTGTTTGGAGAAGTTGATTCTTTTTAGATGGCTTTAATTGCTCTCCCGGCCCTCAACTACTGTTGGCACCCATTGGGGAACTCAATCGAGTCAAACTAGGACCCATCAACTTGTTTAATGCTCCAACCTGCGCTGATACACTACTCCTTAACCGTGATTATAAAATACTCTGTTTTCAGCAGCACGCAAAAGTCTTGTGCTCACACATTGAGAGGAACTGAAATACTTGTATCGGCTCGGTGGCGGATGATCCGCACCTGCATTTTTTAGTGCTCCAAGAAACGGGCTGAACCAGCAGATCAACTACGTTCGACTCGGGCCTTATAATATGCCCGGACCGGCAACGCCGGTCAGATACACTGAATTCAGTGAAGTCCCACCGAACTTCCAATGTATTACAATAAACTCCAGTGTATATCCCACCACCCGCTGGAAACCCCTGGACATAAACGACGTACGCTGAATTACGATGAATCCGAGCGAAGGCGCGATGGAATGAAATAAAAAATGGACTCACTCCGCTGCAACAGGTACAAAAAATATGTCTCAGTTCTACCATAGAAACAAGGCTCCACATCCTGGTGAAGATCGGAAAATAGTTTATATTTTTTCCCGCCGAAGTGTGGTGAAATTCCCACCAGAGGTTGGGGGTTTTATATATAAACCCTCTGATTAGAGGTAGTACTTTAATATATAAACCCCTCTGATGAGAAGGGCCGCTTGTAGAGCAGCCATTCCGTGGACATGTGATGTACGTGAAATTCCGTGGAATTCGCCGAACTCGAGTCAAATGTGCAATCTCTGAGTTTCAACAATGATTATTCCAGCTCAGACGCAAAAACCAAGGTATACCTTGCAAGAAAAAACTGTAAAGCCCCAGTGAACGGCCTCTATGTGAAGGGAACCCACACACCTATTTGTTGAAGTACGGTGCATGTTGCCGAGAGTGATTGGACATCAGTTTCAAATCACGCGATCAACGGCGGACACAGCGTAGCCAATGAACATCGCTGAACGGAACGGTCGCATCACAGTGAACATCGCCGAACGACGGTTGCATCACTGATCTTCATTGTTATCCGGTGAAACCCGATGTACGCCGATCTTTCAGGGTCCGGGCATCGGGCCCGAGCCATAAATCACGAACAATTATCTGGTTTTTATTTCCTTCAAATAAATTGAACTCAGTCTGACGCAGGTTAAACAGGTGGGTATCGGGCAAGGCAAAGCAGTGGATATCGGCTCGGTAGCGGATGGCCTCCACTTGTATTCCATTGGTAGGAACTCCTTTGACCTTGACCGCGATGTTCCTCTTCCCACCACTGCGACCGTTTGCCCCTCGTCTCCCTTTGTTTACCGCCCGCTCTACTCGCCGCTCCGCGCCCTCTAGCCATGCATTCTCTACGCTCCCAAAGCCGTGGCAGCGCATTTCCACCTTGAATCCCGCTTTGATTCACTCGGAAGACTACTTGGACCTTTCCGGCTGCAACAGAACCCACTTTGGGTTTACTCATACACCACCAGGTTCCAGCCCTCATATCCATTACTTTCGATATCCAAGGAAATTTCCTTGCAATCACTTTCCAACCACCATCAGCTCAATGCCAAAGTTGGCTGCCTGCACGTTCCTTCCACCCTGCGCCGCTAAATATGCCGCACAGTAGTCTGGAGAGCCTGCACTGCGCCCCTTCCGCACGGATGTATGCATGGTGAAAGAAAAAAACCAGTGCACATTCACCATCCACTTGGTCGGCGAACATCCAGCTCAATTGTGGGCGTATCCTTCCAGTTTTTGTCCTGTGTATGCTCCGCCACATCCTCAACCTGTACTCGACTGCTCAGCGTAATTGGAGTCCCGCTCATCGCTCAGCGCTCACCACCCTCCCTCTGCGCCCTCTGCGCCCTCGAGTGATTTGTCAGCGCCGCCATCGGTCCATACCGCCACTTACGTGTAAGTGTCCGCGTCCGACGCTCTCGGAAACGTTATCCTTGAGTGGCCACATCCTGGGTGGCTTCCTGGCTGGTGTTCGCACCTCCTTTGCGGGATCTGGATGATCTTCCAATAGTCTCTCTATCTGTTCGAGGTCTCCGCGTAAAACTTTTCAAGTAGGAACACCGGTCTGCGATCAATCTTATTCTTTGAACTGGGTCCATCTCCGCGATTTCTGGTCCGTTCGAAATTCCGCTCACCTTCTACACCTACGCCGGATTGTCTCTGTCCACACAGACGAAAAATACGCGAGCATTAACCTTCGGACAGGTTACTTATTATATTTTTGCCTGATCATTACAAAGTCAAAGCACGGACTACGCCCTATTGTGAACATCGTATCATGGCGATTGAAGACATCACCGACTGATTAACTCCAAAAGAACTCAGACAATCACGACCTGTGTCGACTGTCCCTAGATCCGCGGCTGCGAAGTAGTGCTGGCAAGGTTCGGTTCGGTTCGAGTTCGGGCTACCTTCTTCCGAACGCTGAACTCGAACGCCGCGTTCGGTTCAGGCCGAGGCTGAACGCTGAACCTGAACCTGCGTTCAGGTTCGGTTCAAGTTCGAACGGGTTCGAACGTGAGCAAAATTCGGGCGCCTCGGCCCGTTCAGACTGTGAAAGGTGGAGTACCTAGTCGTTATATTTGTGCTCCTGCTTGGTGAGTGTAGCCTAAACTGACCTCCGAACCGTTAAATGGCTGCGCAATGGGAAAAATCCCACGGTTGAAAGAAATTCGGCCTTGACTTTGAATGACAGGAGTACCAAATGTACCTTGAACAAAGCCACAGTGAGTGCCCAGTGTATAAAAAGCATGAATCTCACCAGATATGTGCTAAAACTGCCCTCTCAAACACAGAAAATGGATGGAAAACTACAGATTACGGTGGTTATCGGTTCGGGGTTCGGTTCGGTTCAACCAGCACTTTGAATGCCCGAACGCCGAACCTGAACGCGGCGTTCGGTTCAGCCAATGCCTGAACCTCGAACCTGAACCTGGCGTTCAGTTCAGTTCGGTTCAGGTTCGAACCGATTTCCGAACCGAACCCTGCCAGCACTACTGCGAAGTCTCGCCCCGGGCCGACAATGCTCCAAGTCAATAACATAGTCGAAGTTGAAGTTAATTTTAGTCAATCGGATGTTTCACGTTCAACCTCCATAGTCGATCCACAACTGTCGCGCGCTACCTTCAAACCGGGAGAATACCTCTACGAGTTCGTTGTTTCCTTCTTGCTCTCAGCCACCTGAAATATCTCCTTGGTCTCGAACGGATATTTACACCAGTGCCTCTTTTAATAGTTCTGTTGAACTCAACGGCAAGTGTAAAACATTCGAAACCAAAGATATTACCAAGGCTGCGAGGCAACTGCCTTTTGATTGTCCTGAAATAGTGCTAACTCGGCTCGCCTTCATCGAGGGCGTCGAGGACTTCGCCAAGCTCGTTCACAAGTTCAATCTGAAATGGTTGGAAGGAGAACTTGATTCGTTTCACAAGCTCTACTTGTTACATGTCCGTCGTGAAACCCAAAAGGACAAACCACCGACGCAAATCACTTCCTGTATACGGCACTATATAAGGTGAAGACTCAAAAACATCGGGAGCCACTGTCCTCTTTGTTGATTTCAACTCACCTCTCAGCCGTGGAAACCTTGCAATACTGTACCATTATGTTCAAATCGACAGGGGGGGTGACGCGTGACTGGTTCGACGAATTCGACATTTCGACAGCCGTCCGAATGATGTGTGACAGGGGGAAAAATTCGACACGAGCGGCAAATTTTATTATTCCGTTGAAGGTAATTCCTTGGGATAGCACAAAACATTTGCAAAGCTTGTTGAATTCTCATTGATATTTTCTTGTGAGTTATTTTTGCAGGCCATTTTAGGTTGATTTTAGGCCAGAAACTCAACCACATGCTCAAATTTAGAGTTGCAGGTACAAATGGTCTAGAAACTGGTTTAAAACACACTCAGCAAGGGTAGGGGATTGCAGTGATTTTTCATGCGCTTTCGCGCGATTTTTCGGCCGCGTGACGAACCGCTCAACCTATTCAACACCGGCCTCGGTGACGCGTGACCGCGACCAAAATTCGATATCGACAGGGGGGTGCGTGACACGTGACTGTCGATTTGAACGTAATGGTACAGTATGTGGAACATGCACACCATCCGGTGATGCATGTCATGTCCTGGAAGTACTTTACATGCCGTGCCCGTGTTTCATCTAGCTGCTTGAGAGTTTTCCGGTACTAATTTTTTTCGTCTTTCAGTGTTCTTTTGGTTCTACCGCGGCGTGTGCAGCAAACGCGACCGTGAGCTCGGCTGAGAGGATTCTGGAGGGCCCAGGGACGATGGTGTATTTACTTAGTGCTTTATGCCGTGTAATGCTACAGTCAAAGCTGTCTTAACCCATACCGGTCGGTGGACGCCTTCAGCCCATGGGTTACCACAGATTTATGGGTTATCCCTGCCAAAAGTCGGACAAAATGCTCCAAAAAAGCATGGGTTGTCACAGATTATGGGGTAAAAAACTATGGGTTAAGACAGCTTCGACTGTACCTACCTACCTACCTACCTACCTACCTTGACTTAAGCAGGAAACACCCGTTCGACTCGGGCCCGAGCCATTGGTGTCAAATGCTTTACTTCTGAATTCTTTTGGCATTGGGTCTGAATCAGCGATAGTGTCTCGGAATCCAAGGCCGCCGCTATAACAAATAACACTCCCGTACATATTGAATCGGATTATCACAGCGAAGATTGAGCTTTTGATTGCAACGAATCTGAATTTGAATTGACCGCAAGACATTCAAGAGGGTGTATTGAGTCTCCAGAGAACCATGCTGTCGGCTCGGTGGCGGATGGCCCGCGCTTGCACTCCGTTCTCGAGAAACCTGCGGTTTAAATTTCAGCAGGATCAAGGGGATCCCATTACCCGAAATATGTACCCCGACTCGATATTTTTTTCAGCTCAGTGGCTTGGGCTCAGACACAAAGCATTTAGTGCTTGTATCGCAATTGAGGTGTTTCCAAACCATCTTGACTCATGTTCAAGTCATTTTTGTTTTTCGGACTCCGTCGGCAGGGATTGATGGATTGATGGCGATCGCATTGGGTGTGGCTGTACACTCACGTACACAGTTCCACGCCCGGATATAGTAATAATCTTTTGGTCTCTACCGCGAAAACGGGCTCAAATGACACCCGGATGCCATATACATTTGTGTTCAGAGGGTAAAACTGGACCATCTGGGAGGTACATTGAACCATTCTTGAAATGGGAGCCCCTTGAGCAGGATCACCCGTTCGACTCGGATCCCAGCCATATACGGTCAATAAATGCGTTTTTGAAGGGAGGCTTTCCGGATAAGTAGAGTTGGGCAAGCCAAGCCCGCCAAACTCTTGGAGTGTCAAGCCGCACCGGAAAGTTTGTTAAACTCCGTTAGCGGCACAAGCCAATCCGCCAAGCCACTCCGAAAAGTCTCCATCAACAGCACAGCTCCTGAACAGCTCTACAGCTTCGTGGCATGGGAATATATACAGCTCCGTGAACTAGGACTGACCCACTAGTGTTAACCTTCCACTCTCAAGAGCCCACCATGCAAGTGCAGCATCGGCCATGCGATGCCTATTCACAATGTTCGGACCTCTCCCGCGCGTTCAGAAATCCAGTGGATCGGTATCTGCTACCTGTAGGCGCAGTAGCGAGGTTAGGCTGTCGCGTGTCAGTGTTCATCCCATGACTTTCATTTAACCCTTTCTTCTTATAAGCGCGAAAGCTGTTCCATGAGCACTTATGCTCTCTTCCTCTTCTACCACCACTCACGAGAATCTATGGACAGCGAGACCTACTCAAACGACGAGTACATCTCCGCCCCTGGCGCGGACGACCCCGTATTCACTTCGTGAGCTCTCCATACTGGAATTTGTGCTGCCTCGAGCTTTGGGCGCTTAACTCAGGTCTGGTGGCGGCATGTTTGCGAGCTCGCAGCACTTCGTTGTAGCTGGAGGAACGTTCAACAACAGCACAAATAATTATGTTACACCACCGGCCGCGCCACCGGGTAGCGTTTATCGCATTTCAAAGTGTTTCACTGGAGATGCTAAATATCGAGCAGATTTTCGAATGATTTCAATGGGTGACATCGACCTCCAAAAGGAACTAATGGTAAACAAGGAATCATCCGTCATTGATCGCTGACGAGAACGTAACTGTCACACCCAATAAGGCAAGATCTCCCCATATGGGAAAAGGCTATCTGAAAATACACAAGTCAGTTGGACAATAAAAAGAGTGGAATTCTTGGTCTTTTAGCTTGTATGGAAAGGAAAGTTGAATGAGCTGAAATCAAGGCACATTTTGGACACCCCAAATTTGTCTTCATACAAAGAATTTTAAACGCAGTTCTGAATGGTAAGCATTCAGGAATGCTTTTGGATGCGTTAAAACAAATCGCTTTCAAGATCGCCGCTGAAATATTCCCTAATGCGGCAATATTTCAGCGCCGCCAGCGGCGATCTTGAAAAGGCTTTGTTTCGGCGTGTAGGAAAGCACACCTTAATCTTCGCCTTTCAATGTTGAAATCCTCATTCAGTGATTATGAAACAAAGGACAAGGTGAAAGTGGGCTCTAATTTTAGTTCTTTCAGAGCCGCTTTTCACCCCAGCAGAAAGAAAGAGAATCTTCGAGACCTTTTTCCACTACTGATTTGACAACTTTTGGAAAGTCTTTTCCCATATGGGGAGATTTTGCCTTATTGGGTGTGTGTGTTCGCCGGGTGTATTCTGCCAAAGTCGATGGACGGAAGTCAAACTTGACCATCGGCGTGTATCAGGGCCACGGAGCGGAGGAGGTGAGTCGAGTGCGCTTCCTGATATATGATCTGCGACCTCGATGCCACAGGACTGGCAACGAGACACCGAAATGTATACATCTGTTCGGTGAGTCCTATCCGATTTCTGTCGCGGGCTGTTGCTAAAATACATTCAGCCATCCGAATATCATTCAGATTTGGGCAGGCGCCAGTGGTGGAAGTATACATGCCACAGTGTTCGAGGGTGGTACGGTATTGCATTTCTAAGCGAATTTGAGACCCAGGGAGGATTCGTTGAACCAACTTGCGTTCGTACCTGTGAGTGGATTCCTCTGAAATGATCGTTGGACTGGCGGGCCCGACGCTGACGGTGCTCGAAACAATGGATGTCGATGCACGTGAATTGGTCGTTGGACTCATGCTCCCGTTTCTGCCGGTTGTTGCGCTACCGACAAGAAAACCCAAAAGGAGAGTAATATACCCGCCGCTGGAAAGTTCGTTGGCGGACACCGTTGGCCGCCGGTGGCCGCTGGCATATGGTGATCGACGGTGTGCGCCAAGGATTACGACGCAAGCCAGCGGGATTCACCGGTCCGTTACCCCGGCGCTTTGGGCACTGATTTCCGCCGGAATCCGCCGGAATCCACTGAAAAACACTGTAAACCGCTGGAAGCAACTGTAAACCGCTGGAGGATGTTTCATCTACCACCTCAGCGGAGATAATCCGCATGGAGCCTTGGAGATGCGGTCTTAGCTGGTGGCATGTTTTTAAGGTCTCGACTCTCTAACTACTTTCGCGTTCCAAACTCCCCCGCTCCGAACCTTACATCCAAGCATCATTTCCAAGTCTCAGAGTATTTGCCCTCGCCGTGTCAACAGCCTTCTGTAAAACAATTTTGTGCCGACGGACATATTTTCTCACGGTTTACATTGTCAGATCAATGCCGTGCATATGTTATTGATTTGAGAGAGCGAGCACAGTTATGTACAATATAAGGGGCAGGTAGGTTACTTTACGCGACCCTCGGCTCATCTGAGATGCCTGAAATTCATAGCGCCCGAGGGTGAGTGATTATATCATTGATGGGAACACTGCCCGTGCAAACTTGTGGAATTGAGCTGGGCCTAACACGGGGGGCAAAAACCGAGGCACATGATTGCCGTGTGCCTTAATTGCACATCCAACGCACATTCCCTCGCATGTAGTCACAGAGTTAACAAAGTCATGTCACAGGTCTTTGTTAGACAAAGGACACATAAAGGCTAAACAAACGGCAGGGCAGGATTCCCAGCACCGGGGAAATCTTTCCTGCCCTTTATCTCACCTTTGTCCCTTCTTTGTGTAGCAACAAAGCCTTGTTGACCTGTCACACTGTCTTTGTATTGAGGATCAACATCTGCGCGGGATGTGCATTTAAGGCACACAATAATTGTGTGCCTGGGTCTTTGCCCGTCGTGTAAGTACAATATCTATCGCAGTTTTTCAGGAACCGATAATTCCAACCAGAGAGAACAATGAGTTGTCGAAGAGGATACAAAGACTTACCAGCGATATACGTCCACCGATTGCCATCAAATTAGGGGGGATACGGTGTCAACCACTGGAAGTCGCTGGGAGTTCCCGCCCAGGTAGATCCGCTGATTCCCATTGAAATTTGGTGAAATGCGCTGTAACCTAGCGGGACTGGTTGAGAATTTTCACACAAATACCTCCATCCATTTCCATCGGAATGCAGCGGAATGTGGCGGAATCCACTGGAAATCAGCGAGGATTCTTGCGCAAATATCTTCAGTCATTTCCAGCGGAATCTGTTGGAACTCACTGCGCAACAATCTCGCTTGCTGAAATGCCGGCGGAGCACGATGCCGACCGCTGCCGATCAGCCGGTTGCCACCTCCGCGTGTATTAACCGTTCTTTAACGAGATGCCTCGGATTGTTTGCATCTCTTTGGTTTAGTCCCCATTCAGGATATCCCCTTCCTTCTCCCTCTTCTCTCGATCTGAAGCTTTGCTTTTGCTTCCCCACGCGCAGCTCACAATCAATCAATATGCCTGTGCACCATTTAATGGAAATGAAAAAAAAAAAAATCACACAATCCCCAGAACTCCACTACGGCGCAGCTCAAACTCACCTCAGTTGACATCCCACCTCCGTTCAAAAACTGTGAGCGATTGAACTATCAAGAAGGCTGTTAAACTGCGGGAACCTTATCGCACAGCCCGCAGCTGCACAATATAAGTCCCCCATAAAACCCACGCATTCGTCTCCTTCCCCCCTCATCTCTCTATGCTTCATCCGCCAACGATTTCGCCGCCGTGCCGGTTCAAGATCCTCAATTCATCAATTTTAACGCGTAAATTTCTAGTAACAACCGCAATTCCCACTCGGCAGCCAACGCTGTGCCCTAAAACTCAATGCGCCGCCCCACTCCTCTCCGTCTGCTCTTCGTGACCTAGTGTTGGTCCGCTCCCAAGTTTCAGCCCCGATTTTCCCAAGTGCCAGTCTCGACTACGTTATCTTGCTCCCCGTCCCACTAGCAAACTTGCCCTATCCCTCTACATGGCTCCCTGCACCAATCAACGCTACGAAACCGCCTCGTCTATGGGAACCTGAAATTCCAACTCACGCGACGACGGACATGAGAGCTCCTTGAGATCAGTGCGATGATGAAATCATTCAGTGTTCGCCCAAGGCCCAAGGCCTTAAAACTCCAAGGCCTTAACCAGCCCTTGGCCAAGGCCTTCACGATTTTTGGGAGGAATTTCCGCCCTTGGCCAAGGCTTGGAGCATTATCACATGTATACTGTTAAGTTCTTTACTTTTTCCCCCCATGTTTTAGATGTCCGTCTCCAACTCAACCTGCTAGTAATGACACTCGAGTTGTTGTTTCGGGGGACAGAGAAACTGCCCGCGCGCAAGCCGTCTGCACAGGTCATGGGATGGGAAGAGGTGGACAAATATGGAGGGAGATGGACAAATACGGAGGAGGATGCGCGCCCCGACGACGGCGCCATTATGATTGAAACTGCCAAGGACGGTAAATTTGACACTTCAATCTATCGTTTTTAATACCGCTTGGATGCGTGGGAAGAATCAACCAAGGCCTTGGAGGCACCCTTGGCCAAGGCCTTGCCCTTAACCAAGGCCTTGGATATTCTGGAACCTCCACCCAAGGCCTTATGGGCGTTCACTGAAATCATTCCCATGTGGGGAATGAATTGTTTTTCTTCTTTTGAAGGTCCCCACTGAGCATTGCGGCGTTCGATTGCGTTCCCTGCACTGATTCCGATTTGCGGGAGAAAGCATTGGGCGATAGATATATTTTTCCCTTTCGAATTCGAACATCGTCTTTATTATATCCCGCGGAGTTGGCTCTGCAATTCCGCATGCGGAATTCAAAGTTTATCTTCGCCACTGACCCACCTGCCGGAGCGGAGCGGAGGCCTCATCTTGTATTACTGAGTGGATGGGCAACTGCCGGGTCCATGACGGAATCAAAGTTCCGCGTCAATCATCAATTTGATTGCCATTGAGACGCGCGTCGCTCCGAACGCTCCTTTTAAGTTAATCCACTTCCTGATTCTTCAAATTGCTTCCCTCAAAATTGCTTCCCTCTCAGATCGCGCTCGTTCCAATCACAAGGTCGTCAAATGCCCACTCTCGCCGCCACCGAAGCCTCCAACGCGGGGTTCGCGCCCTCGTACATTCCCGTCGCAGTGTTTGCCGGCGGAACCTCCGGCGTGGGCCAGGGGGTGGCTGAGGCCCTCGCGCGCCAGACAAAGGGCCGTGCGCACATCGTGCTCATTGGGCGCAACGCAGACGCAGCAGATAAAATCATTGCAGGATTTCCGAAACCAGTTGGCGAAGACGAGTCTGGGTGGGCACACGAGTTCGTTGCGTGTGACGCCAACAGTATGGTGGCCGTTCGCAATGTTTGTGCGGAACTGCGCTTGCGATTGAAGCGGATCAATTTTTTGGTTCTGACTGCTGCGGGTCCGAGGGCGAACTCGTTAACCGAGTGTGGGGAGACCGCTGAAGGGCTGGATGATCATCTTTCTACACGGTTTGTAATGTTCTTCGTCTCTCCAGTTTTCCCTCCAAGCTAATCATAGTCCCTTGTAGTTACTTCTCGCGTTATCTTTTCTCGAAGGAATTGATGCCTCTGCTTCTGAGCGCACGGGAGCAAGGACAGCACGCGCATTTGATGACGGTTCAGGGAGCGGGATTTGGCGTAAAAATAGTAAGCAGCGACTTTGGGCTAGAGGAGGCAAGACGCAGCAGCATTAAGTTCCTGGGAAGGGTCTTGATTGTCAGTTTCAAACCTCCGTCGTTCATCTGCGTTCTGATGTTTTTGTGACTCTAGTCTATCACGGCAATAAAAGCGGGGGTCCGCGGAGTGGCGTACAACGATGGACTCGTCGCCGTATGTTGCATCTTAATACCTCCCACCTCTTGAAAAACTAACTCTGACGCTTTTGCGTAGTGGTTCGCCGCTCAGCACCCTGAAATCGCCGCCACGCACATTAACCCAGGGCAGGTCCGTACCGTCGGTGCGGTCATCGAGGGAGGTTGGCTTCTAGCGCCGCTCGTCTGGCTCATCAAGCGTCTCCGTAACTTGATCACGGTCTCGCAGGTGCGTGTTCCTCCTCATCCTTCCTTGCAACTCTTTGCTCTTCCCCAAATATTCAATTTAAAAAAACATTTGATCATCAATTCAGGACGAGAACGCCCAATATATGCTTCACGGACTCCTTGACGCTGATCGCGGGCTCTTCATCCGCGACATGCACGGCGACATTGTTAGCGCACACGTCTTCAGTCCCGATCACAAGGCCCGTTTTACGGGCGATTCGCCGACGGCGCGGAAGGCGGTAAGTTTCTTGTTTCTTTATTCTGGGTTTTCGCTTCTTCATTCGTTGGATTTGCTGACGACGACCCTTGGTTGTACAGGGATACCTCAACGGCGTGTCAATGAAGGGCTACGGAGGGTCAGACGCGAACATCGCGGCGTTGATGGAGTATACGGAGCGGGTGTTGGCAGAGATTAAATGAAGAGGTGGATCGGTGTTGATGTTTATTAATCTTGACGCCAAAGAACCAAAAAAATATAATCGTATCTGTTGCGCCAAGACGGCTTAAGGCCGAGGCCCCTCGCCACTACTGCGTCGCGTAGCTAGGGAAGTTGTGCTGCTTATCGCCGTCCGGCCAACTAATTTATTAGCTCCTCTTAAGACCTACCCGGTCTAGACCGAAATTGGTCTTAAGATGTGAGGGTCTTAAGACGTTTATCCCTTCAGCCCGGGCACCTACACTTACCTACCTACGTTATTGTTATACGCCATCGCTGCATGATACCTCGGATAATCACTTAAGCTCCCATGTCCAATAGAACTTGAGATTTTGAACCAAACTTAGGATGTATTCAAACTTAAGATCGTAAAAGTGAAGGTCAAGTATTGAGGTTAAAAACATCGAATTTGGGTTGTAAGAACTCGAGACTGAGGTTGTGGAAAGACTTAGGTTCGGTCCTTGAACTCGAGGACTCGGACCCGCAGGACTTGAGTTCTATAGTCGAGGTGGCTTCAGTTCCATAGCACATGTTACATCAATTGAAATGGTACATACCTTTATTGGTTCAGATAAGTCAAATTTCGTTGAAATACCGACAGCCTGAGCGTAGCGTTGCCACCGAGGTAAGGTTTAATTTGGGTTGGCGTGGTGTGATGGTATTGGTGGACAAGGCAAGGTGATAAGGAGAGACGGTGAGTGGGCCTGGAGGCGAAATCATAGTAGAGAACACAGTGAGAGGGGCGGTGGACTTGGTCAAAGGAGAGGTGTGGCCGTGCGACGTCGGCACTTTAAGTGAAAGAAATTGATGGCGTCCCTTACATTGTCATTTTCCCCATTGTTCGACTTGGGCATCCGTCGCCACTTACCTTCACACCACCACTACTACTCCCTGTGCCACTATGCATGGAGTGCCATGGCATCTCTTCTCTTCTCCACTGACCCACCAAACTCCCCGCCACCCACATATGTTCCGGCGCCGGCCGTACGGCATTTAATACTGAGAGGTGGCAAGAGCGAGAAGGGGGCGCGGAGACATACGGCGGGAAAGGTATGTGATACCTTATCTGTTCCTAAGCTCTTCCACCGAATTAATCCTCCCCTCAGCTCCGTGCATTGCTCTGTGCTAAAAGTCCGTGTCTACAGCGGGTGGCAACTTGAACCGTTTGGTGTTATATGTGTGTGTCTCTCTTTTTCCCTGTCTGTCTGTGTCGAAGTACTGAGACATTGTCGTTCATGATCAGTGACACGTCTGACCGTCGCGGCACAATGCATCCACCGCCGGGAGACTCCCGAGCTCAGCCGCTCCGTATGTTGTACTTCTCTGCCTGTACTCGCGCCGCTAACATATGGGTGTGCATAGACTATGTGTGGTAGGGTGTCTTTGACCGGTCCATCATGCCCATCGCCATCGTAACACCCGCGCTACTGGAGTACCTGCGAGTGCCGCCCGTTATAGTGCGGTGTTGCATCATCTATCCAAATTCAATTACATTGAGCTGTGGTTTATTGATGGGCGAACTTAAGTCGTTTCGGAGTACTTAAGTGGAAGGATGGACTTGAGTCTTTCGGCGGGACTTAAGTTCTGAGCTGAACTTAAAGGGTGCAGCAGGACTCAAACAAAAGCAGGGACTTAAGATGTTGAGGCAGTCGTACCGCCGCCATGCATGCGGGGCGGTATGGAAGGGGCAAAAAACTTAAGTTGTCGTGGACTTTAAGACCTGCACCTCTCAAGACTTGAGTTGATCTAGACCAGCTAGGTCTTAAGACAAGCTCGTCCTATTTCATGTCCGGCGGTTTCAGGGAGCCCACATCCCAGCGAGCGTCACTTTCCGTCTGCGAAGAACTCGAATGACGCAAGAGATTAATTGTGGTTCACATACGTGAAAGGTCATTGACATACCCTGTACGTGCCGATTCGATCCCCCTGTCGACATATTATATCATACGGGAAAGGTCATTGAGATCCCACGTAGGTCGCCCCCACCGTACGGCATCGGCCTCCCCGAGACGCTCAACCGTCGTCTCGTTATGCCCCGGGTAGGCCGGCAGCAAGCGAAACCGAGGAGCCGTGACACCCGTCCTCTCAAGTACCGGAGGCCCATCAACCTAACGACCCTCCGGTCGAGGACCGGGTTCGAGAAGATAGAGCTTCTGGGCGCCCAGCGGGGGTTGCGAGTCGGAGGGCAACCTGATGAGGTCGTTGCCACCCAAGGGGGGTCAAGGATAAGAAATTACCACATGGGGTAGATGGGGGGGAGGGATCGAGGGTGCGGTGAAAAAGAAATTGTAATGCAAATTCCTTTGCCCCCTGGAAGGTCCGCTGGGGAGTTTGGGATCCATGCAGGGCCTCCAACATGATTTAAGAGTATAACTGTGCTATTACAGGCCTCACATTAGCAAGGTTGGGTAAGGTTGGGGCACCGCGATCCGTTTTGAACCAAGTTTCAACCGACCCGTGTAAATGTTAAGTGCCAGGACATCGATGGTTCAACGAGAAGGCTTCTTCTCACATATGGTGCTCTTATTTTGCTATAAAATTACTGCTACAGCCATTTCCTACTGCCAAAATATCGGAGCTCGATATTCCGCCGCCTCGGATATCTTTCTCTAAAGGGTAATTTGATAGCATCACCATTACGTAGGGGGAGGGGTAGACCCGAAGTCCTGAAAAAATAAAATTGCAGGTGATATCGTCTTTTTTTATCTTTGATCCCCCTTGCTGCCACCACTCAGCCTGATGCAATTACCCAATCATGAGTCGCAGTATACCTCGTCACTTCGTAGGATGCGGATCTTCGTCGGGTGATGGGTGATCTTGGTCTTTGATGCGGTAGGTTCGTTTTTTCACCATCTTTTGCAGGGTATATATATAGGTGAAAAACTTCTCGTGGGTCTGGGGAATTAAAATGGTACAGTCGAGTCCTCAGGAGGTCTTCCAACAACTCCCCCCATCAGCAGAAAATTTGCAACCTCCATTTCAAGTTTTCCACCACAAATTCACTAGTTTTTCAGCTGAAAATAGTGGTGAAAAACTTGAAACCTGGCTTAAAACTGACATGTTGAATCGAAGAATTACATAAGGAACGGAAGGTAGAAGGTAAAAGAGAGGAGAATCACGTGAACTGTTTCGCCAGCTTGTGTGCTTGTAGAACTGTGTGTACCCTTGAGTGGCACAAGGGATGGTGCAAGCAGAATGGAGCCCCAGAGAAGACAGAAGTTGTTCAAGTCGAGTCGGGGTGCTCTGCAAAGCGATGGATTGAAGAGAAGAGTTACAGCCAGTGTTGCACCAGGGGAATTGAGATACTTCAACCCGCATTCCAGTCTATTGAGGTATTTACATTTGCACCACATCCTCAGCTTTATAGATCTCTCTCACCATTTTGCCAGTGTTCTAAAATCAAGCGCGATCTCGATTCCATCAAAAAGAAAGCAAAGGAGGAGCGCAAAAAGAGACCCCGTGTTACTGTCCGCCGCATCGACCTGGAAATATGCACTCTCGAATTCCCGTCGGTACACTTTGGCCGTTCATGGTTGGACTCGAGTGGTACAAGGCCACTATTGAAGGAAACCGTGATTTGGAGGACGAGTTTTCCATGTACACACAGAATCCGGAGGGTTTTGGCGACGAGGGGTACTCGGCTGATAATGAGGAGGAATAGGCTCGACTTTTGTCTACTATTATGTTACTACCTGTTCTGTTCTACGCCCGGAACTCTGTACACTGTGAATTCCAAAGTCCAGGCTAGGATTGCCCCATGCGCGCACAGTGAAATTCTACAAACTGATGCAGATTGTGATCGTTGTAAACCCTCGTATTCAGAATTTAAGTTCAAGGCTGTGGACACCAATTCAACGCTATTTGTGAGTCATCTTTATATTGGAGGCCCCATGCTTGAAAAACCACACAAGTTTATTCAACCCGTGCACAAATAATCGGCACAAAATGGGCAACCACTTGAGCCCGATGCGACGGATAGAATCATATCCCACCAATTCTGCTCACTATTTCCTGGATCTTAGGTCTATTACAATAAAGCCGACCGAGGAAATACATCTGAGCCCAATAAATAGCTGACAAAATATGGTGCGAGCGAGTTCCGCCGGGTTCATAATTGAGGCTTGGATGTATCTAGACCACAATGACGTCCTGTGGAAATGGTAAGGCGTAGGAGTTGGGTTTACGTTGACAACATACCCTGGAAAGGCCCGCAGTGAACCAGATCTTGAGCACAGTTCCATATTGGGTCTCCGTCTCTGTATCCACATCCACATCTGATTCTTCATCGTCAGAATCCAAACCATCAACGGGAACTTGTTGCTTCCAGTCGATTGTCAGGCGGCAGGCTTGGGAGAGGACAGCACTTATTCTTCCTGGACCGATGTCGCCATCCCGGAGGAACTTGCCGTGGTCCCATGCGAAGACTTCCAGTTCAGGACTGTGGAGGACCGAGTCAAAGAGGAACGCCCCCAGGTGAATTAAAACTTACTCGCATCCACCGAATATCTAGAAGCCATTGAGGTCGTTCCAAACCCGGTTGGTGGTGTGTAAGGATGTTGTAGATCTGTCCCACATATCGTGTGCCCCCGGCGTCCATCTGTACCAGAGAACTAGCGGCATCTGTCATCGAAGCGGAGCTAGCAATGCGCCGGCCGTCCAGGATAAAATAGGAATGGACAGTGACGGATCCATGCAAGAAGAAGTGAGGAGTATCGCTCCCAATTTTGGCAGCGCGAGCGATAATGGGTATCGTCGGATAGGTTGAGTTGTAGTATTCAAGAATACTGCGTTGAAGGTAGGGGAGAATGTCACAGTGGACAGCGAGCCCAAGTGAGAACTTTGTATCAACTGTGGACAAGATAAGTTTACGACTCGAACAACGTCGTGATTACGTACGATCAACACAAGGGTCTTCAACCTCGGTCGTCATCGAGGCTAGGGTACCGCGAACATCACCATCGGTGGCGAGGACCAGGCGGGCATTTGCAGCGACGCACTGCTCCTCGGGAGTGAGGCCCTCGCGACCCTCCTCTTGAGCGAGTTGAGACAACTACGGGAGTTTTGAGCCATCCGATAACGAAATCAGAACACAAAGGGCAAGAGAAAGGGACTCGCGACCTCACGAAGATTGGCGTCCCGGTGGAACTCTCGGAAAAAGGTCACTTCGAGTTCCCCGTCGCCGTGGTTATTTGTGTCATAACTTTTGAGAAGTTTATTCAATCGTTCACAGAGAAACGTCCAGAAACCATAGACTGGGCCGAAATCGCGAATAATCTTGAAAATATGAGTATAATGGAAGTTGGGCTTCACGAGGTCGGGGTGATTCTACAAGATAAGATATCATTCAGAGGGGAGGAACGAGAAAAGGCGGGGAAAACATTACCGGCAGGAAACCCGCCAGATAATCTTCGAGCAATTGTTGCGCTCATGGCAGCGTCGCGACATCGATGGTTCCAGCCAGGAGAATTTTGCAGCAGGTGGCAAGCTTCAAGAGAAGATCAGGATCGTTCTTGAACATCCTTATAGGCTTAGGGTCCGGCGTTGGGTTTTTACGCTCTTTGGCCGTCGTGGTGCCGTCGGCGATCCAATTCTTTTGCCCCTTTTCTTTTGCCTCCCGTCTTTTCATCGCTTCGTCGTGGTCCGCCTCTGCAACCGGAAACCATTCTGTCCGGATGTGAGGTAGCTGTGGTAATTTCAGAGAAGGATCCGTGGACATTAATCAAAACCTACGATGAGCGGAAGAAACACGAGTAGCATCCCCTTCCACTCGTCAGAAGTCAAATTCCCGCCCGCGGAATAGCCCACTTTGCTGGGTAGTCTGGCGACCCAGGAGGGCATTTCAAGCTGGGGAACACCATCAGGGTCGATGCAGAAGGAAAAAATAATGCCGACATCTCGCCGCTTGTAAATATTCGTGGATTTGATCAATTTCTCGTGGTTTAAGTGCTGTACTTTTGCGCAGTGCCGCGGGGTCTTTGATCCACGCGTCGAGTCATTGGGTTTTTACGACACCTTGAAATGTTAGTCTCGACCACAAGGATGATGATATGAACATACCCAGAAAAATGCAGTGCATCGGGTCGATAATTATTTGACGTACGGGATCGAAGTAGGGGAGGTGTGAAAATTCATAGTATTTGGTCCCGTAGGTACTAGCAAATGTATCTCGCGCCTTCTTGTCGTCTTCAGGAATCTTTGCGTATTCAGCCGACTCACGTCGGTGTTGTTCGCCGTCTCGAGCAGTGAATGCTACAGCACCAAATTTAGACAGTTTCATACGGACATTGAGGATGTGTACCATCGACTTTCATGCCAGCAGCCGTCTGGATATCGTCATGGGTGCATGGGAATTTCTTCGATCGATGGTCGGAAAATCCGCCGCACACGCACATCGCCGGATGATCACAGCACACCGCTATCAGAATGATACGTACTCGACGCCCTGGAAAGGATCAGATGCATCAAGCAGGCGAACATTAGAGACAGGACCAAGAAGTACCTTGTGGATATTTTGGAGTTTTCACAAATATGCCCTCGTCGTACAGCATCAACAAATCGGCAACAGTAGCAGCCATCCCACGCTGGAACTCATCCGAGGTTTCGCCGTGAGGGCCCAGTGAAAGCTTGGTCAAAAGTAGATTGCGTGGTCGGTATCTATGACCTTCATGAACGGGACAATAAAAGCCTGCGTGGAAGAGAAAACTAACCGACGATGGTGTGGCAGCGCAGCGACGCAGAACGAGGCCGTCACCGGTCGTGTGAGTACCGGCGTCTTTAGTTTGACTAAAGGAAAAACTTTGGAGTTGAAGAATCAGGGACGAAATATGTGCACGAAATAAAGTATCGTACCCATCTTCTCCGAAGCATAACCCAATGCGCAGTTCATCTGGGTCCGGGCGGTCCGGCGCGATGTCAAAAAATTTACGGCCGTCGGGACCCTTCAAAGATTGGCAAATTTTGCCATCCATGATGTCGGACATCTTGCCAGGGATGGGCTTGCGCGTGAGATAAGACTCGCAGGCGATTTCGTTACCGTCACGGTTCAAGAGCTCGACAATCTGTGTCGACGGGAGAAGATGGGGTGACTGCAGCACTGGTCGGGGTTTGGGTGGAGACTTTGGGTGGCTGGATGCAAGTAATGAAACCGGTGCTGACGTTGATGGAGGGGCGGTATTAAATAACGATATCTGGCACTTCGGAACACATCAGATCATCGGGCGCATTTTCGGGATATGCGCGGCGGCATCGAGGACAAATGGCACGGATTTCGGGGTCCTCGTTGATACCGAGCCGTTTGAATGTTGTTGTGAGGGTAACGGGGACTTTATCTTCGGATTTTATGGTCCCCAGACAGATGAAAATGTTTCGCAACACTTTCAGGAGGAGATCACAACAGTGGTGGGGGGCGTGGAAGTGAAGATGACACCATGCGATGGCAAGGAGAATAAGTTGCCAGAACCAGAAAGGGGATTCTTCTGCCAGGTTCGCGCACAGGCCGTAAGAGGTTTGGCAACTGGTTTGGGTCGGAAGTGGGGACTGGGCCGCTGGACTGCTACTAGCATTGGGTAGCCACTGAGCGGATGGATGCGAAGGCGCGAGAACAGAAGGAGATACATCTTGATTTACATCCGGCATGTCGCTGTCGACTTGGCGGGAAATATCAAGCGGGGTGTGGGTGAGCGTGAGGGCATCTCCATGTCATGGTCAATTAAGTGCTCGCCGGGACCCATCTCCACATCCGATCCCGGCGCAGTCAATTGCGGAAGCTTTCTCCGGCAACTTTCCATTTCCATAAATGCGCGTCCAGGGACGGCTGTTGCAGTAGGTAAGTTTTTCTTCCTCTTCTCTTCTTTGTCGCGGGTCAAGTGGTCCTTTTTAGTGTCAGGGTGATTTTTTTCCGATCCAGGACCACATTTAGTGCAGGAACAAGTCCACAAGATTTTTGCACTTTGTTTTAGCCTTTTTCTGGGACCTCAAAGTTATAAAAGGGTTGGAAGAAACAAACAGACGACCAACAGAGCTGTGGCCTTGCGA
This sequence comes from Mycena metata, assembly GCA_029378385.1. Taxonomy (NCBI): domain Eukaryota; kingdom Fungi; phylum Basidiomycota; class Agaricomycetes; order Agaricales; family Mycenaceae; genus Mycena; species Mycena metata. Next base: position 449,047 of record JARKIB010000056.1, read on the forward strand.
AGCACTACCAGAGTCAGACGGCATCGCCGTAGAGAGCAGAGATCAGTCGAGTCGAGCGCAAGCAAAAATGCCAGAAAATCACGTCAGGATAGCCGTTCAGACCTAACCTACACAAACCTCAACAGACGTAAGCGTGCTGACCTTAACATGCGGTGTGCTAACCCGAGCTTAACAGAGCTCAACTGGGGGACGGCGAGGTCAGGGTTGCACAGGATCATTTTAGGTCTGCATAGGTACGGTCAACAGACTGGCACTGTCTAGTTTTACCTAACACACAGTGAATCCTACTCTTTCTTACATGGTGCTCATGCTGCATCCACAATCTTACCCATAACATTTGAGTTCAGAAAGGTTTTTAGTTCGCAATGACGGGCGAGCAGTGGGCATCTTCTCACTTAGCTTGGTTCTTACTGTTCATCCTCGGATGGCCGCCAGGATCTTGGTTTCTCGTTGAAACGGCGTGTCACTGAATGTGCTGCCATCTGGCTATTATCTGCACTTTTTAGCAATAGTCTGTCTAGACGCTACTAAGTAATAATACAGCCGTCTAGACGGGTCAATATACCCACTAGAACTCTGTTCGGTGGTACAAAGGAGAGTCAGAGTGAGCCCCGGCTGCTGGCTGTAGTATTAGTACAGTGCTAGGCACGGTTACAAGTGTTACACTGAAGTACACATACCAAGGAGGTCTATACGGGGTCTAGTACCTCAGAATGTCAATTACCCTATCAAAGGAGCCAACGACTGCACAGGAAAGCCATAGTCTTCACCAGCAGAGCAAGCAACATGATAGGGTCTGTCTAGATGAGTCGGCACACTAGGCTACAGGAGTATAGAACGACTCAATAGGTGGTCTAGATGGCAAAGTACCGCGTCTAGACGGTGCAAGGAGCTTAGGGATATAAGGAGGGGTCGCCCTGAAGTGCCCCTCTAGCCAGTCAGGTGACCAATGCGACGTGGTCAGCGTTGGGACGCCACAAGCACAAACATGAAGAAGGAGTTGTTGTTGAGATGTAGCCATGGGCAGACGTATATATGTCTAGTCCGTGTGCTATCGGGGTATCCGAGCGGATTGGTGAGCAGTCCGGCGTCGGGGGATGGAGTTTTGCAAATTACAAGGTTCCGGGAGCTGTCTAGACGACCCAAACTGGCCATATACCCGAACTGGGCCCCCAAGATCGTCATCTATATGACTTTCTGGCAAGTCCAGAGCCAGCATAGACCCGGTTAGCCTTCCGAGGATGACCGCATGACCAGAACATCGGCCTGTTTTACTCATTTCTCTTTACCTCATCTCTTTCTCTCAGAATCGTATATAAAGTGTCATAAAATACCGCAACAGACCAGTTCATGCCCCGCTCATCGTTACAACGATTCAGGTGTGCTCAGGCCACTTAGCAGAGATTAAAGTACCGTCTCTCTCTGTGTAACAGAACAGTAGTCTATAAAATTGCAGCGTTGCTTGTTGGATCCAAAACTTTTGTGTGAACTTATAAGCAAAGCTTCGCATTGGGAGACTGTGAGCGGCTACTGTCTCCACCTATAAATCAGGACCGTACGCACAATGAAGGCTTGAGAACTGTGACTGTTGTCGCAAGTGGACTCTAGCAGGGCATCCGCATTGGGTGACCAGGAAACACCTCGCTAAAACCGACCACGCCCGGCACAGCACTTTGGGAGAACCCTGGGACAACCACCGGTCGTCTAGTTATGTTGGATAGTACTTTGAGGTCCTTAATAAGCCCAAGTGTACGGAAAAGAGCTTGGATTCAAGGGAGTCTGAGTCTGCCGCTAGTTCTCGAGAGGCTAGCAAGTGCAATAGAGGCCGTCTAGACGAAGCAGCATAGCCCTTGAATGGGATTTTCAGTCCAAATCTACACCTCCTCGCCTAGGCACCTGTACTTCGGTGCGATTCCTAGTAACAATCCTTTATATAAACCTGTGCATCCTTCCCTGGAAGTCTTGTTTAGAAGCCAAGCAGCCAAGCCAACTAGCGTCTAGACACTGCATTTTGGAGACATTTTGAACGCATAGAACAACTATACGTGCTCTAAACATCAGATCCGCAGTCACATACTACGACTCAGGACCCGAACTCATCGAGGAAGACGTGCTAAGTCCCCCGTGAGTCAGTTTAGATAGGATTGGGTTGGTGTGTGTGTGTTTTGTGTGTGGTGTGTTAGTTGTTCAGCTAGCCCGCATTCAGAGCTTAGTTTAGCCCATTCCGTAGTCAGCGCATCTTGCCCGTTTCATTGTCACCTCTTCCAATAATTCTTTGTGAAAAGCCGCTGTTCCTCGTAGGCGCTGGACTCCTGTAATCTTGGCCGTTTACTTGCCGCTTGCGTCACCGGTCTCGAGACCGTCCTGTGTGCTGCTTTTTTCATTACCCTTCTCACACATCACCGGATACACTCCTTCTCTTCCTGTTCCTTCCATCCATCAATTGTCCTGCTCGTGCTCATTTGCCGCTCGCCGTACCCGTTCCAGAGGCCATGCCCGTGTGCTGCCTCCCTCGATTATTCATCTCATCCATACCCAACACCTTCTTTGTGCCTTACTTTTTGCTGATTCCTCATCTACCCATACATTGCTCATACATTTTCCTCCCCGTTACCCTCGTCAGCCCTTCGCGCAGCTCTGTCTGGGGTGGAGCCGGCTTCGCGCCTTTGGCGCAACCCATCTCGGGGTGAGCTCCGCTCTGGGTAGTAGAGTTGGGTTGCGCTCCACGCACTTGCCGTCTGCACCCACTTCTCTCTTTCCAGCCACACGCTCAGAGCCGTCCGTCACTCGACGCGCTTTCTGACTTGTTGACGCGTTGAGGCGGTCGCGCGCAAAGCGCACCCTCACACTCACTTCAGTAGCACAGCTACCCGAAGGGCGGTCGAGTGGCGGAGCCTTACGGCTCTTCCCCCACACCCTTTTATCCTGTGCATTACTGGATCACGGGTCTTACTTGTATACCGTATACTCACTTCAGGCTACCGTGAAGTATACCCTCTAGGGCCAATTAGTTTACGTGGAATAAATGGCCCAAGAGGGTGGTTTTGGGAGTGGGCATACCATGGGATATGGGAGGTACCACAGTCCAGGGCAGAAGTGGTGACCATGGTACCTCCAAGTTTTACCTGTGGTACCTCCCATAGGGTATTTTTGGGTCAGGACCCCCAAAACCGCCCTGAATCAAAACATCAAAAGGGGTCAATCTCAAGCATCTGGGCACCGTTTGGGCTACCCAAAGGCTTGTCGGAAAGCCCTCGCTCAGGGCTTTCTGCCAGTGAAGTGGGCACCACATCAGAGGACATTGTTTTTTTGCCATCAGCATACCGGGCAGCCCGTCAATCGGCTCTGGAGCAGGCATCCGGTGGGTGATTGGGTTGGTACTGGGCTCGTTGGAAAGCCCTAGGCTAGGGCTATTGGTGGGTAAAATATCCGGGTAGTCTGAGCACTTTGATGTTTCCTGGCAGCGTACCGGGCAGCCAGTAAATTGGCTCTGGTGCGGGCATCCGGTGGGTTGGCCTGGTACTGGGCTTGGTTCTTGCTAGGGCTATCGGTGAGTAGATATCATTATTTTTATTTTTATGCTAACATTGTAAGATGAAACAAGGTGACCCATCAAATGCCTGCTTCATACTTGGCATGTTTAGACTTCCCAGTCAGATTTGTATGTGGTATAATCACATCTATGGTACCTCCCATTGCCTCATGGTACCTCCCACCATTCCGTGGTACCTCCCACTATTTTTCTTCATCTTGTGGTACCTCCCATCATTTTTATCATCTCATGGTATCTCCCACCAATCTATTCTTATCCTGTGGTACCTCCCATATCAAAAGCGGTCACTCTGCCTATCAACCCAAAAAGGAAACATTATAGAATTCAACTTTGTATTCTTCAATATGTCAACGTATAACCGGGATGTGAGTTGTTTAGCTTTACTAACTATCTTTGGCACATTACAGCTGTTTGCAAAATTGATGACAGTAGACATTTTTGGCAAACAATTACAAACTTCTGATCTCCTCACTTTCCAGCGCAGTTTGGCTTCCTCTGAGTCGTTTTGGGAGATCTTTGGCTTTCAGAAGTTATTTCTTTCAGCCAAAGTCTTGTTTTCCAGCCTCAAATCGGCCGAAATAATCGAACTCCTGGTCCGCTTGATCGGCGCCCACACAGTCATGTCAAATAGTCTTTCGTTTGCCTTCTCCGGGTTTGCTCCGGGTTACCTTGAGCATGAAGGGTCGTCGCCCCTGAAAGAGTGTGAAAAGTCCAACTAACAAGCCCCTGGGTAACAAAGACCCATTCGATCCCTCTCGGGATTCTTCCGTCACCGACTCACCGGGCGGTGAGACTGTTAAGTTGCTCTCAGTTTCTGCCTGTAGTTTTTGTGGGCGCTATAAGGTGCTATATAAGTAAATGTTCTGGTTAGAAAAACGGTCTTTCTTATAAAAATACAACAAGTTGTCTACCACAACATTTCTTTGTCCCAGAATGTGCACCGTCAAATCCAGTGGTCATCCCTCGTCCAGCCCTCACCCCTCATTGCCTCTTTCGAGCCCGGCCTCGTGAACTCCACGTCGCATGCTTGAGCAGTCGGCGGGGACGCACCTCAACCTGCCGAACACTTGTGTGTGTGAGTGTCAGGAATATTATTGTGCAGTCAGAGTTGGCGCAGATAGACTCGTTCCAGCGCCCGCGCCGCACTGTACCGCAGCCGTACCCTACATATCCTCCCCCCATCTACAGTGTGGTCGCCTTCCCCTTCCCCAGTCCGTAGTCATAGACCTGGACCTACCATTGTCTCAACAGATTTTCAACGGTCTATCTTGTCCGGTTCCGGAGGTCTGTGCGCCGAATGCAAATTTGGTTAGCAATGCACCGGCAATTCGAATGGTGCTTACAAGAGAGTGGAGGGATCGAGAGTTTGAAGGAAAGAAAGGCCGGCGGGCATGGAACGCGGGAATGCATTCCAGCTGCGTAAATTCAGTCAGCTCTAATTCGGGCTCTGCAAAAACAAAAATTATAAAGGCTGTCCAACCCCCTGCGTTATCCACTCGTCAGCAACCCAAGGCCTGATGATGAGCGCGGAACACACACGCAACATCCTGCATCTGTACATCCTGTTCTGGCAGCCGCGACAGAATTTGTCTGCACAGATGCACAGATACACCGTGGTGTAGTGTATACCCCACACGATATTCAACACCGCTTCAATCTGCGCACCCACATCTGCGGGTATGGACAGGTGGAGGGAGGGAGAGGAGGTGGAAGCAAGGGAGACACACCCTGTGCCGTCTCTGTCGATATTGCACGCGGATGCAGAAACACCGCTGGGTCAAATGCACAAGAAGCAGATACAAAAGCCTCCGCACCCGCGTCTCCTCAGCAGACGTGTGTGCAACTCTGGAGTGATGTGGACCAAGGGGGTGTCGATTCAAGAGTTTTTGCACGCCCTCAAATTCTGACGTGGTTTGGCGCGCTGATCATGAAAATCAATGTCCCGAGGCGAGGGGTGAAGTATTCGTTGAGCTAGAGAATAAAAGATTATTCCCATATCGGGACACCGGGTGAGCGGTCCGCCACCGTACAGCCACCACGTGAAAAGGGTGTTTATTCAAAAGAACACAAAAAAAATGTGTAGCTGTTGGCAAAAGATCATTAGGTGTACTGTATGCTCACAAACCACAAAAGTCATGCATATATGGTGTTTAATGCTCAAGCTGTTCCAAATCCCGCTAATCTTTGACCGTGTGGGACATCAAAAACGTCCTAAAAAGGAGAATTACGGCAACGGGGGAGGGGGGGTCTGCCCAGACCTCTGAAAAAAAAGTTTAGAGGTCGGGTCCGGATTTCGCGAATCCGGATCCCCTTGATGTGGACGTTGCAAAATGGTACTTACCTTGCGCCCAGTCTTCGCGCGTTGCGTAGAACATCCGTCATGTGTGTATGCAGTATGAGTTCCATGAAAAAGAGAGCACTCACCGGTACACATCGGTGGCACCGCCAGTTGCTTCCAATCGACATGCCCGAAATCGCCAGTGAAAAGGCCTTGAATATCGCAGCTAGAACAAGAGACTCGAGGGAGGATTGAGCGAGGACCGAGGCAAACAGGGTAGGCAACTACTAATGTTTATGAAAAGGCCGAGAGAAGGGGTCCGCGTTGAAAAGGGTAGATGTGGTGAGCTGCGGAAGGTTGTGATGGTGGAAAGCAAGTGGCTGTTTGATCAAGCGGATCATGAATTGAATCATTTCGGCTGATTTGACTGCGGAAAACAAGAGGTGGGCCTAAAAAAACAATTCCTGTACTACCAAAAATCTCGCAAATCGACTCAGAGGAAGGGAAACGGCGCTGCAAAGTGGTGGAATCAAAACTTTGTAATTGTTTGCCAAAAGCCTCTACTGTCATCAATTTTACAAACAGCTGTAACACCTACAACAAGGTAATTGGCTGGAAAAGAGTCAGCTCTGGGAAAGTATTCCGTATTTTGCAGGTCAACAAGGGCACCAACCGAAAGATAGTGTAGATGACTCTGGTAACCCTTGATAGGCTCTACAAGATGGGGACAGAGATCACAGCTTCAACAAGGACTTTCCATTTTGGGACACTACCACTTTGCATCCCAAAAAGGAAGTTTTCAACCTAAACCCGGACCTAAGTCATAATTCAACTGTTTTGATGATTCAACACTGTATACATGGCTAGTGATGCCTTCCCAGGCCAGCTGGGACCAAATAAGCGTTGTTATAGTGTAATATAATAACTGGGTGAAAACTGTGAAAATTAGGAGATAATATTCTGACCACAGTAACCTGGGTATTTAAGAGCTGAAAGGCCTCCTGGATGGGTAACTGTTCTCCTATGATATGACAACAGTTTTAAAGCCAAATATCGTAGGCTAGTGAAGAAGAATAGCATAACTAGACTAAAGAGAAAAAATAGCATTTTAACTTAGTATGCACTTCTCCATGATATAATGTCTTCCAAAACCAATCCTCTGGGGCCCCACAAGGAATTTATACCAGATGACTGTAAAATTAGCAACCAGGACATGCTACATCCTATAGTTTAATGTCATATTCTCCCATCTACTTGTTTGCCATATCTAGGATATCACAGTGATCACAGTGTCATTTGTGATGGCCTGAGTGCTATTAACCACTTCCCTGAGGTATAGGAAGAGTCTCGAGTCAAGGGAATGGCCAATATAATGTGGTAAACCTCGAAAATGTGGATGTCATTTTGTCCCTATTTATGCCTATTTGATGAACAGGGCACCAAGGGGAGTGTTTATTGGTCAATCTAAAACTGAATGCTGGAGTGGCTAGGTGGGTAGGCAGAGAATTCACAGGTTCTGTCAGTGCGTCCATGCAGCAAATGAACTCCGATATGCATTGGAACAGGATAATGAAACTGTCTGGCCGTGTGATTGAGTCTGGTGCATCTCAGGCAACTCGGCACACACATGATGTGCTGTCTGTATTCCTGGTCAAAATTGATGAATGAGATAGCGGAATAGAATGTTTATCAGGGCTGCTCAGCTCATAGAATTGAAGCCTATATAAATTGTACTCCGAAGCCCACATGAGGTCGGACATTCCTCATATTCGAAGTGACAGTGGGAACTGGAGAACAATCCGTTTTGCAAGTGTGTGTGACCCTGAGGCATATTCACAGATAGTTGGCAAGGACAATAATCGGCTTCAAAGCACAAAAACACGGTTGTTGGACTCACCCGGTAAATGAGATAACATGTTATCCAGGATGAGTTAATGTTGTTGTCAATCAAGAGATTGAGGCCTCCTCGAGAACCAAAGAGCTCTTGACTGGCCGTTTAGAGATGAATTTTACCACCGGGAAATTTGTCAAGAAGTCCCTGGAGTTTCGCCACTATCTTAGACTGCACTCTGCCAAGCACAGGCACGCACTGACCAGGATGGTTCTGTCGAGTCACTCTCTTGCAGTCGAGTGCCGTCGCTGGAAGGAGCGGGGGAAGCTGATCATTCCACGTGAATGGTGCTTGTGCCGGTTCTGCGGTACAGACATCGACACACACAATGTTCTTGTGTGACCACCGAAACTAGTAAAGATACACGAGATCTTCCTTGCCAAAATCTACGCAGAGGTCCCAGAGATTAATGGGAGGGCTACAAGTCCTTGGGCATTTTTCGTGGATGTACTTCAACAACGAGAAATTACATCCTTACTGGGCTGGTGTCTCTTGAATTTGGTTCGCATGCATCCTGCAAAAGGACGATGTGCAGCAGCTTCTGTGTACTGGTGGATTCCGGGGAATTAATCCGAGGGAGGAGGGGACTCCTACCATACACCAGCATTTATTTGTGCGGAATAGCAAGACTCATGCATATTTATGAATTGCCCGGGAATATTCAATAGAAAATCTGTGAAGAGTGAAGTAGTGACAAAACCACTGCATGAATTATGATACATCCGGTCGAAAGGTCACATTAGGTCTCAAGGGCTAAAAAGTCCAAGACCGGATGTTGCAGGCCACGCCACAGCTTCATTCTGACCCGAGTCTGTCACTCTCTGCATCATTTGACTTCAACTGCCTCTCTCTCCCTTTGCACCCAGGGGTCAAAACGATTGGGCTTGAATATTGAATTGTTCAACTAGGTCTATTACCCACATAATTGTAGCAGTATAGATGTACCCTACCTGACAATGCAGTTGATGCATGATGAATAGCAATATCCCACGATTCTTTTTCAGGTGAGAGCCCACATCAAACTCATCCCCCGTAACATAATTGGTTTGAAACACAGTTGGTGTTGTGCCACATATTTTGTCAGAAAATTGAACTGTGTTAGCACCCAATGATCCAAACTGAGCAATTCAATGGGATTTACTCTTTCTTTTCCTCTGCCAAGAAGCTCATAGCGTGGGATGCAAGAAATTGGATGCATCTGAATCGAGAGCCAGGAAGGTTTGCACAAGATCAATAAAAATGAGAATCAACTTGAATGGTATGCACAGGCTAAGCAACAGCACTTGAACACCCAAGATGCAAGGAAATTCGAAAAACACGGAAAACAGTGCCGTTAGAACAGTGTTTGGGTGCAAACCGTGAGAATCCAGGAAAGCCTTGTCCCGACCACCCTCCAAATTGGGGAATGCCCCCCCTCACAAAGGCTGTTTGCGGCCCTCTGGGAAGCCCCGTAAAATCACTCTAGCAATTTTCCTCAGTTAAGTAGATCCCAAAGTGAACTAAAGACTCTTGATATGTTAGCCAGGCCTTGGCCTCTAATACCTGACTTTTGACCTCTATTGGTGTCCTCTTGGTGCAGTTGGTACAATGCTTTATCTTTGTTTGACGTCGAATCCACGGGGTATGTGGTTCGATCCCCCGCGTTGCCTCCTTTTTGGACGCTTTGAACAGGTTTAAATCCTGTTTAATCACTACTCCATCACTTGTCCATCACGGATTAATTAATCACTGATTTAATCCGCGATTACCGTTGAGACGGCCCCTGATTAATCAAAACTCCTAGGGCTTCATCTTTGACATCTGAAAGAATTAGCCCTGTCTCGCTCAGTTCTGCACCGTTTGGGCAGTAAGTATGCTAGATAATTCGGGCTAATTCATATGCAATTACTCATAGAACCAAAACAACGAAATAAACTTATTTTCAATGAACTGGGAAATCGGGCTTGCTGTGCAGTAAATTCACGCCAGCACTCTCAGGTTACCTCCAAGTGCCGCAGTTTTTGATGCAGGGAGACTTACATGTCTTTCGATGAACATCATGGATGCAGATGACTGCATATCGCGCCCAGAAATTTTGAAATCACACTACGGGGCATTTTTTGGTGAGCATGCTGAAATCAACTGGTTGACTGGACTCTTCAATCTAAACCACGCGAACCATACACTAGAAGATCTCATGGGTCCATTTAACCGAACCGTCTGCTCAAAAAAGGTGAAATACACGTTCCGAATCCCTAATTAGACGTGTTGCGTACCTCAGAGCGGAAAAAGTGTGAAATGGATCCCACTCACCGGACACCTTGTTCGAAAGCAACTGGTGGATTATGCTGAGCTGTATGGCTTGCATTGGCTGTGGATATTCTGATTGATGCTTTGCTAGGAGGAACAAAAGCCGCAAGAAGAATAACTTCATAGAACTTGGAAGCAGTAAGTCCCACCTGTTCTGTTTGAATAGGAAATAATAATAATAGTTTGTCTGTGGAGAGAGGGAAGACGAGCAGGGAGGGCCATGTACCGTTGCATTGACCTCTAAGGTGTGCTTTAGAATGATAGGAAACATGATCTATAGGTGTGAGTGAGCAGAAGATTCAACCTCTCAATGCAAGTTGTACAACACACCTCGGGTACAACCCAGCCTTCCCTTTTTACTGAGGTGTAAGGTGCGGGAGTTTAGTACTTGGTGGATGGGTGAATGAGTCAGAACATGCGTCTAATGATGCCGATAAAGTGCAGACTCAGAGGTTGGATGTTGTGACTTGGGTGACTGCATGATGATGGTATGCGACACGATACATCTAATTGGTGCCATGTAGTGCATAGCCTTAAGGAAGTAATCAAGCTCGATGGATGCCTCACATTATCTACTGAGTGGTTTCCGCGGTTCAGATTGACGAGTCCGGTCGATTTCAACATGCTCGCTGAAAAATGCCCCATAGTGCGGTTTTAAAGTTTCTGGGGGTGATATGCAGTCATCTGCATCTATGATGTTCATCGAAAGACATGTAAGTCTTATGGTCCAAGAACAGGTTGAGGTCGAAAATTCCCTTTTTGGGATGCAAAGCGGTGGTATCCCAAAATAGAAAGTGCTCATCAAGTGTCTGATCTCTGTAACCATCTTGTAGAGCCTATCAAGGGCTACCAGAGTCCTCTATCACACCTTTTGATTGGTGCCCTCGTTGGCCTACAAAATATGGAATACTTTCCCAGAGCTAACTTTTTTTCAGCCAATTGCCCTGTTATAGTGCTAATGTGATGATATCAAGGCTTGTGGGAGGTAACACATACAAGTCCAATCGGGAAGTCGTTATGAACAGTGGACACCCTGTGTAGCTGGAAAGCGAAAGGGCTCAAATAACCCTGATATTACACCTACTGATAGCCCTAGCAAGGACCAAGCCCAGTACCAGGCCAACCCACCAGATGCCCGCACCAGAGCCAATTTACTGGCTGCCCGGTACGCTGCCGGGAAATATCAAAGTGCTCAGACTACCCTGTGATACGCTGGGTGCAAGGCCGCACGCGAAAATGAGACGCGTGCAGAGCGTGTGAGTGCAGACATGTGATCATATGTGTGCCTCAGAACGGACCCGACTGGATCCGAACCAAACACCACATAAAAACCAAACACATCCACGAAACAACAACACTACCTCAGCAATCCATTCGTTGTTTGATTGGGGATTCCAGCTGAAGTATTACAGCTGTTGCAACCTGACAGCAACCACATTATATATTGCATGAAGCAACAAGCAAACACTTTTGGGTAGATCTTTCAATGGTCCTCCGAGGCACTGCAAAGAGTGGTTCGAAATGTGGACTTGGGATGGGATGAACAGATTATATATATATTAAGGATGTTTGTGCGGTGGCGTTACCACCGCTTCATGGGTTTTGCAATCCGTCCAAGTACATATTGCATTCATGGGGTTGTGATCCGTCCGAGAACATATCACATTCGCTGGGTGGAAACGAAACCTCGGAGGTAACGAATCCCGCTGTCGCTGAATGGCTCCGAGCCATACAATGGCGCTATCTAGTGCATTCATGACGCTGACGCTGACACTGTACGCTGTAACTGGTGACTGGCAAGTCGCCCTATCAAATGTCTGTTTGGTCGTGTTTGCGCCGCCTGCCAAGCGGATGATTTCGATGGCAAATCTACTTGACTTGTCCTCCACTCCTTCCACAGCCCTTAGAAAATTCAACCAACCAAGTCACAGGAACTTCAATATACATGCATAGCAAGATATATACAATAGTTACAGTTCTTCCAATGATTATACAGCGAGGGAAGCAAAGAAACGCGACGTGTCGACACATTTGATCCCTGTACGTATAGTCATCTCGCCGTCATGGCAGAGACTTCTTCGGGCATCCATTGCGAGGCCACCACTTGGGTGTTTGGCATAAACTAAATTCTAAACACTTCCTATTACCTGTCTCCAAATAATGTCCCGGCCACATTTTCCATTGGCGGCCTCGAAGATATTCGATAAATTCACCTAAAAATCATTATATTCATTGAAGGAAAAGGGGAGAAATCTGTCCGGGACAATCATCGGAGCCGTCAAATTGCAATCAATTTTTCATACAAAGTTTTACGATGTGATGCCTGCCTGAGCCTCCACTGATGGCCGAAGAAATTTGCCATCATTTCAGCTGATGGCAGGCTTATATCATCGCCATCAAATGCTGTCCAATTGCCAGTCACCACTGTAACCCTAAAACGCTGATGCTGACCCCAAACGCTGACACTGCACTGCCCACAAAATCCCATAAAGATCCAATTGCATATACTGTTCTATCATAAAGAGATAGACTGGGTCCGAGTCTGTAGTGGCAATGGTCCAAAGAAGGCCTTATGCACTCTTGAATTGGCTGTTCAAGCAAAAGCTTTAAACATCGAACTCAAGACAAAGTCCAACTAACATCCAGTCCACCATCTGACTTTCAAAGGAATGAAATGTTCTATCGAATCTTGAGCTGCTATTGAAGATGTAGCTGAGATCCCACAGATAGATAAGAGTCTTAGAGTGCTCAAACGACCTTGAAGTCGAACTAGATCACACAAGAAATCCAACCCAACCCAACATACATTAAACTCCTCTTTGAGTCCGACTACAGACTAACACTTGTCAACCGTCCAGAACCACCATTGAGCGGTCTACCTGGAAGGCGGGCAAGGGCCAGTGCCTAACTACAAGATATGTTGCCCTACTTATACTAAATCCTAGGTACCAAAGTGATACAAACAAATACAAGGTAAGGTGTGGAGCGTGGGAACCTAGCACCCTTATGTAAGCCGTGACAAGCGTGAAGTGATGTTCCAAATCTCAGGTTGGAGAAAAGAAATTGAATAAATCGGTGCAAAAAATGAATTTCATAGAGGAAAAAAAAAGAAAAAAAAAAACAGACTCTTTCATCAATGCTACTGCATTATAAGGCAGCATCCTATGGCTCTTGTATGTCTCCTGTGGATAACCTAGATCCTTCCCAGTACAGCCAAGACAATAAGTTGAGATAAATTGGGCTGCTCTATTGGAAAACTGAAGAATAAACAATTGAGGGACTTCATCCAGACATCTTTTGACATTTGCTTCCATCTCCTCAATATTCTTGGTGCTGGGGGACTTTCGATACTTGAATTTTGCTGCACCCCAGTACATTTCAATAAAATTGAGTTCACAGTGGTATTTAGGATAGAAGTCACAAATATGACCACGACTTTCAACAAGTTCCTGAAGTGCAGATTTCTGATTGATAAAGTCTGGCTGATTGAATAGAGTTCTACGGCAGCAACAGCTGGTTTCTTCTGCATCACATTTGAAACCTGGATACTGAGCTAACAGGCCGTTATGAAACAGCCCCCGCTCTTCCAAAATTTGCTGCATGCCCTTGAACCATCCAGGCATTTCTGGATGATTGTCAGGATGATAGAATTCCTGACAAGCTCCTCCAGGTAATGTTCCTGGTCGCATTTTGGGTGATTGGCCCCATGTCTTGCTTGGTCCCTTGGGCATCTTTCTGGCTGAGAGCGCATCTGCTGCATGCTTCTGATGACTAGGAGCATTATCAAAGGGAAATAGACCGACTGCTCCTCCTGGTATTTCGTTGGCCACTCTGGCTTCAAAAATGACAATTGCCTGTGAAACATGTGGCAACAGTTCCTTGTTGGTAAGTTAGGTATGATGATATTTAATTATTGACCGAGGTTTGAGATATAATCTGTAACTAATCAAGGTGAGAACTTGTGCTAAAGTCCGAAATGATACTGTGTGGAACCAAATCTGGTAGTTTAGATATAAAGCTGTATGTCCATGTGACCGTTCTGGGTTGACTCCTTCCGGGTGAACTTGGGACCAGGACAACTCATTTTGAGTCATTCTGAGTCATTCTGAGTCAGAGCAAGTCAAGGACTCACTCTGAGTCAGAACGAGTCAAGTCCGTTTTGGGGTTCTGACTCCTTAGTCTGATTTTGGAGCTACGTGCGTCCGAAGACATCCGAAGATTCATTGCTGTCATGTGATCATGTTCACTATTGGCACAGAGGTCCTCTTGACCTGATTTGACTTGTAACCAGCATCCCCTTGGATTACTCATGGCCTAGATGGATAGTATTTGGTATGTCTTTGATTAGAGGGAGCACCCTGCCTCTCCGAGTCCTGTAGACTTGTAAGAAGCAAGTTCGAGTAAAAGCTTTAAGTATCCAAGTTGGCCTTCGGGCACGCAAATGCCTTCTAGCAATTTCAAGACACACTCTGCTAGTACTACATGCTACTGTCTCCTAGTTGGCTGCTCAGACCTCGCACCAACCCTTTGTTAAGTGATGTAAGCTATAATGCCTATTACAACATGGCTAGTGGCATAGAATCAGCAAAAATCGCAAATTCCGCGCATGGCCAAATCACCGGCTTATCACCGGATATTTTACCCACTGATAGCTCTAGCTCAGGGCTTTCTAACAAGCCCAGTACCAAGCCAATCACCCACTGGATGTCCGCCCTAGAGCTGATTGACGGGCTGCCCGGCATGCTAATGGCAAAAAAAACAATGTCCTCTGATGTGGTCCCTACTTCACTGGCAGAAAGCCCTGAGCGAGGGCTTTCCAACAAGCCTTTCGACAGCCCAAACGGTGCCCAGATGCTTGAGATTGACCCCTTTTGATGTTTTGATCCCCGGCGGTTTTGGGGGTCCTGACCCAAAAATACCCTATGGGAGGTACCACAGGTGAAATTTTTGCCCGTTGTGGGAGGTACCATGGTCACCACTTCTGCCCTGATGGTACCTCCCATATCCCATGGTATGCCCACTCCCAAAACCACCCTCTTGGGCCATTTATTCCAAGTAAACTAATTGGCCCTAGAGGGTATACTTCAGGGTAGCCTGAAGTGGCGCCAAACTCAACGCACCTCCAATCACCGTCCAGGGTGTTTAACCTCCTTCGTCACTCATCCATCTTTTTGCAGGAGGACGACTAGATCCAGCCCCGGAGCTCGGAACCCGAACCCGTTTCTGTCCTGCGTAGTCGTATGAACCGAGGCGCATGGAAGGGCTAACGGGCGGGGGGATTGCCATCGACGCTTTGCTTGCCCTTTTTCACATTTTCTCGTATTTGCGCAGAGCGTCGGACGAAGTGTTGAGGATGAAGAGCATCAAGGTCATGCGCGGGGTGGTCTCAGAGAGACCATCTCGATTTCGATCTTTGATGTGTGCGGGCAAAAGATCCGACAAGACGCAAGACGACTTCGAGACTTAGGTCTTCGCCGCTTTCTCTAAAGTTCCTACTCGGGAGTGACCTCGTGAGGTACGCTCAACACGCAGGCGGAGCCAGTGCCACACACATGGTAGAGTGCGAGTACTGCAAGTGTCAGCAACAAGGGGTGTCATCTGACCCGGACCGCTTCCTTTTCGCAGGCATCGCAATCGGCTCGGTCGCCTAGAATGGTATTATCTCCTTTCGCGAATTCGGGAATACTTCTTACCGCGGCCGTTCCTATATCGCGAGGTATACCCGAAATGGTATTATCTCCTTGCAATCGCGTTCTCAGCTGGATCAAGGCTGTTATCGTTGAAGATCCAACGCCTTCGGGTGCTTCACGTGCAAGAGAGGAGACTCTGGATGCGCAAACTTCACTGCACTTGGCCATAAAGGTCCCTGTGTTCGGCATATGGACAGAAATGGACTGAGTGATCACAACCTCTTGGAGTCGTGGCCACAACATTGATCAAACGTCAATTGCGACCGCCTCAAGTTTCAGTCTTTTAAAGCAAGACAACACCCCTTTAGTTCGCTAGCCCAGGCTCTAGCATCATGATGGAGGGACTCGGAACTCTTTGCGACGCTATCACCAAGGCCTACTCATCCACGTCCGATTCTCCGAAATCCTCCGCGTCATATTCTTCCAAAGTGATTCAACATGTCCGCCCATTGTGTTATATATGATATTGACAAGGACGTAGTATCACAACTCCATACATCCCATCGACTGCGAGGGTGCGGCAGCAACAGCAGTTCCGTTGACCTGCGACCATCCTATGTCACCTGTAAGCTCCGCAGGTCTCTTCCGTCCCTCTCCAGGCCTGACAGAGACGATCCCGCAGCCACAGAGCGGTTATCCACGGAATTTACCCCAACTTGAAGAGCGGCGCTCGCCCTTTAGTCACCCAATCTGCCTCTCGAAAGACCAAGTTCGAGCAGTGGCGCAGCGCATTTAAGCCCTGAAAGCCAACGGAAGGCCGTGTGTCTGGCGTTCAAGCTCGATCACACGACAAGGTGGCTTGATACAGGTGTTCATGTTTGGACATGTCATGGGTGAAGTGGGTGCGCTTCATCTGCCAGATATTTTCAAGCAGTCCTCTGACAATTCCAAAGTATACAGGACTCAGTGCAAAGTATTTCGAAATTGGGCCACCGATACATAGAATACAATGTACGGTGTCTGAATACACGGATAAAGCGTACAAACTCCAAACCCAGGAGTTGAGGCGTTTACTGAAGGAACACGTTTGTTTGGTCTACCTTTCTCCAGTGTCAAGGGTGACGAGAGGGCTTCCTAGTTCAACGCTCAAGGCTCCACGGGAAGGGATCAAACCTATGGGGAAACGATGAGAGTGGAGGTCCCAGGCGACTTTCTGGGAGCGTTGGGCGTGGGCCGCGTGGTTTTGATCTACCTCAACATTTGGGCAGTGTTCGAGACGGCGTACTTGTTGGCTTGTAAAGTGGAATATTTGTAGAGAGTTGAGTAGGATTTATTTTTCGCGCAGCCCCGTTAAGACGCGGCTCAAGTTCTGATGTCCGAGACTCCGAGTCGCTATCGCTCATTTGAGAGCGAGATTGAAATTCGGGGCCGCGTAAGTATCCGAGAATAAATACTGTCGAAGGGTCTAGCGCCTATCTTGAACCGCGTGGTCGCGACGGAGACTGAACTAAAATATTATGAAGCGTTCTAGCGCGTATGATAAGCTAATTACACGCGTTGCCCAAGTTGGAATCTTTGTAACGGTTTGGCACCTTGAGCTCCCAGCGTCTGCCTCAACAACGACAGCGGCGGGACGATATGCATTCCCGCTCTAAATCTCTCGCCTCACGCTAAAGAGTAGGCAGCCACTTGGAGAATGGCTTCGGCGTTTCCGGCACTGTGAGTAGAACACCCCACACCGCGCCCTCGACCCCCAGCGTCGTGCCAAGGGCTGCGATCTCCGAGTAGGTTTTTTGCCCGAGTCGTCTTTCACTCTGACTGAGCCCATCCAGTAGTGCTCTTCAACTGCCACCGTCGTCGTGTTCGAACCTGTCTGCCGTTCGCGAGGTCTCTCCATCGGTAGGCTGATCTTCTCTTCGTCCGACATTCAACTCACTAATTGGGTCTCCACGCTCACTTTCAGAACCATCGGAGCTTCCAGCAATGTCGAAACTGCGTGGCTTCTACCTGTAGCTGCGTTTCGGCTCTGCATGTAAGCCGATCTTACGTTTCTCGCTGTCCAGATGTACTTACATCTATATTTTCTGCGCTAGACGACGTTGCTGGGCTCTTCGTGTTCAATTACGACCAAATCCGACCTGCAATCCGTGCACGCCTCCGCTCTCTTCCTTGGACAATTTCCCTTTTTTTGTCCTTTGGTCCTGGGTCAGCTCTCCCCGGGTAATATACATGTATGTGAGTTCGTATGTGCGCGAGGCTCGTGAGGTTGATGGTAAGTTTCGTGAGATTGGGTGCATAAATCGTGAGGTTGCTAGCCAAGTGTTGACTTTCGTGAGGTTGGGATTTGGCGGCGATTCGTCGTCGGTTAACCGCGCATCAACGGAATCTGTCCGACCATGATTGATGTGACAACCATTTTGCTTCCTACTTCCACCTCGTCCCCGCCCCGTCCCCCAAGTATGCCCTACGACGACGAGGACGCGTCGGAGCAGCGTCGGAAAGGTGTGTAAATCTGTCGGAGCTGTTGCAATGCTCTCATTCAGCACAATTTTTCCACAGGGGGCCGCCCATGAATACAGGGATCCTACGCCGTTCGTTGGGCAACGCCGACGCCCCGGCGGTGCGAACGCCGCCGCCGACAGGAAACGAGGACGACGCGGAGAACAGGGAGGGAAGAGAGAGGAAAAGCGGCGGCGGCACCGCTTGCAAGGTGCGTGTGCTCCATCACCGTTTTGTTTCTTTGCTGACCTACAGTTCCGCTGCCTGTCGCGGCCCCTAGGACAGCGGTATTGGTGCGTCACGGTGTTAAGAGGAAGGGAAACGATTAGCAAAAGGTGTGTATCCACCCTCAGATTCCCGGGGTCGTCGCGTTCCCTCCGCGCCCCGACTTCGTCCAGTGTGCGGCGCGCCCTCCCTCTCCTCCCTGCACTACCTCCCCCCTTTTCTGCGTTCCGTGCGCCCGCCTCCCGCCCTGCGCGCACGCCGCGCGCGCGCGGCATCCCCCTCCCCTCCCCCCTCCCTCCCTGCGCTGCGCACGCGCTACGCGCGAACGCTGCGCAGTCGTCGCGGCCGATTGCGCGAGCCTTGCACGCACAGGGCCTCGGCACGAACGCGGCGCGGCGCTGACCTCCTTCTCCTCCCTCCACACCCTCCTTTCTTTGGTACACGCGCATGTCTTACGTAGAAATTTGAATACAAGGCCGTTTTATCGAATGTCTGTGGGAGTTTGGAGTCAGAAAAGCGCGGGATTTGTCTCGGGAAGTCTTACCAGAGAGTTAGGACTTGAAGGTTTCGTTTGAATGGATTCAAGTCGGCGGGGTTGGAATTTGGATGTAGAAGTGAAAGCAGATTAGCGTGTGATCTAGAAGTGGAACCAAGTTTGCGTGAATTCAATACAGCAAGGAAGGTACGTGCACAACTTGAACGCATTCAAAGAAAGGGCTTGAGATTCACGGTGAGTTCAACGGTAACTGAGAATTGAAACCAGAACTCAAGTACCGGAGTTTAAAGAATGACCGGATCTGAAAAGTCTGCGCTCCAACCTGAGATCTAAAAGTAAAAGCAAGTTTTCAATTCAAAGGTAAACTTGAGGAGTGGGGTATCGAAAAGGAACGTGAGGGAGCAAGGGGAGATAATCTAATCGAACGAAGGTCAGTTAAACGCGCCAGTGATTCCAAAATTGAGGGGTACTCGCCTTGAGGTTGAATTTTGTTTGAATGCGTTCAAGGTTGACCACGGTCAACCTGGAGCATCTCAGCAAGTATACTAGGTGAATAACGGCGAAAAAGGCTATGCAGCGTCTAACGATGGATCGAACCTATCTCGAACCGAAATACAGCGCAAAGTCGAGGTTGGCGGGATCCCCGAGATACCCGAGGCGCCCCCGGATGCGCGTTCTATTCGATAAATTAGGGGGTGTAAGGGGAACTTGGGATAGAACGTACGTATTTGTCGTCGGAAGAGCCTCCCGGGCGCCTATTGAGGTCAGTAAACCTCTCTGCTTTACCAGAGCTGCAAAGGTTACCTACCTGCTCAATTCGAGACGTTAAATATTCATATGGCCCAGCAGCCACTTGCTATCGCTGACCTATAACTTGTGAAGATATTCGTGAAAGATGTTGAATATGGAGAAGAAGACGAAGTAATTGCTTTACCGCAAATAGTAATGCTCCCTTGATACTCTCAACATAGACATAACCGTCAACCTAGGGAGACTCTGGTAGAGGCAGTTTTGATCTCTATACAGTATACAGGCAATTTAAGGCACAAAGGACGCGTATTGAAGTCGCGAAACGGGTCATTATTGACCTTTTTGAAGTTTCAACGCGAGGTAAAACTGCGCACGCAACATCACGTGATGCGGCAATCAAATATCGATGGAACTCTTCAAGAACTATGTAGCGCTAGACTGTCCACAAACAGGATCTCGGCTCGCCGCATCAAGCACAAATTTACCCTACTCGGCCAACGGCGACGTAAGTTGATGCCTTCGTTGATGGGCAAAACGGCCGCTTGCGGCAACCTTGCGGCAAACATAAGGCCTACCGACGGAGGTAAGACTCACCCGAGCAGCATGTCGACATCTATGAAATCATCATCACGGCAATTTGATGGGTGGTTGACACCTCACGAAACCTAATCGGCAACACGCTCACGAACATGGTGAAGACCCCTCTCCCTCGCGCAGCTCTTTTTCGATCGACTCAATTCCTCGATAGAAGCCTTCCTTGGGGCCATGAACAGTCACGGCAGGCATTACAGGGTGTCCACTGCCCTCCTTGCCGTCAGCGCCGACTCCCACTGGCTTTCCTTGTCGTTTGACACTCGGTAAGCTCCACCTTGCGCGGCTTTTGTTCGATCCACTTAGTTACTTCCAGACTATTTCCCTCACATCCCCCGCAAGCTCTCCGTGTGTCCCGTGCCCGACGTCTCGGACTCTCATCGGGAGATTGTGCCGATCTGCAATCGGTAAGCTCATCGCACAAGTGCAGTTGCGGTTCCAAGTCACTCATGGATGTCTTCATTAGCGTCCCCCGCAACCTCTCCGTGCGCTGCGAGCTTCCCGGGCCGCTGGTCAAGTCGCCGATCTGGACTCAGTAAGCTTGTCTCACAAGTGCAGTCTAGATTACACTGACTCAAGTTACTGCATCAGCAAAAACCTCCCCGACAATTCTATGCAATTATGTGCGAGAATATCTTACCGCTAAAAATTTTTCACAAATTTTACGGAACTTGTGTTGAAATTGAAGCCAAGTTGAATCCATTCTCAAATGCTCCAACAAATTCCCAACGAAAAATGCGCAAATTCTCCGAATCAGTCACTAGTTCAGTACAGGGTTGCGTATATGTGGTGATCCGTCCACGGATTAGCGAAGAATACTGGGCATCTATCCAGCACATTATGAGAGTTCCACTCTGCCGGTGCAACGGCCCCAAATTTGGGGAGTAAATGCACGCTACGCCGGATGTTGGCCACAGGAATGATGCTTGCCAGCCTGTCTCCATTCCTTATAACCCGCGAAACCTTGTACATCAAGTGGTGGCGCTCGGGTTGCGGCTTGAATGCAGAGAACCACTCAACATATGCCAAATACTTCGGTGGTTGGATGTGCGTTGGCAAAATTTGTTTGGCCAGATGCGGTGGAAGGGTAAAGACTACCCGAACCTGCCCGATTCGATATCCTGAAAGAAGTTCAATACAAAAGGAAAGTAAATTGAATACTGATGTACGCACCGGAAGCACCGATCTTCCCGCCATGCCCGGTATTAATTAGGGCGGTATCAAATTGGGCCGGTATCTCATCTCCATTCTTCGTTCGTTTGAGTGGTTGAACATGAATCGAATCAACAATCGATTCTGTTGGCCCGTTCGGACTGCCGTATGGATCGGAAGTACTGAACTTGATTTCGTTGGAACACGGGGACAGCATTGAAGGATACATCAAAACTGTTTGCCTCTCGCTCAACTTGAGCCGGAGAGAGCCCAGGATCTGTTAATCCCACAATGTAGCGTGAAAGGCAATCGCGGAAGAAGGGGGCACCGTAGGCGGTCTCAAGGGCCGAGAACTTGACTGCTTTGTAGGTTGGATGCTTCGCCATTATTAGTTTCCGCTCGTATATTATGCCGGGGCGCAAGTCCTGGATTACTGGGGGTGCAGGAGAGCCACGCAGCTTCCATTCGACAAACTGATGATGCCGGAGAATCTTCTCTTTTCGTTCGAGCCGCAATGTCATCTGTGAGAATTCGTTCTTTCGGTTTGTCGAACGGTAAGCGTCCTTCGCGAGGTCGATATGAAGCCGTTCAGTGTTCTCCGTGTTGCAGTTGTCCAGCGTGCCAAAGTTCTCGATATTCGGGGGATAATGCTCCATTCCGTGGAGCTTCGGGAGGTTGAAACTGTCCCGGACGCCGAGGTTCACAAATATACTTTTATTTTGATGGAACCGCATGCGAGCCGCCTCCATTTCAGCCAGAGTCTCCATGGTGTGCATGGGGTACTGAGCGGCGTAGGTGAAGTCAAGGATACCCCGAACCGACTCGACTAGCCGCACTGGCGAAATTGCACCGGGGAGCTTTACGTCGAGGATGATACCAAGCAAGAAGCAGGAGATTTGATCGTGCTCCCGGCCAGTTACCCGGTTCAAGTTCGAAATACCCTTCATGAAAAGGCGGATATTGTGGTTCGGAGGAAGTGGCCGGCAGCATGCGTCCAGTTCTGCCTGGCCAAGACTCCTTCAGCCACGCTATCAGGTGCTTGATAACGCCCTGATACAACTGGTGCAATATGTCAGAGGTGATGGACAGAAAGATGTTCGTATAGGGAAGGTGCTCCCAAATAGATGCACTACTGGTTTGATACCAGCGTCAGTGCACGCCTCGGCATACTGGCCACCCCCCTGGTCCAAAGTGTCCAGAGCATCTAGGACTTTTGCTAAATCCCGCAGCGCACACTTTAAGTCGCCATCGCTGGGACTATTATGGTGAACCTTGCCCGTCGGGCACCACCCGGTCTTCACACAGGTGACGAGTAATTGCTCGGGATAGTCGCCGATGTAGCAGGCAACAATTGGATGGCCTCGTCGAATTATTCCGTCACCGCTGGCAATCGAGATACCGGCGACGCCGGCTTCTCGCAACGGCTCGGTGATGAAGGATAAACACTTGTGGAACAAGTTGCCTAGGGTGCGACGTCGCGCTGCTTTATTCTTTATATGCCCAAAACGAGATGTTGGAAGGTAGGCGAGGAGAACTACGCGCGCCGAGATGGCTTACGACGTATCTCCTTCGGAATGTTACCGATTGTCATGTAAACAGGATACGCCGACTTGTTCCCAAACATGGTCAACTGGGTCTTGTCCGACGACAGGAGGATTGGGATGATAGTTGCTCCAGGATTGTTTTTTTCGACCTGCTTCTGTAATACAATTAGTCTTGGAATAATAACGACGGTATAGTTAATATACCTGGATACTCCACCACCACTTTGCGGTGTGCATGTTATGGTACAGCCGGATCGTTTTATCCTTATCGGCGTAGTGCCGATCATTCCACGAGTCGTTGAACAGCTCCCTGACCAAAAATGTTATACCGGTGACTGAATGGACAGACCTCCCCCCCGTAACACGAAGCCTTGGCATTCCTGCGACTCTTGTTTCTGATTCCGTGGATATCGAAGAAGCAGCGAACACTCTCCTCGATGAATTGGTAGACCTTCCATCCTCGTCCACCCAGCTTCATGTTGTGGCTCTGGCCATCAAAACCGAGGATTGCCCGGGCAAACCAACTCGTCTCGATATGATCCAACTCCGAACAATGAATAAAGTTTGTGTCTTCAAGGTGCGAGAATTCCCTTTCAATTTGCGCACCGCAGAATTAAGGCTTCTGTTAGTACCGCCCGTAGTCATGTACTGCCATCCTTGGTGGCCATTTTGACTAACCCCGCGATCATAAAGATCGGTCATTCCATCCGGCAGACACTTGAAACAATTTCTAAGGTCCTCTCCCACCCTGAAATCGGTGCTGTCTTGAAAATTCACAATCCACCAATCCTCGATCTGGGAAGTATGCCGAACTGAAGGGTGTTCTCGAGGATCCATCGGTCCAGCTCACGGCATTAGCCGGGTCGTTCACAGCACCCCGATTTTTACCCTACCCGTGGTTTGGGGAAACATCTTTACACCAGAACGATTTTCTATTCTCGGAGATTGACTGTGTCTGGCAAATCTATAGTTCGCTCCTCCCCCGAAATTCTGTTGGGCTACCACTACAGGCGATCCAAGCCGTGACACACGGCCAGCTTGTGACACTAGTCCAGGGCTGCAAACCAATCGCCGAGGGATCCATTGCAGCTTCACACAACGGTTATTTAAACGCTGTGATGAACGATCAAGCTCTCACAAAAACAATTGATATTTCCCCCTCCCGTTCTCTTATTCGGATTTCAAAGGTGAGAAGTTAAATCCAGACCCTATGTTCAAAGTTGAAGCAAGTCTAACTTGTCGGTTCAAGGTTCTTGTGCCCGGTGCTCTTCATATGTTGCATGGGCAGACAATGGAATGGATATTCAACCATGGCGCCCACGCCGTGGTTACAACCTCACAGCTTCACACTCGAAGTGAATCTGCTCCAATTGGGGGTGGTTGCCTCCGCCTGTTTGCATTCCCAAGCCCATCTACTCCTTCCGACAATGACACCACTTTCTCCACCATATATGTGGCTACGGCGCAGACAGGTAGTAGTGGTGATGCCGAGGACAATCCCGATGGGTCTGATGATGAGTCTGATTCCGGGACCGATATAGAACCAGTGAGTTGCCATTATCTATTACTCCAACTTGCCCTGAAGAAAAACCCATCAGAATGCAGATGCAATCCAGGGAATAGCAATGAACCTCGATTCTGACAGAGATCAAAATGTATGTTATGCTTATCGCTATTTAGTTTTTTTTGATTCATTTTGCAGAACATTTCCGAAGATGTTCTCATGGCCAATCTCAGCACTTCCGAGTTATTGCAACAATCCGAGACACTACCCTCACGTGTGCTCGACGATGCCTTCCATCATATGGACCGGCTTCTCCGGCTCCTCTCAAAAAAGCACTCCGCATTCAAGGCCTTTGGCCACGATGTTAGTGAAGCCATCTTCGTCCGTGACAGGTCGGACACTCTTGCAGTCCGGGCCGTACTCGAAAAGAATAATATCAGCTGGGAGTACGCCAAGCGTGCGAAAGCTGATCACTCAACCGTCGAATTCGGCGGTACATCCCAGAGCGAACTGTTCTGTTGAACAGATTGGAGCAGCTCTTCAGTGTATATGCTGATATAGAGTGCACGGTAAAGACAAACCGTGGTGCATTCTTTTCTGCAGAGGCACTGCATTCAAGGGTGGGATAGCCGCGGCGCCGGCTCGCCAAATCTAGCCGATCAACCACGTGTGGCTAGCTCCGGCCCGCTGACAAGCCATCAGCTAGCCACAGCTCGCCTCAGCTAGCCCAAGCTCCATCGGGATTGTACATGGGGTGGGACAATGGTGGGAGTCCAACTCGCGTTAAGAGGGAGTGCAAGCAACATGTGCACGTACACTGGATGACCCGAGAACGTCGTCGCATGGAAACTGATACAAAGTCGGCTATCGAAACACGCAGAGAGATGATGCCGTCGAAGGGGGGATGTACCAAACCAGGACCATACACACATTCACAAACCAGACACATCGGCGAATGTGCCAGATTTGATTTGTGCCGGTGTTAACGGAATTGATTATCCATCAATCTCCGAAGTTCACACACAAGTCCTTTCGCCAACACATTTACAATATTCCCTGACCCTGACACTAACAAACCCCTAACCACTAACCAGAACCCTAACCAAAACCTCTAACCTGAACCTCTAACCAAAACCCAAACCACCCTAACCTCTAACCCGAACCACTAACCCGAACCAACTCCTAACCGGCAACAGTCGGCACAGATTCCGCCGAATGACGGCCGCCAAATCAATCCCATCAAAGCAGACACATTCAATGCCATGTGTCGGATTTGCATCAAATGTGTCTGCTTTGCGAATGTGTGTATGGTCCCGGTTTAGTCTATCCCGCG
Organism: Mycena metata; assembly: GCA_029378385.1. NCBI lineage: Eukaryota > Fungi > Basidiomycota > Agaricomycetes > Agaricales > Mycenaceae > Mycena > Mycena metata. The sequence continues at coordinate 474,782 of JARKIB010000056.1, forward strand.
TCGAAGGACCTACATTGAAGCACTGAAACAAGGGGACTATAGACATAATTGCACAAGAGTGAGGACTTGTTGGTACAGAATGGGAAGGTTGGGCTAGGTTAGGCAGGCCCACCTACCCATAGCTACCAACGGTGCAGCTAGGCGGGCTGTCCACTAGACGAAGCTAGCGACAGGTGCGGCTAGCTGGCCGGCTAGCCGAACATAGCCTCAGTTAGCCGAAGCTAAGAATAGCTAGCCGGGGCCCCAGCTATCCGGCGGCTGAATGCAGTGAGGCCCGAGAAATGGTGTTGCATTTACTTGACACTGTGCGCAAGGGCTACCTCTCCGACCCTCACGGAATTTCCCTCAATTATTTAATGGGGAGGGATCGTGATGGGTTAAACCTGTACCGCACAGTGCGCAGCACCAACTCTGTTGAAGGTGGCTTCATATGGCAGTCCGCCAAATTTTTGGTTCATTACATGCATCCCCTGAACTTGCGGAGTGCTTGATGCTCAACTGGATCCTTCGACGCAATAAAAGGGTAACTGCTCATTCTTTATCTTTGCACATAAGCTTATTCTTTATGACACAAATTAGGTCAGGTTCCATAATCGTACTGGGGAAAATTTCCGGGGACACTTCGACATCTGGATCCGGGATTATATTGTTGAACTCGCCGTTGCCGCTGGCATTAAAACTTCCTTCCCACTTCCTCGCATACTCTCCACCCGGATTGCAACGTCGGAGACCATTGGAATTCTTCCGATGTCCACAGCACTTGCCGGCGATCTCAACATTACCATACTGCCAACTCCACGCATCACCGGTATACCCCATCAGCGAGATACTCCTGTCCACGCCATGACACGGCCTTCAACAAAACCTACAAGTACCTATCAGTACCTTCAATTACGCCAGCGTGTGCTTGCGGCGGTATTTCCGGTTCACACACACCAGGAATACATTACCTTCAAGAGCAACATAAACCGTCACGACTTTAGGAAAGGGGGTAAAACACACCCACCTCATGAACGCTGGAAGAACGTGGACTTGGAAAAATTCGCACGATGGTGGAATTCACAAGTCAATTTTCAATCTCGTACAATCACCGACTCCAATCTTCACCTCTACTACAAGCTTCCTCAGCATCTCGAAGCACACCATAAGAAGACTATATCATGGTCTTCCGAGCGTTCCACTCTCGCTGCGGGCACAAACTCTGCTGCTCGACAAGCGTTCCTCGAAATTCTTAACTCTGAGGATAATCTTGTGGATGTTCTTCCCGCTACCCCATTCACCGCCATTCCCGATGGAGAACTTGATGGTTCAGTTTGGGGTAAGCGATTTACATTATTTTCTTGTCTTCGCAGAGTGTAATTTCACGCCACTGAATATTTTCACAGGATTGTCCGTTCCCATGTCCTTCGATTTAATGGCCGGACGGCCGGACGAGGGTGAACAACTTGACTCCCACTTCTCACTCCATGTACAACCAACACCGACACTGCACCAAATTCAACGGCAGGTGTTTTTACCTGGGGCTTCTGTACCAGAGCCAATGGCATCAAAATCAGCCAAGCGGTGTGCCGTGTGTGTCAAGGCATTCTGCCTGGAACGGCACAAGTGTCCAGGTAGGTCAAAGAAAAAGTTCTGCCTATGTAAGCACCCTCGTATGGCATCTAGGGACAAAGCCCGAATTTCAGAGGATGTCATCCTTAGGTATTAGCACAATGATTACCATCTTCCGGACCTTTTCCACGTTGTAAATGCTCCCAACACTTTTAGACTCAATATTTATTTGTTCATTACTTGTAAATTTTTGGATTGGGGTCTCTGAATTTGGTTTCCACAGTCTTGGTTGAAGCAGTGATTCAATTGACAGGATGAGATCAAATCAGGCGAGGAATTGCTCGACACAGTGTTTCACCTTCAAGCTAGAACAAACTCAGCCCAAATTTCTCATAGAGTAGTATGTCCTGTCCATGTACTATGTGGTGACGACTTGACAATGAATAGCAATCAATATTTCTGGAATAAAACTTTGAATTCCTCTGCACATGGGGAGAGAAATAGTTGGAAGGGAGTGGTTAAATTGTGATAATTTCTTCCCCATCTACTGTTTTTTTTTTACCTTGTAACAAGGGTTGCAATTCCATTAAAATGGACCTGCGCTCATCGAGGAGTTGAGGCTAGTTTTAGGATCATTTGATGTTCCAACTTGAGGTTTCAGGGATGGGAATGACACATAGGAAGACTCAATCACCTAAGGAGCTGTGCACTATGCATCCTGGAATTGTAAGACCCGGAACCCGTCCAAGACGCGTTGTGGACGCATCAATTGATTCTTGACATTGATTGCCAGCGGCGATCAAATTTTCTTGAAAACCCATTGCCAGCTGTATCCTATAGCGTTCTGGGATATTAGCTCCGAATGTTATCACTGGTTGGGAGATTCAAGTTTTTCAGCACAATTTACAGTGAAAAATGTTGTTTGTTTTTCAGACATTTTTCACTGAAAAAGTAGGTGAAAAACTCAAATCATTTTTACTATTTTTTGAGCTTGAGGTGAAAAATTCAAAAGAAAGGCAAAAAGTGGTGAAAAATGTTTAAATTTTTCACCGCTTTTTTCACTGAAAAATGGCTGAAAACCCAACGACATTTTTCACCGTAAATTGTGCTGAAAAATTTGAATCTCCCAACCAGTGTATAGGTCTTGATAGCGGTGATAATCAACAGATCATCGGCATCTCAGTAGTCCAATCAATCAAGATGAAAAATTGTTTTCCGCGTTGGAAGGTGGGCGCGAGCTTCAGATTTAGGTGTAAATAAATACATTGTAACTTTCTGAATCTCCCTCGCTTTTCTTCTCTTTTCCCTTCTTTTTCAACTTGAAAAAAAACTTGAAAAAACGTGTTTTTGGCATCGGATCCACACCAATAAGCCATGGGCCGGAAATTGTTCTTCGTCAAACGATTCGGCTGTATCACGGTGATCAAGATGTCGGTGATGGAAGGTAGTAAACGTACAAGGCGGCGGCGGTATGCTCACTTTCATATTGTGTGCCTCGACTCTGTGCAAGCGGGTAAAGAATCAATTACTAGCGGAAACGATGCGACTGGCACATACGCGGCGGAAATCAGGCGCAGCAAGGCCTCGACCCGGGGCAAAATCGTTCCAATTTTACCGGCCGTTTGCTTGGCCCATGCGTGGGCCAAAACGAGGCCGTTCTTGCCTTCCCATTGGGTGGAGAAACAGCTGTATGCTCCATTGTCCTGGTTGCATGGGAAATTTTCGACGGGAGGGTCAACGTCAGATAACTCGGGCTTCAAGTATCTGACCAAAGGGCGTCGTCGAGCCGGAACTCCAGGGGGAATGCTATCAATATCGGCCTTGAGGTCATTGAGAAGCTAGAAGGTCTGTGTCATGCAGACAGTGAGAGTCCGAGTGGATCGGGGAGAAGCAAAAAAAAGAGCTTGACAAGTGACATTGACAGCTTGTATGTAGTTGAACGTAATGTTTTGCCCACTCTTTCGGTCCGATCAGGGGTCCCAGAAATTGTCATAATACGGAAATAATACGGGTCTGGCGTATCGTATTGGGTGACTTCCCATAGGCATTAAAATATTGCTGGGGAATATCTCAGTGCTTTGCCGAGGCAGCTGTCGGGACCCCATCAATCGGGCACCCAAAAGCAGACGCGATTTAATGAAAATCTATTATAATCTGGAAGGGGGATAGGGTCCCCTTCTCTGGGATCATCGTTAAATGAATAAACTGTTTTCGGTGGTGGCAGCAACTTTCCCCCAACCTCCTGAACCTCCCTGTACCCAATTAACTTCAAGAAAATTCAGGATGACCCCGACTGCCTGCCGGAGTTACTTACTTCCGGCCCTTGTCCAAGGAAGAACACCTTGATTATTTTATTCTTTATATCCATATCGTATTATATTATATCCAGTCGTAACAATAGTGGGTGACTTTCCATAAGCATAAACAATTCTTTGAGGGTGCCAGTGATGCCATCTAATCCTCAAATATTTAATCGCTCCGTCAACGACTTGACTTCCCACAAGATAAAACATAAAAATGAAGTTGAACTCCCGACTTAAGTAAAGGCCGGGATGAGCTCCGGCAGTCAATAGAGAACTCCTCCATTTTTTCTGGCCCGAATCGACTCCTTGGTTGTTGCCAACGAACATCGGGCTTGTTGACCACCACCCAAATTAGTTTATTCAATCTGTTATAATCTGAACGGGGGGTAGGTACCCCCCCTCCAAATTATCATAGATTCGAATAGATTCCTGCCCCTTTCGTGCCTCCGAACTGATGGGGTCCCGACACCTGTCGCGGCGTTTGGTCGGAAAGCTTGAAAAATATGTGAAAAGCATTATTTAATGCTTATGGAAAGTCACCCAGTGTCCACCTCGAGGCCGTATCATATCCGCATTAAAATGATTATAATTATATTGTGATATTTCGTATTATATTCAGGGACAGCACTAGTTACATCATTTGTGCCTGAGCACGCCCCAAAACCCACCCGACAACGTGTTGATGGCCGTGAGAGACTCGCGGAAATCGGCCTTAACCCACGACAAGCATGGGTACATATAGACCTTTCCCTCCGGGAAGGTTTGAGAAGGCTTCCCTGGTCCACCATTTCATCCCGCTCTTGACTTCTCAGCGTCTTGCGCAGTTCTAATGGTAACTACGAGAATTGCTATCACTGCCTTTTCTGCATGCGTCGGATGGCTCGTCTTCTCCACCCTGGTGCCCCGGAAGACGAAGAGACCCCCTGGGCCACGTCGCTTACCGGTCATTGGCAACGTGTTGGAATTCCCGCAAAATTTCCAGTGGTTTACGTTTTCGAAATGGGCAAAAGCATATGGCTCGTGTACAGTTAAAGGACTCGTTCTTTAGAAAACTTACCGCGCACAAAGGCGACCTTGTCTACCTTGAAGTGTTTGGTCAGCCCATAATCCTCTTGAACTCGCCCAAGGCTGCAAAGGACCTTTTGGAACAACGCTCTGCAATCTGTTCTGATCGGCCTCCCCTGGTGAGTAAAAATATTCGATGTTATCGGATTTGATGCTGAGTTATTCACAGGAAATGGCATATCTGTCCGTCCCACCCTTATTATCTGTTGATTTGGCTCTTAAATTGACGCTGCAACAGTTCCGGATTCGACAAAGTATTCGTGCTGTCTCCTTGTAATGACAACTGGCGTCTTCAGAAGAAGATTGTCACTCAAGACCTGGCTCCACGCCTTCTGCCCCGATATCATGCCTTTCAAGAAGGAGAGGCACGACTTTTAGCCAAGAGTATCATTGAAGACGTGGGGACTCTCGAGCATGTTGCCAAATTGTATGTTAGATTTGTACAGGTACCAAATGCTCGTTGAAACGCGTTATGCAGACGAATTGGAACGATAATTATCAGAATCACGTACGGACGGTACATCTCGGCGGACGATGACCCGGTCCTCGCTATGGCCAAAGCGTCCATGGACGTTTTCACTCGCGCTGCGGAGCCAGGTGTTTGGCTGGTAGACTCGCTCCCCATCCGTGAGTATTGGTCAACTATGATGCATGATGTAAACTTGAACCCAGTCAAATATCTGCCGGCATGGCTACCGGGGACCGACTTTCTCGCTACAGCCAAAAGCTGGCGAGAAATTATCCACAAGGCAGCTTGGGATCCGTACTTGGGGTCCAAACGTGCCTATGTAAGCGATTCCCGAGGACCATACTCGTTTAATTCAACTATTCCTCGCAGGAAGCGGGCAGCGTGCTCCTTCCGAACACCTGCGCAACTGCGCTCGAAGAGGCGGACGGAAAGCTTCCCCGGAATCTGGAAGAACAAGTAGCGTGGGCTGCCTGGACGATGACAGCCGGCGGGATGCACACGGTATGCTGTTTCGCTTCTTTTGGCGCCCACAGTGATGGTTTAATTTCGGGCGATGTTAGACCGTGATCAGCACGCTCAACTTCTTCCTCGAAATGATGTTGAATCCGGAGATTCAGGCCAAAGCACAGAAGGAGATCGACTCAGTCGTTGGGCGAGACCGCCTTCCCACTATCTCCGATGGAGCGTCGCTTCCTTACGTCCGAAGTATTGTTACCGAGGTTTTCCGGCTTAATCCCGCTATTCCGTTAGGTATATATCCCCGCACTTCTTCCTTCGCTTGGGTTTGACGACGATTAGGCATCCCTCATGCGCTGAACACTGACGACATTTACGAAGGCATGCATCTGCCAAAGGGTTCGATTTTGATTCCCAACGTTTGGTGTGGCACACATTGTTCAACATTGTACGAACGCTAACATCACACAGGCACATGCTGCACGACCCCGACGTATTTACGAACCCCATGAAATTCGACCCAGACCGTTACCAGAACCTTGACTCCAAAATGAACAAGGTTACGGACCTTGTTTTCGGCTTCGGGCGGAGAGTCTGCCCAGGAAAAGCCTTTGGCGAGGGTAATGTGTTCGCGATCGCCGCGACTATCCTCGCGACATGTTACATCGTCCCGAAGGTGGATGACAACGGCAACGACGTTATCCCGGATATCGTGCACTCGTCTGGCAGTCTCAGGTACGCTCAAAGTTCAACTCGCCTTTAATGTATATCAATCAACCGTGGGCAGCTTTCCGTCGAGTTTCGACTGTAGCATTAAGCCGCGCTCAGCGCAAGCGTATGGATTGTTGTCGCACGCTGTCGTTGATGTTCCCGACAGTTCTCTTGTGAACTGACTGTTATCCGGCATGTGTGTACACTAGCTGGTATGTACGCTAACCGGCATGTATGTACCGTGGAGCCTCTTGTTGTAATACATTGTAGGTTTGAACGAGGAAATGCGTGGCTGGGTGAAAAAAGATACCAAAAAGCAAACACGCCCGATGTACTGGAGTCGAAACCCAGAGCCGCCATTCACGCAAGATGCACTGACTGTATTCAGGACACCGTGCCCGGTTATGCGACCATTTGTGAGCGGCTGAAGTAAAAGGGTTTAGTGAAGTGCGTGGTTGATTCAACCCAACGAACAGGTAAGAGAATTATGTGGGATCAACGAAAGATGAATGAGCGCAAGGAGAAGTGGACCCGAGTGAGTTATCGTCAGAACTGCAAAAGAAAGATGGAACCTGAGAGAAAGTAGTTACCCCTCAGGTCATTCGAACAGAGGGATCCCGGGAGTCGAACCCCAAACTGCCAGCAACAAAGCCAAGGGTTTTTATCTCAGAGGGGCCGGCTCTATTTTCTACACCACCTCTAGGGATAGACGCCGTCACCGTCTTTACGGCTCGGACGGAGCCCGTAAACGGGGCACCGTCCCGTCCCGTCGAGCCTGTGGCCAAACTCATGAATGGGACGGGGACGGGCGGCCGCATACGGTTTGTGGGCGCCTGTCGAGGCTTCCGAGGTAAATCCTGTCCAGATTGAGAGTTAGCTAGTGCTAATGCTCCAGTGGTGCCGTCCACTGTGAGTGGTTTAAAAGCTGAGTGGTGAGTCCGGTTCAATTTTTATGTCGAGAGGGATACTGACGTGCCGGGCTCTTGTACAAATGGCGCCCGGTATTTTTATCCAGGTCCGAATTTTCTATCATCTTTGAGATGACCTCGCCACAAGACCGGACTCAATGGCGTCCTCGCCCGGAGAGGATCTTAACGAGGAAGTTATGATTCAAACAAAGAAATGGTGGCCCTCTTTCACTTCTTCCATCCACCAACCACGTGCATTTGAGCCATTCACAGCAGCGGACCCATCATTCCTGCCGCGCGTTCTACGCCGATAGTTTCGCTCCAGAGTTGTTTGAACTTGATCCCGAGATCACTGAATCATGCGTAGCTCGAAGCATCGTACGTCGCCGGTCCATGCCTTTTGCCAAAGTGAGTTCCACGTATCTATAGCGTGCTACGTGGTTAACCGGCCAGGCTCAGGTCTAGCCACCTGCCCTCCCGACTCGGAGTCCCGCGTGAGTTGAACGGTGTCAACGAGGACATTCACTGCACAAGCCGCCCCTCTGTCTGCAAGATAGGAACACCCGAGGCACAGAGGGGTGCACCTGCACAACTCACTCCCGGGGCTGATGGCTGTTTGCTCCAAACATGTTTTCTTTTTGGTTAACTGTTTGTGTCCAAGCCAAATGTGAACCAAAAATAAACCATGTTTGGGCACCCACTCGAACAGCAAACATCCATCATTTTTCGCACCCAAATGCTCACAGAAAATTTGATATGTTCCGCAAATCTTCTGTAACCAACAATCAAACTGTTTGAGCTCAAAACAGCGCAAGAACAATGAGATTTTGCATGTTTGTGCCCCAAACCAGAGGGTTCTTCCCAGCCAAACTGACGGCAAACATCTTACATATTTCGGCAGGTTTCGAGGCTTGAACATTCTTGGAATTTGGGAGTCAAAGGGGATCTAATGAGCCATGTTCAGCTTATTTTTGAACAGGCTCCCAAAGTTGTGCTAAACAGAACACATGTTTGGAAGCCATGTTTCGGGCCCAAAAATCCATCAACCCCAGGAGTGACTTAAACGCAGCCTAGTGCTATTCCAGCCATCTCCCAGCCGCTCGTTGTAAACCGAAATACCTAGCCCCGCTACTAAAGAAATATGTCCCACAAGTAAAACTAATCAAAAGATGTAGTCCCAAGTGCTTTTTTGACCAAGAGTCACCCCTTGAGTGTGTCTCCTTCCTGTGGAAATTGCGCACAAGCTCCAGAGGGCATTTCCTTTGAAACTGCCCCACACCTCCTGGTTTGTCCTTGAAAAACGAGGTTTTGCCCGTCGGCTTTGACCGTTAAGAGTTACCTAGGTAGATCAAAGTACATACCCTCCCAAATTTCCACTGTAAGCGCACCATTATTACATGTCCGTGAATTACTGTAATCTTCAACTCCCCAAAAAAGCTAACAATGTTTCCACTTTTTCCCGATCACCCCGACGCCTTTGATAGATATCAGCCTGCCGCCTTGATACGGTCTTCGAATACACGAAGACCACGTCCCCCATTTCTTCGTCCCAATCTGGCACTCAATGTCGCGCACAATATTCACGCTTTTGTGGTCCCGGTCACGTGAGGGAACGGACACCATAGAAGGGAAAGGACACATTGTATACATAGCGGCTGCCAAAATCAGCGGCGGAATGTTATTATTATGTTCCTGACTCGTTTTGAGGCGGAACACGTCGACACTGCAGAAACCGAGCCGAAATGACTTGGAAATGACACAGAAAAGGTCATCTCACAAGTGCCTGGGCCGCAAGCCGTTAGTATCAGGTGATGTAGAGATGTTAAGGTAGACGCCATCCATCCTCGACAAACGTCACGTGTTATTTCCTTTCTCGGCGAAGCTCACGAAAACAATTAATATCAAAGTAACGAGACTGGTTTCAGTGAATCCCCTCGAGCAGATTGCACATTTACATGTATAGTATCGATAGAATAAAACTTTGGTGTACCCATTCCATTTTGGTGGAGGAGTTACAGACTTCGTCTCCAGTGTCCGCACAGATCAAAAGTTGATGGCAGTTGACGGCAGTTGATGGCAGCCGACATGGCGTCTGAAATCTGTAACTCCTCTACCAAGGAGGATCGAAGAGGCTCAGGATTTTTTGTGTAGGTACCTTACATGCATTTCCGTGATTTGCTCGAGGGGATTTGCTGCCACCCTCCTCGATGCTGAGATATTAATTACTTTTCCCTGTTCAGCCAAATATGGAAATAACACGTGACGTTTGTCGAGGATGGATGGCGTCTACCTTACTCCGAAGGTCGATGATATCATGTTGAAGTGGGCAGTTTCCTGGTGTTAATTTTTGCTAGAAAGCCGAAGAAAGGACGATTCTAAAATTTTCATTTTTCGGACTCGTAACTGCCCGCTGCCTCACTATTGTCTCTTGTTGGTTGTGGGTATCTCTTCGTTTTTGTGTTGCGTAGCCGTTCTTTTATTAACACGTCGGGTGCCATGCCGTGAAGCTGTGCCGAATTGCCGATTGATGTTGATTCCGTCGGTTCCGCGTAATGCCGACGCGCCGATCGGCCGGCATTCACGAGTGAACCCCAGCTCTGTGGTGTGCCCGTTTTCACTGGTTCAACAACCGACCATAGGTCGTGTAGGACAGTGCCAGAACCATGGTCCGTGCTTCCTTCTCTACTAATCGATAATGTGCGAGTTTTGCGGGTGTAATTAATTCCTTGCTCTTCGGGCTTGTAGTGAACATTCCGGAGGATAGAAGTGCACGCTAAATGCAAAAAAACCTCGCAACGCTGCCAAACGAGTTGAATGTATACCAGATGCTGAATGACCTGCCCCAAAGCAACTATCTACTCGTATCTGGAAGACGAAGGCACACAACACGAGGAATTACATGTAATCTCTCGCTGATGCGGACTGGGAATTGTGTACCTGCCTGATCTCCCGGACACAGTCCGACCGGGACAATACTGAGATCGAATAGTGGAACGATTACCAACGCGGAGTCATTCAAAACAGTTGGTCAGCAACGACAGAGAGCCTGACATCAGATCATAAGGACTCGTACTGCCATGCGCAGCAATGGCCCTCAAACACTAGTTTTGATGGGAAAACGCTCCCTCCTTCTGAAATAAAATCGCCGACTCCTTTTCGATGACATAACCTTCTCGAAACTCCCTCGACCGGCCCGGACTCCCTACGCATTCACTTGGTTCTCCCTGCAGGGATTTGCGGTTGACGACGCCCTAATCCCTCCCTTCCCTTTTAACTTATTAATTCCAAATCCCTGATCTCCCGCCCGTTCCCTCCCCTTTTAATTGCTCACTCCTTGCAAACTCTCTCACGGACCGGCTTGTAACACCTTCGAACTCCCTACGCCTCTTCGCACGCAAAATCCCTATCTGCATGTAACTCCTTGCTGCTCCGCCCACTGCCTCCACCTTCGCGCACAAACTCCCTTTCCTCCCCACGCTCCCTCGACCCCTATCCCGCCCGCCGCGGCGATCTGTGCCGCCCGGCCCGCCAACGCCACGTTGCGCCCGCTTGCTTCCTCCCTCCATGTCCCTCCCCACTCGCGTTCTCCTCGTCCCGTCCGTCCCCTCTACGCTGCCCTCTGCCCTCCCTGCTACCGCCGCCGGCCCCCCGCCTCCCGCCTCCGACCTCCAAGACCGCCGTCATGCGCTGATGTTAAGTACCTCATGACGACACCAATTGATCCCTCTCCCAAACTCGCTGTCCCGCTCGCTGCCGTCACTTCTAAGTAGTCTCTGACCATGCTCGGTGCCCATTCTCGTCTCCCCCACGTCTCCACCATCAGCCTCCGGCCGGTATCGACGCCCTCTGCCGTTCACGGCCGCCGGCGCCGCCCCGCCCATTTTCGCTGCGCCCAACGCCGCCCGTCCCTTTTACTTGTGAACTCCGCGCCCCGGACGTCCCCCTTCCCCCTCTAACGCCCACTTGAATCCCCAAGAACCCTCTGCGACGAGTGGGACGACGATCACAGTTTCGAAGGAATGAAAATCGACCTGCTTATTCGATCCTCGGTGGCATCCCATTCGAGGCGCCGCCCTCGCACTGGCTCTTAGTTATACCTCCTGAGTTATCCTGGTCGAGTTGCGCATTCTGCGCGGGAACTGTAATCGGACGGAACAGTGCTAACCCTGCTCATTCGGAATTCCTCCTCAATCATCTCTCATCATGGGGGGCCGCGGCGGGTGGACCAGCAAGTAACTCGTTTGCTACCTGCCCACGAGCACCTGCTGTCATCTTTCGTCCCTCGGCCATGGGTTTGTTATCCTTTCATTCACAGGTCCTCAAATAAGTCCAAATTCGTTTGACAACCGCCGTTTCACCCGGTTTTTGAGACATTTGGCGCCAATCCCCGCTCCGTCCGCGCACTCTGCAGAGATCTCCGAAGGTACAGACCGCCTTCCATGCCTTTGAGTCTTTAAATTTACTTCTTACTTCACCCCGTTTTTTTCCAGCTCACGGCGACTTATCCGCACTACGCCCCTCGGTCTCCAGCTGGACGGTTTGTCCCATTCAAGGACGCGTCGCGGTCTTTACGCTATCGTCCTCCATCTTCACCGAGACGACTTCAGCAGCAAATTCTCCGATAGGGAAATTAAGGTCCGTTCCTCTGTTCAACGGTGCACTGTTTCATAATCAATCGGTGCGGCTTCCTGATCACTTCCCCAGGCATGAGGGATGTCGTTTATGTCTTAGAAAGGGCGCAGATATTCCTGTTTGTTAGACCACGGTCAATATTCTCAATTTAAACTTTCTACCCAGTGTTCGGATCTCCCCTTGGGACATTGTGGATGCTCAGTCCAGCCACCCTTGTCTAGCCTCTTACTCCTCGAACCTTTGCATCAGTCAGTGAGTTTTTGGGGCACATTTCATCGAATCTCTTACTCTAGCGCCCCCAACTTCCATGTTTCCATGATATTTTTCAAGGCGCCGAGGCCGAGGATTTCCTTGTTCCTTTCGCTTACTCGGGGTGAGATCCCCCTGCTATTCCTATTCCTACTTTCCCCCTGAGTTCTCGACCGCAATCGCGACGTTGACTTCGGCTCAGGTCAGCCTGCATTGAGTTTTCATTTCAGTGTCTTTCTCAAATATCATCCTGCGTTCGTACAATGTTTCGAGTACGGCAACCTTGCCTTCGACCTCTCTTTCAGTCAGGTCGGGTATCCTGAAGCCAACGAGAAAAATGTGAGTATCCTGTATGTTACTTACACCTTATCCGTCGTTCCATTGCTATTCCGACCTGTGTTGACCGTTCTGTCGCAGCGACGTCAACCCAAATATATCACATCCAATTCTCACAATCTTTCTTCCTTCGAACGCGGTAGGTTCTTTACCTATCGCTCACCTGTTGCAGATCTCACCGATATTGTCTTCATTGGGCCGGGGAGTCGGGACCCGGGTTGTGAGGCTTGCATGAGCCGTAGCAAAGAGAATTCGAGCCAAAAATTAATAAACTCCTCCGAGATGCCCGAACCTCGGTCAATTCATCGAAATAGCGGATGTGCCTGGAGCCTCGGCGTTCATGGTGGTAACGAAGAAATATTCCCAGGATAAGCTCAAACTCACTCAGTCGAGAAGGTAAAATGACTGATCTTGGCGGGATTCGAACCCACGACCGCCGCGTTTGGTGATGAAGCCATCAAATTCCCTTTTAGAGAATGATATCCGAGGCGGGGAAATATCAAGCTGCAATATTTTGGCAGTGGAAAGTGGCCGTAGCAGTGATTTGAGAGCAAAGTACATCACAGCAATCAACATCTCGCTATGACATCGAGCGATGTTCCTTATTCTTATTCATTACACTATTCTTACTCTATACCTCCTATTGTATTCTGTCATGCTCAAAAGTCAATACCCTGTGTTTCTGCCAACGACAGTGTCAGATACCCTGACCAGGATGACTGAAGGCAACCAAAAGTGGCGAATGTGAAAAACTTGGGGTAAATTTCCCCTGAATTATTTTAAGAGTTCAAAGGAAAGGAAATGACACTCAGAGAGGAAATTTGGTAAAATTTCCCCGAAGTTTGCGGTAATCCGGCCTTATTCGTAAAGGAGGTGTTCCTGATGCACCTGCCACAGTCACTGCATTCCGGGCCTTCCTATGCTGACTCAGTTCAGCCAGATGTAGCTCAGTATGGGTCAGTGTAGGGGCTACAACAGGTCAGTTTAGGTACCTATGCACAGCTGGACAGAATTGAGTTGAGCCGGATGTAGCTCCGTATGGGTCTGCCCAGGTGGCCTAGCCTGGGTAATTGTAGGTCAGTTCAAATGCCTACACTCACTTTATGTCAGTCTAGTTTGTACCCGTTTTCAATTTTGGTTTTAAACTGGTTCACTAACCAAGTTGGGTGTGGCTACGCTGGCATCGATGTAGGTGCTTATAATGATCTGCACTGACCTGCACTTACCTTAGCTATGCTATACCCAGTTATACAGATCCACACAGACCTAGGCAGGCCTAGACAGACCTACATTCATCTATGCAGGCTGTGTGTAGGTGGCACCAAGGGTAGCTCGGTGTAGGCCCCTACGCTCAGGCTGAGTTCAGGAGGCCCCGGAACGCAGTGAGTAGAGGACAGCATGTCAGATGTTGGAAAGATCTGCGACACTTACAGTACTCCATATGTTTTCGTTATATTCTGTTATTCGTGTTCCGGAACTGGTGAGCGGACCATGGATATCCTTGAGGGTGGGCCTCAAGTAGCTGGACGGCTCACGCTAAATCGAGATTACCAGGTCATTCAAAGCTGCGAACGCAATTTGACTGACGATTATTGACGTGCCGAATTAATTTGGCGAGCTGACGTGGAGAAAATCAAAACAATGGCAGATGTGCTTGGAGTATGCGAGGGGATCTGAACGGTGTTTTTTGCAAGCGTACATATTCTGCCTGCACACATAGAGCTCAATGACCTTGGCCACACATGCTGAGCGGAAGATAGATGTTTTCAAGCAGCTCACCACGGCTCAATTAAATCCCGCTTATCCGAGAACAGGACTTGAGTCACTTGACTGACGGTCATTGACATGCCAAATTCCCTGAACAAAACAATGTTACCTCCCACGTAGTTCAGAAAGAACCAGTGAGAGAAAAAATACGTAAGGTCACTGCGGATGTATGTGGCCGACGCGTTGACGCGTTGGCATGATGTTCAAATGTTGACACTCCTCCTCAGCGTGCTAAACGCGTCTACAGTCAACCCACAATGGCCAGCATTGTTCGGAATTTTGTGAATAGCGGCTCCGGTAATGGCTTCGTGAAAATGTCGGCCATGTTCTCCGAAGTGTGGACGTAAGTGAAGGTCAATTCACCGCGTTCGACGCGGTCACGCGAGAAGTGATATTGGACGTCTATGTGCTTTGCGCGCGAGTGGAACGAGGGGTCGGCGGTGAGGATTAATGCACCCTGGTTGTCACAGCGGATGTCTGTCGCTTTACGTTGCGTGAAGCCAACGGCATGAAGCCATACAATACAGCTTCTTTTGCAGCATGGCAGCAATACGTATGACCTTATTTTTCATCAAATATTCGAGCTTTAGTTCGGAACTTTTACTCCGAAGTTGACCTGGCTAAGCAAACATGACAGGTCATTGGAACTTTGTACCTGAAGTACCGAATCTGTACTTGTACACACCACCCGAGCCTTTTGTGAACCTTTGGTTCACTTGATGCGACCAGTGGTGGGGTAATGATTGATCTGGTGGTTCGCTTACAGGGCTGTGGTTTCTTTAGCGAGACACAACTACCAAATGGGGTTACCTCTTGGTTCGGCTAAACCGGCCACTGATCGCTAACTGACTTGAGCTCAGTTCAGACCTCGGTGGACAACCTCACTCTCTGTTTCCCTCAATGATCACAAATGGAACCCTACTTGCTTCCTTGAGCATCCCAGTCTCGTTCCTCTTGAGGGCTGCCCAGGCATCATACATATCCAAAGAACCTCCTTCTCGCTGCCAGTTTATTCACCACTGGCTCCTTTGTCAGTTGCTCAATGGCATTGACAACCACCCCTTTGCTTAGAGTAAATTTATACCCTTTCAATGTCTCGTTCTATGACTTTGTCGCTCCCTTCATCGTCTACTTTGCTCCGCTGCTTACTTTAGGTCTTTAATAATTTTAATCTCCTCTATTCATTATAACCCTTTATTGCTTAATTTCTTTGCTGCCTTTCAACTCCCTTCATCTGTTTGTTCTACTAATTTTGTGCCCAATTTTTCGTACCTCTGTTACTCTTTAATCTCCTTGTCATCAACTCAGTTTACACTGGCTGTAACTTGCAGGACAACCTCATAAATGTGATATTTTGTGTTCCCTTTTCAGCATTGATACCAGATTTGATCTGTCTGCTTACACTCCATGCTCTGTTAGTCTAGTGGTTTTACGTCCCTAACTCTGTTCAAGGTTGGCGATGGGGAGCCTTACTGCCCTAAGTTCAAATCCCGCATGTTGCCCTATTGCTTACCTTTCTCCCCCACTCTTTGCCTCTTTTTTTCTCTTGCACTCTGGCTCTGGAGAGAACAGCGCAAATAACAAAGTTGAATGTGAAGGACAATCGAAATGCAGTGTTATTTAAAATACGACAAAAAGCTAAGGCAATGTTGTCATGATCACGCTCGGATCACGATTCGGCATGCTCGGATCAGCACGGCACGGACGGCAACACTTTTCAAATTGCGATCGAGGTTATTTCAACCAGGAGGTTTCGATCGGCATTGAAACCCCCTCTACGCCGAACAAGCTGTCGCATTAACCCTGCGCAGTGATTAGTTACTAGGAAACCGCGATCGCTAAGTATATTTATTTTACTATATAACCAGTAGTAGAATCTCCTGTACAGTAGATTCTACTTCGTCTAATCTCAGGCCCACTTTGGCTTGATACTGGCTTGCGTTCTCGCTTTAGACCCCCTCAGCGCTCATTCCCTCCGGGGTCTAATTCTATCCACACCCCGCACTACGAAGGACAACTTCCTTGTACCCCGGAGTGTAACTTCTCATACCCCGACATCCGGTGAATGGCTCTTCACGCATCTCGGGGTCTAGACTCATGCATACCCTGACATCTGGTGGACGGTATCCACGCATCTCGGGGTCCAGACTTGCCGACAGGTCGTATACGCTGTACGACTGTCGAGGGGACACGGAAAGGGGTTTGAAGTCCTAGTCGGGATCTGTACCAGAAGCCGCCATTAGGCCGACCCAGGGTCGTCGCTGACAAATGTTCCATAAATAAATGATGTCCAAATTCACAGCAAGACCACGCCATTGTGTGATGACGGCCTCGAGAGCGGCAACCTGGTCGGGGTAAACAAGACCCTGTGGCAGTTCAACTGGGACTTCATTGAGATGCTCAGGGGGTCCAACTTGTCCCAGCCAGGAAGTCCAGCCTATCTCTTCTGCATTGTCTTCACGCTGTGACAGATCCCCGCAGATATTTTCCATATGGACATCACGAAACTATCCCACCTGCGGTTAATTATCGCCTTCCACCCTTTGCTCCTCATAATTCGCACAGGATGTTCGGTGGCAGGATCCACCTTTGGTGGCTAGACCCAGATTGGGACTGTGTTGAGGGGCACAAAGACAAAGATGGGTATTTGATGTCGGAGTGGCAGCAGGGAAACTGTCCACAGGGAGACTGGCCGAAGGCAGGTCTATGGTGTGGTTGACATTGACACTAATTGCACAGGCCCCAAGGACATAACAGGGATCGACATGGAGAGAGCTGATTATAGGAGGTTCTAAGCATTGAACAATGGGTCACAAGCATCCTGACTGGCCTTCTTGGCTTCACTTTTGTGCTTTCCCATGATGAGAGAGAACAGAAGACGACTCAGATGAAGCTCGTTGCCATCCAAATCTGCAGAAACTGATTGAGATACAGGTGGCAAACCGGGAAGCCAAATACTCAGTGTGCGTGGTAGATTGTGGGCTCAATATGGCATCAATCATCTTCGTTGCTGTGATAAAAATCGACTCTACGACATGCGGGCTACACCAGAGTATAAAGAATCATCTGATTTGATTATGTACTTGTGGAGAACAAAGCAACTTCTTCCGGAAGGCCAAATTTAGCCCATTAACAATGTAGCGAAACAATGAAAAAAAGCTCATTCTACCGTTTTTTGGTAGCGTGAGGGGCCATTAAATTCATATTAGGTCTTGTGGGACTAAAACGCAACCCCCCCAACACCCTTTGGCTGTTGGCAAGTAGTTCCGTGGACAGTTTGATTGAAGCCCTGAAAATGCACCAAACGGTGCCCTAAAAAAAAATCACGCTGTGCGAGCGCAGTATGATGGTTTCATGCAATTCTTTGCAAGCCAAAGTTTATTAAGGAGGAGATTCACCTCCCAAATTTTAAGCCCATCCGAGATCTGCAACATAGCGAACGGGCCGGTGTTTCGCTTCTACGTCATGTTTCGCTTCTAGGGCTGCACACCGTCCCGGTGCCGGGAACGGCCGTCGTTTCAACGGGGGTGAAACGCTTGAAGTGTGTGTAGGCGTAAACTTTAATTCCTAACCAACCCAACCAATCACTGATCAACAGCGATACCAATTCCAATATCCTCCGTAACCAAATCCAACACCGACAACACTTCAGTCGCGCAAGTTCGGGGGGTTCCCTTCAAAGTATATGAAGGTTGCAAATCCAGTAAATAGCAGCAAGTCCAAATTTATAACCCTAACTCCAATCTCAACCAAATAATCCTTCCCGTTCCCTTTCCATTCCCGTTCCGATTCCGTTCCGTTCCCGTACAAATCCGATCCGTTCCGTTGAGAGAGAGAGAGAGAGAGACCAAATAGAGAATATCACGGGGAGATCCCGGGCGTAAAATTGATCCCCTACCTAGGAAATTACTGGCCTCTTTTATACTACAGCTATTTGTTTCTGCCAAACAACTAAATACAACCATAACTTTAATACCTAATCCTCCTCTCTGCACCGTTTTCTAGGAATTTCTGCCTATATCGAGACAAGAACCTGCCCAATTGCGACTGAAACACCATCAATTGTAACTGAAACACCAGTTTAATTGCAGTTAACAATGTGCCCCATTGTTCATTTCCTGCGATTGGACCATATTCCCATCCACACCCACTTGCTACGCGTTTCAGGTGCTTGAAACACGTCTCATCCATGCCCAGACGTGTTTTAAGTACGCGTTGTTTACACGTGTTTGGATTTCATCAAAACACGTGACACGCGACCCATTGTTCACCATAGAACAATGCGGGCTT
Source organism: Mycena metata (assembly GCA_029378385.1). Lineage (NCBI taxonomy): Eukaryota > Fungi > Basidiomycota > Agaricomycetes > Agaricales > Mycenaceae > Mycena > Mycena metata. Next base: position 493,519 of record JARKIB010000056.1, read on the forward strand.
CCAAACTCTGCATTGTATTCTCCTTATGCGTGATTATATTCTCACTCCCCTATTCCCAGGGAGCCGCTCCGGTTCCGATCGATATTTGATCCTTTTGATCCTTCGTGAGTTCCGATGTTCTACGAGTTGAAAACTCTAATTTCCGCAATTTCACGCGTAGAAATAACGGCCCCCCATCATCTCCCTATTTCAGAAATTCTGACTGCCCCCAGTCAGGTATGTTCCTGGCCAAACCAGTCCCAATCACCGTCCAGTGTTGACTCGACAATCAACTCTGCGTGTTTGACCACCAGCTAAGCCAACCAAATCCCAACTCGCAATCCTCATTGTCCGCACTGTCTGTGGTCCGCGCTAATGCACACTGAATCACCCGTGTTGTCAATATCCTTGAAAATATTATGTTTTCATGTCAGGATAGAGACAGCGGGCTTCATTGATTTATGTCAGGGCGGGGCGACAGTTATGTAAAAGGCGGGCGCGGCCTTTCATTTCATCAAATTCTTTGTTCCCATCCCCATTGTTTTTCCCAGCTCTTTTAAGTGACCGTATTTGCGGCACCAAGTCCCAGCATCGTCCTTCACACCACCACCACCACCTTCACCTTCACTTGTATATTCTTCCTTTCAAATGTCCTCTACTTTTGACGACTCTGCTTATGTTCTTCCCTTGTACCACTCCCCGAGGCGACTCCCTCTTCCTCCTCAAGGCTCCGCCCCATCTGGACCCTTGCCGAGCCCCCCTCCCGATGGCTTCGTCATCCCTCGCATTCCTCCGCCTGACTGCCCCCTTCGGGTTACTCGAGACTCGCGCGGCCACCGACAACTTCCACATGTCTCTGACCACCCTCTACCGGTCGACCATGAACGGGTAATCCGGCTCGTCAAGTCTCGTGTTGATGTGCGTCTACTACCTTTCCTTCGGTTATCTCCAATACTTACTCGACATGATCTAGGTCGTCGCGAAGTGCGCTAACTGCGCCGAGCTCGCCATTCCCTGCGAGTTCTCGGAGTCCGGCATTCCCTGCCCTCCTTGCGCCGTGCTGGGTATCCCCGATTGCGACTACTCGGACCCCTACTTCTTCGTTGCGAATCTCGCATACCACCGGGATGCGTACCTCCATGAGGAACGGTCCGTCCTCGTTGATGCGGTTAAGCAGAATTTCTTGGAGCCATCGCAATTTTGTACACCCTTTTCTTCCTGTCTTCCCTGTTTCTATATCCCATGCTAATTGCCTCCTTTCCTTAGCGCGAGAATACGAACGTGCGAATGCATGGTATTACTCTGCCGCCCAAGGAGCGATCACCCGTTTCCTTGTATGTTGTTCCGTTTAACCCCATTCTCCTTCCCTTCACTGACCGTTGCCCTCAGATCAACTGCCATGCGACTGGGGATCTCGCATTCCGCGGCTACCAATGCATCGCAGAAGCGTCCAACGATGCCGGTCTCCTCTCCCGCTTCCTTGCTATCGGACACGAGTCTGGTATGCATCCATCTGTCCTTCAGACCGTCGCCGGCCGTCTCCAAGGACTTTTTAACACTTTCTTGGGCGAGGAGTAGTGCCCGTATACACATTCCCTTTCCCCGCTCTTGCTATTTTCCCCCTTTGATTTACCACTACATATCTTTTTGTACTGCCCGTATCTTTACTTTGGGACAGCTCTTCTTGTAGCCTTATTTATCTTGTATTATTCTTGGTTCTTGGTAATATTTATTGTGGCGGGGGTTTTTGGCACTCAACTTTTGTGTGAATTGAGTCGAAAACCTTGAATACTCTATGGCGTTCAAAGTGCGCATTTAATAAAAATCACTCTTTTTTGACTTTTTGCAACTTTTATCCCTCTTTTGACTCTAAATGTTCATCTCTCTCTCTCTGAGTGGTCCTGAGTGGTGTGAAGGAGGGAGATGAGATTTTACACCTTTTATCTCTCCCTACTTTCGGGTGTGCTTGGCATCCCGATACTTTTCACACGAAACTTCAAGTTCATCCCGATACTTTCTGAAGCGAAATTTTATCCCGATACTTTTTGAACCATTTTTATTCATCTCTCTCTTTTGCCAAGGTTGAATGATTATACATCCTGATACTTTCTGACCTTCCTTTCCCTCTCTCCTTTGTGGTTTGAACGCGCAACGTCATAATCACGTGCAGAGTCACTGCCAGAGTGACTCGGCCCGCAATCACAGGCAGGAATGATTGGAAGTTGCCGGCAAGCGGCGGGCACAAACAGTTTTGGAGCGATGGTCAGTGTTACGTTCGGTGGGTGTTTTTGGTCAAACAACGGAAGTGCTTGTGCCAAGATACATAGAAACCACATTCGCCCGATTGGGGCGAGCATAGTGATGGAAAAGTTCGGTTCGGTTCAGGTTCAGGGTACTTTTGCCTGAACCCCGAACCTGAACTTCGGTTCAGGTTCAGCAATTTACTGAACTCTGAACCTGAACCGCACGTTCAAGTTCAAACGGTTCGGTTCGGCGTTCAAAGGAGTTCGAACCCCTGAACCGAACCTATTTTTTTCTACCGAAAGACTGCCGCACCGAGGAGCTTGCACTCATCCTATCACTCACACAGCCTCTGGAATTGGTGTTCAGAGCTTCCGGCGCGACCCAGCGACCTTGCCGACGGAGCTCCGGTAAAAAGAAAACATGGATTTTCGGTGTTTTTTATCTCCCTTTTGTTGGCTATGACAGAATGAATTCGGACGGATCTTTTTGCTATGCGGCCAACATTGTTCTTACCAGGATCGTGACGACGAGCATCCCATCTCCGCACCTGCTGCTTCATACTCACCTCCGCGGGCCAACACTCGTGAGACCCCGGGGTAGAGAAATTGAGGATTTAATTTTCCAGACAGTAGTAGCCAATGGGAGACCTCCCTGAGGGTAATAGGTGGTTACTTGGGTGCATTTATTCATGTTTGGCTCGTTTAGGTGCAAAATTGCACATTCAAGACCGGCTTGATCTCGGCATCAGGTTCGGCGGTTCGAACGGGTTCGAACGGGTTCAGTGAAACTCCTCCTCGCCCGAACGCTGAACCGAACCGCAGGTTCAGGTTCGGGCATTCGACTGAACTTGAACCTGAACTTCGTGTTCAGTTCGGTTCAGTTCGAGTTCGAACCGAAAGGTCGAACCGAACTTTCCCACCACTAGGCGAGCATTGATGGCAACAAAAGAGGTTGAGCAAACAAAGGTGTGCAGAATATCAATTTGGTGGTCCCAGGACCCTTGGTTGGGTATCTTTTTCAGGATATACCCAGGGAGTTTTGAACTGTCGCTTGTTACTCCTTATCTTGATGAATTCTTCGAGAATGGCCGCTTGCTCCGAGCCTAGGTCAGCGCAATGACCAAATGGTCACGTTTTATGCACCGGCACGTGAGTGTTTTGGCGACATTCTTGGTCTCTAGAGCACAAAAGAACTAACGTTCTGTTTGTGAATGGGCTGCTTTGGCCTTTAATGGTAAACATTAAATTCAGATACCAGTACTGCCTGAACACACTCCTTTTTGCACCTACCACCCTTTATGATACACTGCATTAAATTTAATTTTGTTACTCAGTTCGAATTCTGCTTCAATAGCGGCCCGAGTCACTCTGCACGTGATTGTGACATTGCGCGTCCAAACCACAAAGGAAAGAGGGAAGGGAAGGTCAGAAAGTATCAGGATGTATAATCATTCAACCTTGGCAAAAGAGAGAGATGAAAAAAAATGGTTCAAAAAGTATCGGGATGAAATTTCGGTTCAGAAAGTATCGGGATGAAGTTTCGTGTGAAAAAGTATCGGGATGCCAAGCACACCCGAAAGCAGAGAGAGATAAAAAGTACAAAATTTCATCTCCCTCTTTCACACAACTAAGGGCCACTCAGAGAGAGAAATATGTACATTTAGAGTCAAAAGAGGGATAAAAATTGAAAAAAGTTGAAAAATAGTGATTTTTATTAAATGTGCACTTTGAACGCCATAATACTCGGGATCGGCACGACCTCCCGAAATCAATTTTCCCATGTCACTCTTGAGCTTTCCCCACCATCTCGGTGTGCACGGCCCCCCCCCTTGCTCGGAATTCCCGATATCCACCAGTCCTTCCCGGGTTGACTTCGAGTCACCGCACCCTCTTCGACTTTGTGTTGGAAGATTCAAACCCTCAATGGTTCAAAACCTTGAAACACGTTGCCTTTGGCTTCCAGGAGCCTGAAACAGTCGCTACAAGACTTTGGACTGCTTTGGACTGTCCGTCTCTCGTCGAGGCACGTCCGCGTTTCAAGTCCACCATTGTCTCCGCCTCACTTGTCAAAATGACTCCAACATACCATTGTCTTAGTGCCTCGTACTGCCAACGTGTCTGCGTCGAGGTACGTGGCATTTTCGACTTTTTGCCACTGTGCTCTCCTTCGCAGAGTCCCATTGTACGTGTCCAGCAGGGTATAAAAGGGGAGAACGATCCAGGTCAGCCCCTCATTCCCTTTCTCAATTTCTTTCTTTGAACCGCCGCTGGACGGCTTTTCTACTTTCCATCCCATGCCTTCCTCCCATATTCCCCTACTTGACAAATCTGACGAGGACGCTATTCGTACCCTGCACAAATCTGTCCGCGCAACGTCATACGAGGACGCTATTGACCAGGATGCATTCCTTGTAGCCTCTGCGCGCTCAATTGTATGTGACCTGCAGACTGCAGTTTAATTCCCATCTCTTTTACTGACTCCCCTTTCAGCTTCAATTTCGAAAGCAGGTCATGTCGTTCGCTCTTTCTTCCGACCTTGGCGAATGCGCTTTCTTGATCCGCACCAAAATGGCTCAAAACTATCCCCGCCTCGGTACTCCCCCAGGCGAAATATTTGTATCTATCTCGGACTTCGTGGGCGAGATCGCGCGCTCACGCCAGCTCATTCGTGACCGCAAACGGGCTCATAACGAGCGTGTGCGCGCAGAAGAAGCTGTAGTGGCGCGCGCAGCTCGTCACGATGCGCTTGAATTTGCTGCTCAACGCGACCCCGATGTGGTGTCTATTCCTTCGGACGACGAGTCCCGTATTGCGAGGCACCCTAGTCCCCTCATCGTCAAGGCAAGTTCTTCCTTTTACTGTACTTTTTGCGACCCTTTTGACCGGTTTTCTTGCTTCAACCCAGCCTCTCTCGGCCACTGCCGAAGCGTTCCTTCCACCCATGGCTTCCCCGATCCAGGGTAAGCTGAAACTTTGTTTCCAACCATGGTTTTTACCCTTCTCATAGTATCTATTTCCACAGAGCTGTCACCGATCCCTGAGCTCGAAAATCTTATGTTCAGCCTCCGATTGACGGATCCATTCGCCTCCCAAGTAAGTGGTATTAATCTCGACACCGTACTGGATGCTGACTGTGTACTTCAGCCCTCTCCATCGTTACCAAGCCCATCCCAACCGGGCCTCGTGCGGATCGCAACACCGCCCCCAAGGTCTCCCGTAAGCGAGCGCGGGCGGACAATGAAGATAATGAAGGCCCCGTTCCCTCGTCGCAGGCCCAGCCTCGCAAGAAACGTTGTGAGTACTCTCCTTCAGTCACTCTCGGCGCTTTTCTAATTCCAATTTGAGTTCCAGGTGAACCCTCGGATGGCAACCCCACCACCAACTCCAACCTCGAATCTCGCGGTAGCAGCTCCTCGTCCGTTCAGACCCGCCCCGCGTCATCCGCATCTCAATTACGTGGACGACTTGATGCTCTTGAGACGGAAGTCAAACGGCTCGCATGCACGCAAAAACAAATATCTCGGCAATTACAAACGCTCAATGCTGCCACCGGCTGCGCCGCACAAGCCAAAGGCACTGTATGTCCCATCCTTACCACGCCGAGCTATCCAGCTGACCATGGTTTCAGGAAACTTAAGCGCTGCTTCTTTTGCTCCGCCACTGCACACCTGATTGCCCAATGTCCGCTGCGCGAGATTGACTAGCTGACTTCTCTTCGACCTTCAACTTGATGTTGTTGGGCCTGGTACGCGCTGTGCGCTGCCATCTCCTTCTTGTTGTTTATTGGGCTGGTCCCTTGTTGTATTAGCTATTTATTAATGAGCACTGGTTGCTCTGCTTCTCTTGTGCGCCTTCTGAGATTTATTCCTTTATGATTTATAAGCCATGCTCCGAAAGTTGATCGCGCGGAAACTGGCTTATGAATCACGTTCAGACTCCGATCCAGAGTCCGATTCATCGGCATCCAACTTATCCAAGCTTGATTGCAGTCGTACTCCATCGAATTGCAAGTCCCTGCCCTCGTAGACTTCTTCGGGTTCATTCTCGAGTTCATCCAACATCTTTCGAGAAGTATCTATTAACTCCTCGATTCTATCTCCGATGCTGAGTTTTTCACGTTGTTCATAGGGTATAACCCTGAAGCGCCCAATCTTTTTCTGCCAGACAGCGCCATTGAACTCACAGACAATGTAAGACCCGCCTTTGGTTCTCCTGACCACAATTACAGGTCCCCACCATCGATCCCTGTTCCTCCCGCTCAACGATCCTTCATCAACAACGTTCCGCACCAACACAACATCTCCAGGGTCAAAGCAGTAATCCTTACAGCCCTTTGCGGAACTTAGGGCGCGGACAGTTTTTTTTTTTTTCATGCTTTTCAACGAGAATCGTTATTTCGAGCTCAGTTCTTGTCCGTTTGCCTTATAAATATGCTCATTGTGTCCGCAATGAAAATGCGGAGGGCACCACGGTCTTCGTTTTCCCTGATGCGATCATAATTGCCTTATTGGGAAAATGTCGCTCTTTTTGTACAGAACTTGTCGCATCCTCTGTGCTGTGGTCAGATTGACCTATAAATTTTATATGACGTCTTTATGAGTATTACGAAGGGCTGGACGGACCGGTATTTCCTCATATTGTATCTATTTCTTGTATACAAGGTATTCAGATATCCCACATTATGAGAATGCAGAATACCGGTGAACTAAGACACACATTCAAAATCCCGGTCCATCCAGCCCTCAATGATACTCATAAAGACATCATATCAAATTTATAGGTCAATCTGACCACAGCACAGAGGATGCGACAAGTTCTGTACAAAAAGGGCGACATTTTCCCAATAAGGCAATTATGATCGCATCAGGGAAAACGAAGACCGTGGTGCCCTCCGCATTTTCATTGCGGACACAATGAGCATATTTATAGGGCAAACGGACAAGAATTGAGCTCGAAATAACGATTCTCGTTGAAAAGCATGAAAAAAAAAAAAAACTGTCCGCGCCCTAAGTTCCGCAAAGGGCTGTAATTACATGCTTATATTTCTCTGCATAAGCCTCCGCATTCTTCTCTTTCAAGGCGGCTATCCTAACCCGCATTTCTTCCACGTGAGTGGTATGCTTCGCCAAGGCACGAGCCCGAAGTCCAATGAGCTCATCCGTCGAAATGATATGGTCCGGATATTCCGCAAGCCATGTTGCCTCCGCAACATCCAAAGGTAAAACTGGGTGGGCACCGCACACTGCGAAGTAGGGTGAACATCCCATTCCCCTCCTTGCCGTTATTCGGTCCGCCCATAACACCTGATGCAAGAAATAGTACCATTTCGTTAAATTTCCTCCCGTGGCCTTGTATAACGCCTGTCGCAGGTCCCAATGGCCACGTTCGACTACACCATTCGATTGTGAATGGTAAGGCGCGATCCTAATCCCTTCTATTCCATACTTCGCCTTCAACCACTTTAGTGCGGCAAGAAAAGGGGTCCCATTATCGGTTACAATCCACTGCGGGCATCCCCACCGGCAAATTATATCCTCTAACAAGAACATGCCAATAGTCTCGGCATTCTGTTTTCGAAGCCCCCTCGCCTCGGGATATCTGGAAAGTGCACATCGTGCGTCCGCAATAAAATTGCAACCATTTGATGTTTCACTCATATGCATCACATCTGTATGCACCTTCTGAAAGATACTGGGTGTAGCAGACACAACCGGAGGCGCCTTCAAGAGCGCCAATCTACGCTTTTGGCAAAGATGGCAGGTTTTAATGTACCATTTTACATCGCCCTCGATGTCCGGCCACCAAAATCTCATCTCCAACAGGGATTTTGTAGCATAAACTCCACGATGACCGAGTGCATCATGCGCCGCGCGCATCATGTACATCCGGTGTTTCTTTTCAACCACTAGCCGGTGCATGGCATCCTTCCCCTTGCGGTACATCCGTGTACTTCCATCCAAGAAGTATCTGGTTGCATTATACACCCGTGAGTTTCCTTCAATGAAATACTTTGATGCATTGCGCATAAACAGTCTATACACTGAATTATCCTCCATTCCAGCCGGCCGTACCAGCGGGTTTTTCAACCACTCTTGAATCACTGGTAACCTATCATCGTGCGCACGGGCCCCTTTACTGCGATGATCCTCATCGTATGGTTCACGCTCCTCATCCTCGTTCCGCAATCTCTCATCCGGAAGCAGCTTCTCCTCGGTGGTTTGAAGATAGGCAGGTACTACCAACCCTTCTTCCGCATATTCTCGCCTGACCTGTGCCGAGACCGCCCTCTCTTCGCATCGAGCCATGTCCAACTCCTGGACAAAGTGTTCTATATCCTTGGCCATCCCCGCCATTTTCTGTATGTATCCTCCCCGAGAATCAACCGCACTTTTGAACTCACCCAAGTCCAAAGGTTGCTCAACAAAATAGTCCCAGTCTGGGTGCATCTCTGGCGGCCCATTCTGCCCAGTTTCTCCGTCTCCGTCTGGCCACGTTTCGTCTCCGGGCTGTGCTTCGCGCCGCGATAATCCATCCGGCGGGAAATTCGCTCCTTTGACATGCTTCAATTTGAACTTGAACATCAAAATTTGCTCAATCCATCTATTTATTGTAGCGTTCGGCCCCATCCCAGGGTTATTCAACATTCCTTGAATATACTTCGCATCGGTTTCAACGACCAACCGTCGACAACCGAGTAACCAATATTGCATGGCCTCAAGAGCCCTCTTCAGGCCGTATAACTCTCGCTTCGGTTGTGAAAATTCGGCTTCTCTGCGGTTCAGAGGTATGGATGCAAATTTTGCGAAATATCTCTTCTTCGGGTCGGTGGGGTCGCACTGATAAATCTGCACCCCAACTGCCATCCAAGATGTATCCACTGCCATCACGATGTCGGATTCCCAATCATAGTTCAGAGGTTTTAAACAAGGTGCACGAATTAAGGCACACTTCAACCTATCCATGGCTGATTCTTGTTCTAGTCCCCACACAAAGTCCACTCCGTTGCGAACCAATTTCTGAATCGGGCACGCAAGCAAAGCATAGTCTTTGATGAACATCCGCAAAACACCTACGGTGCCCAAGAAGCTGCGTACTTCAGACACATCCTTCAAAGCACCCCACCGCTGAATCACACCGACCCTGTCCGTATCAGCTTTCCGCCCTTTGAACGAGCACAGGTGCCCCACTACGTGAAATTCCTCGGCGCACAAAACTGACTTAGCACCCGAGAAGGTACCACCGCAATACTGAACACGTTGAACTATCCGGTTCAAGTCTTCAAAATATTCCCATACAAATCGCCGTATACCTGGATTCCCTGGTATACTCTCACAAGTGCCGTCCGGCAACTCATACCGTGTCCCTGGTCCACGTATAGGTACGTCGTCGATGTAAGGAATCGTAACGTGCGGAATTTCCTCGCGCAGAATGTAGTTCACATCATCATGGAAAATTGGCACACTATTTGTCCAACCCTAAGGCAGCTTCACAAGTCTCAATGCCCCGAACGGCGTCTGGAAAGTGGTAAAATCCCTGGAACCCTCGGCTATGTCACGGTGATCATAACCCGAGTACAAGTCAAGACATCCGCCACACGCGCGCCCCGCAAAATGATTTGCTAACTCCTCCGTAGCGGGTGGAATTCCTGAGTGCGCGATAGTTACCGCATTCAACGGTTCAAGTGCATGTACTAGCCGTATGCTCTTGCCGTCCTTTTTGATGACACCAAAGAATTTACTCCGATACGACGCGTTTGAGGGTTCGTACACACCAGCATCAATTTTATTCTTGATTGTCTTACAGAACTCCTCTAATTGACCATGTGGTATTGGTATACTGCGTTCAACCCATGCTTCGTGTTCAACCACCGGAATTTCAACCGGTGGGAAGAAATCATGCCGAAAGTTCCCACGCTCTTCGTCGTTCCACGCAAAGGCCTGCTCGTGGTTTCCAACCAACTCATGCAACAACTTCAATTCCTCAACTTGCAGGAACCCAGCATGTCTTTCATCCATTGTTTCCTTTCGTTCTGCCGTGTACCTTCCTTTCGGCACAAAGGCTGATGGCCGCACATTTAACTCCGGCATCCCTACGAGCGGATCACCTCTGATCTCCCGTTTGATTCGGTATCTCTCGGGCAGTTCGGTGTATACCGGACGAACTTTCAACCCCACAGGCTTGTACTTTTTACCTGCAAAGACAGAAGTTAACTCCACCCCTCCTTCTCCAGTTTCTTCAACCGGGCACATGAAATCAATGGATTGACAACACGCGCAGCGTACGTCGGCATCACTCGTGTGCGAAGTACTAAAATCCCACTGTTCCCGCCGTCCCCGGAATGCCTTCTCTTCAACATGCTTCCGTTCTGGTTCATACAGCATATTTGCGAACACTTTGTGTGGAACTCCATCCACATTTTCAACACTCTGTTGTGTGAATGACTGAAATAGTGTCGCTGCAGCCGTATCCTTCTTCCAGTCACCAACGTCCTCCGACGCAGCAACATAGGCTTCGATAATTTTCTCTGCGCCCATATTTCCTCCCCTTGGCCGATATACTTGTTCAATTTTCATTCCCCCGTCCTCGTTGAATCCAACAATTACCCCGATCTCTTCTCCTTGACCTAGCTGTGTCAAATCCTCGAAGCGATGCGAAAATCCTTGTCAGCAGCCCTTTGCTGGCTTATCCTTTGCTCAAGCGGGGCTGTTCCTTCTTTTCCTGTGTCATTCTTTACCCGGTCATAGGTAGGCACCGTCCACGCCTTTCCCGAATTTGGGTCTGTCAGCGTCAACAGCTGATTTCCGAACTCGTGGTCTGTGCGGCTTTTCGTTATTTCCCGATAACTGAAGTGTTGTGCAACACGGGCCTTGAAGGTACTAAAAGCTTCTTGCTTCAACACACGGAAACTGGGATTCTTCTCATCAAAGGTTGCCAGGTCGAATCCTTCATGGCAGGAAAATGTATCATCCGTGACAACCTAGAACATATGGGAGTAAATTCGGGACAAAGTTGTGCACTAGATACCTTGGCGGTTATGAAAGGATCCTGCAGTTCTCGTTCTCGCTTCATAGCCTCGAGCTGAAGATGTTCCTCATCAAGCCTTGCCTCTATACATTACGCATCAACATCACGGACAACGAACCCGCTGAGTTCGACGTACTGATATGAGGGGGGATATCTTCGTCAGTGCAAGGAGCAAGCACTTGATCTATAGCGGACTCGCGAATATACACCAACACGTATGCGTTCGACGAGAAGTCCTTTGATGCCTTGACCTGGTTAAATTGGGCTGTAGATGGCAAGCCATCAAGTGCTTTGCCGCCATAGTTGTCCTCGAAAACCTGCTTGTCCGTAGCTCGCGTCACTCGGTCGTCGTCGTATTTGAACCATCGATTTTCACGGTCAGGCTTGATTAAAACGAAGTTGTGACCTTGATGAAGATCTCCGGAATGAACGATAACTCCGTGCAATTTATATATCCACGGCTTCGACCGGTCGGCACCAAGGGAAGCCCCCGAGGTCGATTTCAGGAGTAAATTCGTGGCGGTCGTTCAGCTTGACCATGGAATCGCGCTGCATGCCGTAATCGTACCGTTTGAGTTGCATCAGCAAAATGTTTCGCGTCTGGGAAGGTCTGGGGAGGTCTGGCGCCAGGCCATCAGACACGCCACACCCCCACAATATAGTATGGACCCAGAATGACCTGCATTAAGCTAAAAGGTAAAACTGGCCCCATACCGCCCCACAATCACTTTATGGGTACATTTTCGATCCTTTCTTAGATGCCCAGTACACCGTTGCTTGCACCAGAATTAGACAAAGATATCGCATTCTTGAATACTATTAAACATCGTGTCTACTGTGATAGATATAGACATGTATAAACAAACACCCACAGCAAAGCTAACGACGTGCTGGTGTTTGCGCATCGAGGATGTAGGCAACGCTGGGAGAAGTAGGCAGACAGAGGGAAGGGCGGGGACACGGCGAGTGTGCATGGTGCGGTGGACGCCCGATGTTTAGATCTGCAATGTGGTTAGTAAGAATTGAAGCGGTGGACACTGGAAAGAGGAACGCACCTGTCGAGTCCTCCTGATCTAATGTCCGCAGCACAGCGTAGGAAGTGGGGAGCTTGAGGTGCAGAGCGACCGTCTATAGGCATGAGAATGTTGAGGTGAAACTTGGGCGCAACTTGGGTTCCGCATCTTCGAAGCGAGCGGCGGGACCAGGGTGCGGTGGGACCAGGGTGCACTGAGTTGGTATTTGACAGTCTTGACAGGCGTGGAGAGCGGCTTGAAGACTTGGAAGTCTTGAGTTCTTGAATCCTTGAGGAGAGGACTTGAATCCTTGAGGGACGACTTGAATCATTGAGATCGATGGGACAGTCGACAGAGCTTTGACGCGAGGGCTGTTTGATTAACAAGACTGGAAAGTTGCAGGATTGAGTAGATCTTTGAGGCCCGCAACACAGTCGAGGGAGGATGGGGAAGCAGAGGTGAAGAGGGAGAGAAAGGGCGAGCGGGATGGTGGGGAAAGGGAAGAGACAGTGCGACGTGGCATCCATCAAACGTCAACCAACATGCATCAATCACGAGTTTGATGGCGAACTTGGCGAGATTTTGGTTTCGAAGCTCCCGGATGGGCCGGAAGTATCCGTTTCCTTCACGCGAAGGGATCTAGGACAATTTTTCATGCTTATCTTACCTTCCCCCCCTGTTTTAAAATGACTTAAAGGCCGAAAATCCTTTCGCCAGGGTCATGGCTTTCAAAATTCAAAAATCGGGGTCAGCAAGAGTTCCATAGCTGCAGCAACACTTCTGGTAAACAATTGGCAATTGACACCGAGTGCCGGTGAAAGCTCTACCTCGATTTTCAAGCACACACAAAAATGGGAAGTCAAAGAAAGTGGCAATCTGGCGGTATGGTGAATCTGGAGCACAGCCACCGCCAGACCATCCCAGACGTCCATACCGCCAGACACGAAACATTTTGCTGATGTGCAGACGGAGGACGGGTGGGAATGAGCGAAAGATGATCCCTTTCTTCGCGTCTTGCAGTCCGAAACCCTCGGCTAGATATTTGTTCTCGCCGTCATACGTTTCAACGGCCACATAGTCCTTGAATGATTCGTACAAATTCTTCATTCCCTTCACGTTGAGTTGGATGTCTAGATTTTATGTCGGAGACATGAAATGACAGCTGTGAAGTAAACACACCACTGAATTCTTCAATCCTCGATGCCTCATAATCCACATGAACACATTTGATGTAACTTTTCATCTTCCCCGAGAAAAGCTTGGCTATCGCTCCGTCAGCTATGGTGTCCTGAAGAAGCAAGTTTTAAGACGGTTGCTGAGGTTAGAAAAATATACCTTCATCTTGGATTCCATTTTGTCCAGAAGGACCCGACTGAATTCATGAACGTCGTGTGCTATAAAGGAATCAAGAGCTTTCCAACCAAAAGACTTCGTCAACTCCGTTGTGCCTACACTCAAGTTAACAATTGGACATGGAATGAAAGAAGCAAGCAACTTGCCTACGGGATTGTCCGACGTCTGGAGGTGATAAAACACTCGTTGCAGAGCCAGTGCAACACTCTCCGTCGGAAGATCATCTTCTGTTGGAATTTGATAGACAGCCTAGAGAAGCACGTTGAGGGTACGCATATGCAAATCCAGAACAGATGGCGCACTCGTCGAAAATAATGTATGCAAAAGAGCAACTGCAAGAGAGAGTCCATGTAGGCAGTGGCACCTTGATTCTTTAAGCCAACGTAGCCGGTCTCCTTTTTGGAATCATAGCTTAGAAGTATGAGTAGCATATGCTGAGATTCGGATTCCCTTACTTTATGAAGTTATGCCAGAGCACGCCCGTCGGGTCATCCACCACACGGAGATAGGCAGTGATATCCGCAGCATCTTCTTCAATGGTCGGCCTGCTGCTGTGGCCTTGTGGATTAAACAATTTGCCCAGGTCGCTGAAGCGAGTGAAACCCCAATCAGATTCCTCTGCGATGAACCGATGTTGGGCGTCTAGTATTGAGTTATCATCATCGGTGCAACGTGTGTGTTTGGATATGAATCAAACGCACGGCTGGCAGTAAAAACCGTAGGATCATGAATGTTGGAGATCACAAGAGCAAATTGAACGCAAGCATGCCAGTTCTCTGACAGTTGCTTGGGCCCCACGCAGTCCAGATAGATGGATACCGTCTCATCCGGAGTAGTAGAGTTTCCAAACGGAAAGAGTAGTATACGCCTACGCATTTAAGGACACCGGGTGCCTCGGATGACTTGGAAAACTCACCATTTGTGCCCCCCGCACCAAAATTCGTCACTCGTGAGCTTCTTCTCCGATTTCTTCCAATTTTGAAGTCGCCATGCATAGACCGTGGAGTCTGTTACGTTGTGATCAAGTTGCGGCATATACTGTGCAGCGGCGTCGCCTGTAAAATGAGGACGGCATTAGTTTAGTTAATGTAGTCCACCATCGTGGAGGGAGGAGAACTGACGATCACGGACAGACACAACCCCGTCAGTCACCACCTGAGGTCCGGCCATATTCGGATTCCCGCCCGCACCCACACCGAGCCTCTCCTCGGTCCATGTGCCGAGCATCATAGATTGTGTCGGGGTTCTCGCTGCCGGCGGCGTTGGTGGCTTCGGCGGCAGTGGCCGCACCGTTGCTTGGAGCCGAAGGTCTGGCCTTTGTTCTATACATTATACATTAGAATCACGGTGACGAAGGCGCGCCAAAATCGACGTACGGAGATGAGGAGTAGTATTTTTATTGGGCAGGACATTACCCGAGACCATTGTCAGACACACTAGCCAATGCAGTGCAGGAGAGGTGCAAGCAGGGCCAGGTCTGTACTCAGAATGAAGGGGATGAGGAAACCGCCTATATTGCTAGTGGAGATACGACCAGCTGAAGACTGGAGACTACTACAAGTACAGAATGGTATATATCACTCTCCTTATAAAATTAAGCCTGTCTGTCTGAAGCTTTTTAAGCTCCGCTGATAGCATCACACTTTACTGCGGCACCTGCGCGGCGCCATTGACCAAAGCTATTTCGGCTTCGTGATATCAAGGATGCCGAGGGCGGACCGGGCCCTGCCGTGTAACATTTTATTTCAACAGCTTTTCAACAGCTTTTACAGCTGTTCTCCAGGATCAAATCATTCCCTGATCCGAACCAAAGTGGTGGGCGCGGAGCGCCCCGCCGCGCTCTTGTACTACTGCAGTATGAGCTATCCACTATCTCGGGTACTCAGTAAGTTAACAGTAAGCTATCAATCAACTGTCAGGAAGCTGTTAAGAAGCTGTTATGTGCTATCTACAGGTCTGATGTAAATAAGATGGAATATCAGAATAGATGGAATATCAGAATAGATAGAAGCAGACATAATGTGATCAGAAAATGAATCATGACAACCATCTTCAACTCCATGGGTGTGATTGTCAGTATGCTCATCATGAGAAGCTGTATGGTGTCGTGGATCTGCCTTGCAGTAGGTCGCGCTTTGGGGTCTTTATTCCAACATTGTTCTGCTAAATCCCAAATACCATCGCTCATCCTCGGGCACTCGTCCTCTTCTGGGCGATCTGGCTCCACATCAAATTTGAATACGAGTTCGATGAAGTCAGCGTAAGGAATGGTTGGCATTGGGATTTCTCCCGTGTAAACCTAGGGGGAAGGTCAATCATTGGGAGTCACCGAGCGATCAATGGACAGACCCCTTTGAGATCCCCGTGACATATTTTCCGCGAGTGTAAATATTCGAGACCGAGGGATATATCACGAAACTACGCACAGTTTAGATTTAGTATCCAAACATGGCGGTACTCACAATGTGTAAAGGCTCAAAGTCCGGCCGTGCATGCAGAAATTTGCGGGTGTTATATGGTAGAAGTGGCATGACCACAAACGGTCGATCATCCATTGTGTTAGCACCAAGGAACTGCAAGATGTTGGGATGTCTGAGCATCATCCATATCTATCAAGTCGAGTGGAATCAGTAGTTAATATATCGAATAACGGCTCACATCAATTTCCTTGCGCAGCAACTGGGAATATGAAGGCATAAGCTGACTAGATCCAGAAACGACCAATGCCCTCACCACGGCACTGGCAGATACACCAGAGTGATCATGGACAAGCTTGATAGCCACTTCGGTCCGATTCCAAGTGCCTTTGAACACAGTGCCGCTGCATATATAAGGAGCGGAACAATATAAAAAGCTCGCCAACCCACAAGCCACCAGCACCAATTTCCGGCCCATAGTCCACGTCAAACGATGAAATCATCCAGTCTTCGAGTTTGACTTGCTGTCCGCTGGTTGACCTGAGATACTGCCGGGTGTGCGAATAAAATCCGTATTCCGCGTTGTTCCCATGTTGCCGGTCCAGCCGTCGTTCGATGGAAACCATCATGGCTAGGATATTGCTCTGATTAACGTCTGCAAGGAGATCAGACAATCGTAGGCACGTGAGGATGAAGAGCACAAACCAAGTGCATGCCTCAACTCTGTCTGATTGCGTTCTAGAGTGCTGAAGCGCGCATTGAAGGCATCCACGTCCTCACGGCGTGCGGTCTCATTATGAATAAGCATATGCTGAATGTTCAGCAAGGCCGAGATCTGCGAACCACCGTTCAGCGTTCGCCGCATACTTTTTGGTCTCCAGGAAATTACGCACTTGGAATGAATTGACCATCATCCCGATGCGGTGGTAAAAGGCCTCAATATTAACAACATTGAATTCCCTGTTCAACAACGACTTGATGAAGCTGCGATCTTGCTCTATCCTCGCAAATCGATGGACGTCGTCCAGGAGGCTGTAAAGAAAACCGATATATCGCCATCGGCCAAATTAACACGAAATCGGTCCTCACATTCCGAGGTCGGTGAGCGGTTGCACAGAAGATGATGCAATGAGCCTGGATGACTGAAACTCGGCGTGCAATGTCGCCAGAAGCTGTCCGATGGCATTTGTGAGGGCGCCAAGCTGCCGCTGGGTCGCTTCAAGTTGTTTAATGCAGGAGACAATGAATTTGAATGGAGTGAATGCAGCAGAAAGACCAGGGACCGGTGTAAGCCCCAGGATGACATCGAGGGCCAGGTCGAGCGACATAGCAGGAAGCAAAGCAGACAGGCGCTTACTGTACTATTTTGACCAAGTGTTCACGCCATGTCACCCGTCACCATAGGTGTTCACTGGGTAAGGTGTTCAAAGTCAGCCGATATTTGTCACCTCTTACCAAGTGTTCATGCTGCCAGTCAAAATTGTCAATTTGAATTAAAAACCAAGCACCCTGCCTCGGGTCGAACTCAGGAGTCAGGTTTTTGGCCCGAGCTCAGGTTCGGGTTCAGGGTCAAGGCATGACCCACCGCACTACTCCGACGTTGCTCGGGAGAGAGCAATGGCACCATTCTTTTATACTGGAACGCGTAAGTACATAAATATGTACGGCAGAAATCAAAATTTGCATCCTTCTCGAATCACCCCCAATGAGCGCCGACAATACCTTCAGAATATCCGAGTGGATTGGCAAGGGTGAAAAATGGGCATCCGCACCATCAATGCTTCGGAAAATTGCTGCGGCGGTCTTCGCCGTCCCGCAGGAGCTAGAACTCGTCCTTCTCCCATCCCCTTCCCTTTCCATCGCAAAAATGCTCGACTTCACGCTTCCCCTGGAGCACCCGGACTCCAAGGCGTGGGCTGGATTGTGCAGGCTATCGACGACCTTAGCGACCCCGACACGGTGACCAAGGTCTGTTTCTTTATTTATTATATCTCTGTCTATAATTTTCTTATCT
The DNA here is from genome assembly GCA_029378385.1 of Mycena metata. NCBI lineage: Eukaryota > Fungi > Basidiomycota > Agaricomycetes > Agaricales > Mycenaceae > Mycena > Mycena metata. The sequence continues at coordinate 511,562 of JARKIB010000056.1, forward strand.
TCCATAGGCCTGGGAGTTGTGTCGCGTCGGTGAATGGAACCTTTCTCAAGCATCGCTGACGTCGCCTGCGGCTCTCGCTGCCCTTCGCGAACTCTGTACCACCAACCCGACCCTCTACGACGCTCTGAATCAAACGAGCACTTCCACGGTCATTGTGGGTGGCGAGATTGAGGAGCCCGCGTTTCCCACGAACGTTTACGATGACTGCGATGTTCCTTTGGACGTTGTCGCCGACGCCGTGGCTTCGGGTGGGTCTGATATCGCAGCCAACTTCACCGTGGGTGAAGATGGGGGAGTCGCTCGGTCCAGGAACGCCGAGGCGTCTGATGCTGAAGACGAGGAGTCAGATTTGGAGGTGGATTCAGAGCCTGTTGCTCTCGGGCGTGGTCAGCGTAAGAAATTTGTCGCTCGTCGTTACCAGGGCCCTGCTTGGGAGGAGCACAAGTTATTTCCTGCGATGTTTTTACATATTTTTTTTGTCAAAACTAGTTGAGCTTGAAAACACTTTTTATGCACTTTTAAGACCCCCAAAAATAAGGTGTTCATTGGGCCGGCGTCACCTTGGGGGCAGGATTTTGGTTCCGCCCATCATGTCTGATCCACCGAATCTGCGCAACCGCACCGACCCAGCGACACCCGAGCATCCGAACACCTCTACAACGTCCTTATCTAATCTAGAAGCACCTAATAGTCTTGGCGAGGACGACGGATCCGCGGGCGAGAATGCCACGAGCTCGGCTACAGTCGGTAACATAACAGTCCGCCGCACGCGTCGAAAACTTGTCCCCCTCCCCGCCGACGTTGAGATTCTACATGGCGCGAACGCGAAACAGTCTCAGCAACCGACTCCCAGGAGCACACCGTCACCACATCGCCCCGGACCCCAAATCACAATCCGCGGCGAAGAATCAATCTTGAATGAACTTGACTTCCCCCCAGAGGTAGCCACGGTATCGAGTGCCGCCAGCAACACCCGTGGCCAGCGAGGGGGGGTGTACCAAAGGGCACCTCCGTCTCTTGGTGGGAGGTCAGTTCACAATGCCTCCGACGATGACGCAGATGACTACGCCCCGTCAGAGAAACCCAAAACCAAACGCAGCAAAGACAACGCCAAGCAGCGCGCGTTCGCGAAGCTCGGGAAAGACGCAGCCTCGGCGACATCTTCGGACCAGCTCGCCGATGTCTTGGAAGCACAGCTCAAGACCATGCACGCATACCCAGCAGCCCCGACCAAGGAATGTCTCGCCACGCTTGATACACTCCTCGCGCGCCTCAAAGACCACCGTACCCTACCTGTCGCGGACGAGGATCGCGCCACCTTCGGATCCGTTGTTGCCCGCTCGGTCCTCGACCCCATGAAGTCCCTCGCGGCACAAGTTGAGGCGCAACACAAGGCGATCCAGGGCCTGGCGAAGACGGTGGAAGCGGTTAAGAACGCCCCGCTACTATCTGCTACAACGCCCACCTCGTCTAACGCGTCGTACGCGGAGACGGCGGCTGCTATGCCTACCACGCCGAAGACGAGCTACGTACCGCTACCCCGCGACGCGGATGAGCGAATCTTGGTGCGTTTCTGCGGTCCACCTCCCCCTATCTTCCAGCTCCCATATCGAGAGCTCGTGGAGAGGGTGAACGAGCTCTTAGTACCCATGGGCCTACCCGAGATTCTGTTTGCTCAGAAACAGGTCAAGGGCGTTCAGGGACTCTATCTCGCGCCGACGACTGGCAAGGAAGGAGCGAGGGAGTTGACGCGTCGGTGGGGTGAATGGGGACCGAGCGTACTTCCGGGCGGGCGGGTGGTGCCGGTTGTCGTACACTGTTTCCTTCAAGTCAACGGGGTACCGTTCGCCACGGTCAACTCCATGGAGGAAGCAGCGAGAGAGTTTGAGAGGAGGAATGGGGAGTTGGGACAGGTGCGGGGGACACCGCGGTTTGTGAACCCGCCACCGAGCGCGGGGAAGATTGCGGCGATGAGGCAGGTGGGGAGGAAGCCTCCATCGGCAGGCTCCATCGTTTTCCAGCTGGAATTGAAGGAGATGGTGGACAAAGCGGTAGCTCTGGGGCGGGTGACGTTTGGGGGACAGGCGGCGCAGGTCAAGAGAGCGTTCCCGCATCTGGGAGTGGTGCAGTGCTGGGGGTGCTACCAGTACAATCACGTCCGTGCGCGGTGCCCGCAGAAGGAGGGAAAGTGCGGGGGGTGCGGGGAAGCGTCACACGGCGCGGTGTGCGCGGTGACACCGAAGTGCGTGAACCGTGGGGGGGTACATCGGGCTGACAATCCAGCGTGTCCGAGGCGCAATGAGATTGCTGCGCGCATGCGACAACGCACCAGTGAGCTCTGCGCAGCGCTCGATGCGAGTTCCATATACCACCGCTCACCCACTCTCTACGACTCGACCCTCTCCCCGCTTTCATCCTCGCTCGGACTCCGCTCTTTCCCTCAACCCCCCAACCCTATGGCGCCGCGGCTGCCCGGCGATGCATAATGGTTCAGATTGTGCAGATCAACACCCAGCGGTCTCGACACCCGCTGGACACGCTCCTGAACACGAAAACACCCGATATCATAACAATACAGGAGCCATGGAGCAAAATAACGACACAACAGAACCACAGTGGCTACAAACTCATCACCCCAGACTGCGACACGCGACACCGAGTAGCAATACTCTTCAGTGAAGCCACCATACCCTCCTCCTCCATCTGCGCGCGACCTGATCTATCCCGGATATCCGACCTGCTGGCCGTTGACATGACGCTTGGCGCGCGCAAAATTACTCTAATCGATCTGTACATCGACTCGGAGACGCGCGTCGGCGTCCGACTCCTGGCGGCGGTCTTGGCGAGGCTGCCGCCCCGAGTTGAGATCTTCCTGGCAATGGACTCGAACTCACACCACATCCTGTGGGATTCGGTCACCACCACACCACAACGGCCTGAGGACGTCGAGCTCCACGACCTCCTTATGGCGCGACCGCTCACTCTCATTACACCTCCGGACGAACCGACCCACATCCCGTCAGGCAACGTCATCGACCTGGGGTTTGCGTCGCCGTCCCTCGTTCGCCACTTCCAAAGCGTCGAGGTGGTCCATACTATGGGCTTGGGCAGCGATCACTGGCCCATTGTCTACGAGTTGGACCTGGAGAGGGTGAAGGTGACGACGCAGAGTTTCAATCAAAAGAAGATAGACATCGACCTCTTCCTTGAAACTCTCCGCCGCGAGCTCGACGTCCCCTTGCCCGTCATCACCGACCAGCGCGAGCTGGACGATGCCGTCGACTTCCTGTGCCGCGTGGTCATCTTCGCGGTAGGGGAGTCGACGCCGCTGTGCCGCCCGTCCAGGTACGGCAAGCGGTGGTGGAGCAACGAGCTTGCGGTTCTGCAGACCGCACTGTCGCGCGCTGAGCGGCAGTTTAAACGGTGCAGAGTCGTCTCGAGCTGGAATGCAATGCGCGATTGTCGACGCTCGTATCACCAGGCGTTAACGGCTGCGAAGGAAACAGAATGGCGTCAATTCATTCTGCAACTGGAACAGACGAATGTCTACGATGTCCCTGATCGTCTCCGCCTCCGACCCCGTTCTGTCTTCCCAGCGCTCGTGGATCCGACCTCGGGGGTGGTGGCGGTGGGCCATCTCGAGCGCGGCCGAGTGCTAGGACGAGCGTGGTTTGGAGAGGAGGCAGAGGAGCTGGGGGGCTACAGGGCGAATGAGGAGGCGGTGGGGAGCGCGGGGGAGGAGGCGGTGGGGAACATGGACGCGGGGTTGGGTGGAGAAGATGGGAATGAGGAGGATGGCAGCTCTGGCGTGCGTAATACCGTCAAAATAAACGCGCGACCAGAGCCGGCGACCGAAACCGACACCAGCGTGCGCAATACCGTCAGACAAAACGCGCGACTGGATGCGGCGGACGCGACTGGTACCGGCGAGCGCAATACCGTTCAAAGAAGCGCGCGACCAGGGATTAGAAGCACACAGGAAGACAAGAACAAAGCCATAGTAGGTAGGATTGGAAACGGGGAGACGGAGGGCGAGGGAGGTGGGAAGGAGATGGCGGGGATCGGGGGTGAGGGGTTGGATGGAGGAGACGAGAATGAGGGGGAGGGATGGAGGGATGGCGGCTCTGGCGCGCGTAATACCGTCAAAATAAACCCGCGACCAGAGGCGGCGACCGAAACCGACACCAGCGCACGCAATACCATCGGAAAAAGCGCGCGACTGGATGCGGCGGACGCGACCAGTACCGGCGAGCGCAATACCGTTCAAAGAAGCGCGCGACCGGGGATGAGAAACACGCAGGAAAATAGAAGCAAAACCAGAGTAGGTAGGATAAAGGGGAAGACGGTGGATGAGAAGAGTGAGGAGGACGTAGATGGGGGAAGGCTGGTGGAGGAAGAGTGGGAACGGGGACAGGCGGTATGGCGGAAGGAATTGGTGGACGGGGTGCAGATAAAGGAGGAGCGGGTGTTGGAGGCGGTGACAGATGGGGAGGTGAATGCGGCGGTGTTTGGCTGTGGGCCGTGGAAAGCGGCGGACTCTCATGGGATGAGGATGGGCTTCATCCACCGGGGATGGCCGGTACTCGGAGATTGGGTGCGCCAAATCTTCAAAGCATCAGTGGCGCTCGGCCTCTTTCCGAATCGACTCAAGGCCTCGGACGCCCTTCCAACACCCAAGCCCGGGAAGAAGGACAAGACACACCCGAAGGCGTACCGGCCCGTTGAACACCATGGAGAGGTGCTGGCAAAGCCGTTGGAGGCGCTGATGGCGAGACGAGTAACACACGAGGCGGAGGTGTTGGGGCTGCTGCAGGAGGAACAGTTTGGGGGGAGGCCGGGTCGGAGCACACGTCAGGCGATGGACGCGTTGGTTCACTGGACGCGGGGGCGGATGGACGAAGGGTGCGTGGTATCGATCATGTACCTTGACCTCAAGGGCGCGTTCAACGGGATTGACCATATGGTGGTGGTTGAGGAGCTGGCGGCTCTTGGCTACTCCTGGGTGGCGATCCTATGGATACTCTCGTTCCTGGACGGACATCGTGTTACTGTGGTGATCGATAACAAGCGCACTGTCACCTACCGCTGCGTCGACCACAGCGCCCCGCAGGGGTCCGCCCTGTCTGTAATCCTGTTTATCATCACCATTAACAGGCTTCTACGCCATCTCACCAAGCTTCGAACCATCATACACAATCCCACCCGACTCGGCGGCTTCGTGGACGATGTGTACTTTGCGACAGCCAGCCGCTCGGTTCTGGAGAATGTGGAGAACCTCGAGCGAGCAGCGGAGGGCGCGAAGGAGTGGGAAAGGAGGGATAGGGCGAGGTTTGAGCCGGATAAGACTGACCTGCTCCATGTCTCCAATGGCAGGACGGACTATTCCAGCTTCGGGGTGCGTTTCGATGGACACACGGTGATGCCGTCGGAGACGGTGCGGTGGGTGGGGGTCATCATGGACAGGAAGCTCTCGGGGGGGCCACACATTGTGGCGCGAGCTGCCTCGGCGTCGAGGGCGCTCAACGCCTCGATAGCGGTCATGCACACGACATGGGGGATGAAGCCATTACTGATCAGGGACTTGGTGAGAGCTACAGTACTCCCTTGTGCTGACTACGGCGTCGCCTCCTTCCTCGTTCAAACCGCTCGACAAGGTCAACAAGTCGGCAGCTCGGTGCATAACCGGGGTGTTCCGTACGGCGTCGCTCGCAGCTCTGGAGAAAGAGGCAGCGATACTCCCGGCGAAGCTCCGCATTGAACGAGATGCACTCAATTCCATCGCGTACTACCTCACACTCCCAACCACGCACATCATCCACCCGCTCCTCCACGACGCAGTTGCTAACCCGCCGAAGAACCCGAAAGCGTGCTCGGTCCTGCACATGGTTGAGCGCGTACCGGGGGTGCGCTGGCCTGCGTCTGCTCCGGCGAGAGGTCAGCGCATTCGCACTCGTATTGTTCTGCGTGTAGTGGGTGGAAACGAGAACGGGAATGACTTCAACGCGACTCTCGGCATGGAACCAATACTCCCGGTTTACGCCCCACCGTGGAACGATCCGCTTCCGGTAACAACAATTATCACCAGCAAGGAGGAGGCGCTGCGAGTGCTGGACTTGGCGGTGAAGGACGAGCGGATGGAGGGGGCGACGTGGTACACGGATGGCTCACTCATGGAGGGGCGAGCGGGTGGAGCGGCGGTGCGGGTGCAGGGGGGAGTGGAGAGAGAGCGGGTGGTGGCGCCATTGGGCAACGGGCAGGTGTGTGAGGGGGAGATGGAGGGGCTCGTGCGGGCAACGTGGAGGGTGATTGAGGAGGGGAATGTCAATGTTCTGTGTGTTGCTGACTCGCAAGCGGCGCTCCGTGGCATATTGTCGACGGAATCGCGCTCAGGTCAGCATCGGGCGGTGCAGTACGACAGAATGGTGCGAGAGGCGCAGAAGACGGTACCGCACCTTTCCATTGTCAATCTGTGGACGCCCGCGCACATCGGAACGGTAGGGAACAAGCTGGCGGACGAGGCGGCAAAGAGTGCGACGGAGATGGAGCCGGACCCAAGCCTTTTCATCTCACTCACCACGGTGCGACGGCTCATCCATCTTCAAATCCTAAAGGACTGGTCAAAGCAATGGAAGTCGTCGAAAACGGGCGAACCCCTACGCGCCATAGATCGGTCTGCACCATCCCTCATCCCCCATCAACTCTACTCCTCCGACTCGCTCTCGCGCAAGACATCTTCGATCATCTCACAACTACGCACGGGGCCCTCCCACCTCAACTCCCACCGGCACAAGGCTGGGTTTGTGGCGTCCCCCCGCTGTGAGGCGTGCGGGGCGGCGTCAGAAACTCGAGCCCATTACCTCCTGGAGTGCCCACGCTGGGAACCCCTTCGCCAACCGCTTCATGCCGCGTGCCGCGAAGTGGGGTATTTTGGATCCCTCCACCTCTCGCCTCTGCTATCCCACTCCAAACTGTTGAAACCGCTGGCAGAATTCGTCCGGGCGACGGGACGCTTCGACGAGTAACCAGATACGTCAAACTATTTATTATCTTTTCATCTCTCTCCCCTCTTTCCTCTCCTACCTACTATACTTACTTACAATAATTCTCCATCACGAACGCCCCTCATGAAACCCATCTAGCAATACCTATGATACCATCTAGACTTGATACCACTCCCCATGACAAACGGACTCTTACAGACAAACAGTTTACCGCGCCCCAGATTTTCTTTCTTCTCTTCCACTCTTCCTACTTATAGAAAAACGATAGCTACAAACCCGAAACGCGATACCTACATACTTAGTATTACGAACTGCTGTCGTAGCCGTACCCGGCCCACTTACAGCTGAAATATATGACTATCATCATCATCATCGTCACCGTTACATACCCCAAAAGTGTTCAGTTCATGACCCCCTGTCACCCGTCACCTGAACACTTGGTCGAAATAGTACAGTAAATGCTGTGTCGTGATATCAATCAGTACTAGTCGGGTGCACTGATCTCGGGGGCAGTGAAAGTGCCGTCACTCACAGTGTTCAAATATACCGCCCCACGGTTTAGTTGGTTTTGCCGCCCGGCAACAGCCGGCAACTGGCCCCAAATTGCTACCAGATGATGCCAACTGTCCAGTGTTGAGTCGATAGAACTCCGATCAACTCTCCCGCCTACTGTCGTATTTCAAGACCGAGTGGCATGGTCTTGTAACAAAGGCGAACGGAATATTCCGGCCGATCAATGTTTGTGCAGCTGGTGATTACCGCGGTTCAAAACGGGTTCAGGCAAGTTGCAGCCGATCGAAAAGTGCAACGAAAAGTGAGTAGGTTGCCTGATTGCCTGTTCATGTCGTGGAAATACCCTTACAAAGGGAGACCCCCGGGTTTGAACAAGGTTTAAATCTACGTATCCAACCACGTGGCTCTCGCCGATGCCATAATTCCCAGAATAACCCGCCTCGTTCACGTTAAGCCGGGTAATTTAACCATGCGTAAACTCTATCTGTCCGAATCCTGATGAGGTACATTGCCTGTGTCAAGTTTCAGCCCTCTTTGTTTTCACTTCAAAATTCAATTCAATCCAAATTCCATTCAAAGTGCGCGCGGGTTGGGTCCATAAAGCACTGACATAGCACACCCAGAATAGAATTCTTTTAGGCCAGATTACAGCTGTTTGATGGCACTTCCATCAAATTATAAATAAGCGCAAACTTCACGACTTCTCATCTTGTACTACCTGCTACCAGCTTATTTCTTGACGAAAACACCGTATATGCACCACCAACGCGTCCAATTCGCACTTTTATATTCCGCCTAATTCGGCTCGCCTCCGCTTGACTCCCTCTCTTCAAATCTTCTTCCTGGGCTCAATTCTGGTCCGATTCCACTCAGACCAGGCGCGTTAGAACCGCATTGAGTCAGCCTTTCCAACAGTACGCGTCATCCCGTCCAACTTTGCGCCCTTCGTGACACCAATTTCCACGCGCTAGCAAAGCTCACGTAGAAAGAAAAGACTCCCGCAACCTCAAATCTCGTCCATTTCTCCTCATTCAAAGTGTGTTCCCATGCCATTTACCTATGGATTCCAGCTAATCTCTACGTTGGGCAGAATAACATGTACTTCTGCCCGTGTGTCGCTCGACTTGCTTGACCACCCATTAAACAATACAATCCTGGTGCGTCCCGACACTTTGAAGCAATCTCTGTCTCACATACAAAATATATGTTTGCCTTTAGCCTATTTCAACTCCTCATCCACATTTCGTCCCATTCTTCCTGGGTTCTGGTCCAATTACAGGTTCCACCGCTCTATTCCTCCTCGATCATATTTTGCGCATAAATGGGCAATCATAGGATTAGCCGAGAATTTCAATGTTTAAGGCACTTACAATCCTCTAAAAAACTATCTCAAGTGCTACAAAGGTTTTAAGTAGACCTGCAGAATATTTTTGACCCCACCCACCGACCACTTTGGGTTGAACCCGGCCGGAACCAGTACTTCAACACCGTCTGAGGTGAGTGGGAAGTAAATTTATGTGTTTAACACTCATTAGTGGCTCTCCCATACCTCTCCCAGCCTTTTTCCTCCCTCCCATACCTTATAGGGAGAAGTTTTTTTCGACCCTCGGCCAGACCCCCCCCCCCCCCCCCCCCCCCCCTCCCCACGTCCGAAATTTTAATCCCGATTCCCGCTTGGGATTACTCGGCGCTGCTGATCCACGCACACACGGCTATCAAGTGCTACGGATTGTCGACCCATGGTTACCGGAGCTACGAGAGCTACGATGGACAACAGAGCCAGAGTGCAGGGAGGACCCTTGTTTACCGGTATATAGGTCGGATACTGATTTGGCCGTTTTCAAATTTTTATCCGAACTTTGCATCTGATCTCAAATTTGCCGCAAAAAAAAAATTAGGCTCTAAAAACACCTGCGGTACTACTCTGGTGACTCCTCCTCTTCCTCCAGGTCAATAATATTCACATTTGCCTTTCCCTTCCGCCGCACAGTGTTCAAACTCGCAACAGCCTGCGCTCCGTGGTGAAGTCTTCGAATTCCTTCTGCCCGCTCAATCCTTTCTCAATATGATCCCGGAAGTAGTTTACGACCTCGTCGCACGCGGATAATAAAACCAGGAAAGAATTGGCCGATAGATGTGCAAAGCGTGAGGTATTAGGGGGTTTCACACATTAGGGTGTTTCATAATTATATTTTCGACCCCAACTTCTGCCGCAACTTGTGCCTCAACTCTGCCCCAACTTGGCGCGAGTTGGGGCAGAAGTTGGAGCCTGTTTGTGAAACACCTGAGTGCATATCTTGCTCAAGTTGTCCAACTTTGCTCGTTCTTGCCGTTCTTGCCGTTCTTGCCGTTCTTGCCGGTCGCGGCCGCCGGCGTAACATACTAATTGGGAAAGAGCGACGGAAACAATTCTCTTCATCTTCCTCCATGATGTGCTGGCTACGTTCACTTCTTTCCTCGATAATCATGAGCATCCTTGCGTCCAAGAAGGTCCCAGAAATCGAAGGAACCATAACCAAGCTAGCCGATGTCCCGGCCCCCAAATTCTTCCAGCGCCGTAGCAACTATGGTGCCGCCGCCATTATTGACAACAAAAATCGCGGGCTTCGCATGGTCGACTACGTGATGGAGGATGAATGCAAGATGGAGGAGGGTTCCCTGGTACATAGAAGCGATGGCGAGTATTCTTTTATTTGTGCACGTACTTATCATGTATCAGGACATTTCGTCGAGGGAAAACAACACGATCTCCGATCACGGCAGTTACTTTCAGGCTCATTTGCCAGAGGCGCGGGGTTCAATAGATGAGGTTCCAGAGCTGGTGTAATTTTCTTTACGAGGTGTCGTTTCTGTTGTGTTTGTCAGCACAATTTTACCTGGATCCATGCCTACCACCTCCGACCGTCAACTCTTGATTGAAAATGTTCTTCTCTCGGCAGAGAACGACGTCGACAACTACATCCTCCATCAGTGGTTCGAGGACGAGGACGAGATGGATGTTGATGAACGCGGGGATGCCTCTGAATCAGATAGCGCCATGTCTTCGAGCAGCTCCAGCTCCAGCAGCTCCTCCAGTTCTTCAAGTTCCGGATCAAGCAATGTCTCAATGCATTCGTTGGACAACGTGTCGGACGACGACGAGGATGGAGTCTATGCGGCAAAGATGAGCGCTGACGGCGAACTCCTCCAGGTCATCTAGGAGACGCGCGTGCTAAATCCGAATACGGTGGCCAAGGTGTCGCAGCTGCACTTGGTTCTTGTGGAGTTTAAAGAGCATGATCCCAAGAGATTTCGGCGCAACCTCCGTGTGGCTCCAGAAACTTTCGATGAGCTTGTCCTACGCATTGAGACCCACCCCATCTTCTCAAACAACTCCCGCCACCCCAAAACACCGGCTTACATTCAGCTTGCCATTGTCCTATTCCGTTTCGGCCACGATGGGAATGCCGCTTCGGTCGAAAGCATCGCGCAATGGGCCGGAGTTAGTGTCGGCTTCGTCGTCAAATGCACCCAGCGCATCATTGTCGCCTTCCTCAGCTTGCACGACAGCATCATCCGCTGGCCAACGGAGAGCAAGAAAGAGGAAGCCAAGGCCCGGGTTGAGTCTGTGTCATGTCACGAGTGGCGGGGAGGCTTCTGTATGGTGGACGGCACTCTTGTCCCACTCTTCGAGAAGCCGGGCCATCATGGAGAGGTGCATTTTGACCGCAAGAGCAACTACTCCCTTAATGTGCAGGTAAGATGTCCTTTTCTAGTTTTCTAGATGCCCATGCTTTTCTGATGGCGCAATAGTTGATAACCTTACCAAACCTTCGCGTTATCGACTACGTTATAGGCCACTGTGGCAGCGCCCACGATTCTACGGCATTCAGTGACTTTCGCACGTACAAGGAACATCAATCATTATTCGAGAAGAGTGGCGACAGCTCGGAGTGGATTTGGGCCGACTCCGCATGCGGCTTGGACTGGTGGTGTGTGACCCCATACAAAAGACCGGCATCGCAAGAACCAAATAATAAAACCTTCAATTATCACCTGTTGCGGGTACGTGAATCTATTGTTGTATTACCATGATGTTGTTTCCTGACTTTTGAATGAATCCCACAGGTCCGCGTCAAGTCAGAGCATGCAATGTGATACATCAAGGGTCGATTTGCCAGTTTCCGAGGGCTCAGACAACAGATAGAAGACAGCAAGGACCACGAGCGCGCGCTGGCATGGGTGACGGCCTGCATCATTATCCACACGCTCGTGGGGCTGATTGAGGATGGGACGGAGGACGATGAATATCTGCAGGAGCTTGTTCGAGAGGGGCTCGCAAATCAGGCACCGGCTCCTCCGCCTACTCTCGACACGGAGGCAGCTGCCGCGATGAGGAATTCACGTGGTCAAAGGAAGCGTGTCGACTTGAAGACCAAATTATTTGCTAGCGGCGCCGCCGAAGATAGAGAATAAAATGTAGTGCTCGTATTATGAGGTCGGATGTACTGAATCCCTACGAAATATCCTGTCTATATGTCGCTAGTAATCAACCGTAGAATTAATATTGTCCATCGTCGCCGATTCCGGGTGTCATCGACGTAAAGTTCATGGTGGAGAAGTCAAATCCCGAGGAGCTCCCGGAGCCCACCATTGAGCTGCTCCCCTCACCCATACCCGACTGCGAGAGCCCGGAAAACAAATCTGTACCACCTTCAAATGCCGGCCGCGACAGCACGCTGGATGGATGGTGCGGTGTGTGAGACCTGACAGGCCTGGGAGACAATGCGGAGTCGTATCGTGCCCGGGATTTCGAAGGCGACGGCGTTCGGTTGAGGACCCGGGTACCGCGACGTGGGGATTGTGATGTGGCATAGCGATTGAGACGGACTTGTTCGTTCTGAGCCGTGAGCAGCTTAACCTCGTACTTCATCCTCTTGATCTTCATGTGTTCCATCTCCTCTGTGTGCTGAAGCTTCCTTTTCTCTCCCATCCGCGTCAATTCTGACTCCCGGAAGTCACTCAGCCGCTCAAGTGCCCTCGGCGGCTTTCTCTTGGCTGCAGCGACGGACCTGGAGGAATTAGCCTTGGTGAGGCCAAGATCACGGCCGCTGGCAGCGGGTTGAGCCTTCACCCTCACTTGCGACGGCCGCTTTTTGGTGGGAGGGGTTTTTGCACTCTTAGAAGGCTTCCCGGGCTATAGGTACGTCAGTACCACACCTGACGCATGCGGAGACACTCACCGAGCCCTCGCTGCCCTCATAGTCCGACATCGTGCGAGCCTCAGTACCTGCATCGGCCTTCGACGACATTGATGGATTATCATCGTCGTCCGCTGGCGGGTCCGGGGCAGCATCGCCGTTCGTGCGTGAGGTAGCTGAATGTCCGTCCTCATCGTGCTCTTCCGGCTCGTATAAATTGTCACGGCACGGCAGAGGTACACGGTGCCGTCACTGCCGTGGCGTACTGTGCACCGCCGTGGCGTAAGCCGTGCACCGCCGTGACGTGGACCGTGCATCACCGTACACTAATAAATGTATGTGCTACACTGTGTCGCATTCATTGCATTAAGAAGATGCCGATAATCTGCGTCAGTTAAACATTGAGATATCTTTTGGGCATCATCAAGTACAGTTATTGGAAGGGACATCCCTCATCCAGGAGATGTACTGACATACCAAGTCTTCTCCAATAGTCCATCCAAGACCATCTAAGGCCTGTGGAAAGTAATATGGACACGGCACTCTCTGTTCAAAGTGCCAGGTCGCGGAACTCAACCGTGGGAAATAATTACTTGCTTCCATTCAATGAGCTCGATAATGTGCAATATATTTTTTTGGCGGAAGATTAACATGGTTCGTAGAATTTCACAGGCTCTGTGATACCCTCACACACATTCTAAACAGACTGAAAGAGAGGATTTGCTGGAGATGAATAGAACTTATGGTCATCTTAACCATTCAAATCCCACATAACCCCTGCAGCTCACAGTCTGTAGATCCCTCCTGATACCTTCAGACCTCAAACTGAATCTGAATTCACTCAGCCTCGCAGTGAATCACACGGGCGCAGGTCACAGAATGGGGATTTTGACAAGCATCGGTATCATTTTGAAAAGTTGATACGCCGTGCGTGAAGTGCAGTTTTTGGGGGGCTAACCAATGTATATAGGCTCCCGCAAAATAAAATGAGGCGGGAGGGAAGTGGTAACAAAGGGAGTACGCAACAAAGAGGTGGATGCGGAAGGTGGGGGGGGGGGGGGGATGAGAGGTGTAAGGAGATAACCCCCGGACGCAGCAGGGACTTGGAGCCTGGCGGCGGGAGGACCCGCATATGGGACGGAAACGGTGGGGCACTGGGGATGGGAGCGAGTGAGGGTGCCGTTTGGCGAGCCTCGATGCAGTCCAAGATGCTTGTGATCATGTCGAGACGCGCTTCGATTGCTGCAATGCTGGACTCCAGGTGGTACAATGGTAGGCATTGCGGAGGGATTGGAGAGCCGGGGTAGGCGCAGGAAGTGTACTGGCAGGCGGAGCGGAAGTAGACGCCGGCCCAGGGACGGGAGTAACGAACCGGCGTGAGAGTAGAAGAAGACATTTTTGACAGCGGTGATCAAAGAGGATTTTAGTAAGAACAAGTTGAGCCGTACTAATGAGAAAAGAAAACGAAAACGCGGCATCCCATGGCACCATCACTCGGCCTTCCCGGCGATCACATCAAGGCAGTCACACCTATCACAGACCACGATGTGTCCGCAATTGCGATGGCCAGTTAGGCCTCTCACAGGATTACCTTCTGGGATCATTCTTTGAGGTATAATACATTGTCTGCACAAGTCTTGGATTATTTGAGCAATGTGAGCCATTGCTACCCTATGCCGGTTTGATGATCCATTTGGACCCCGCAGTAACATCGACCTCACGGGCTTTTCGTTGCGTGCAATCTTTTACTTGCCCTGACGCTAAGTATCTAGGAACACCTCGAACACTTGTAGGATGTTGGTGTTTTTTCCTGCGGGGATTGGTATTTCAAACAAAGAGATATCGGGCAGGTGGAATTAGTTTTGGTGAGAAGTCGACTGTTGTGGTCATCTTGATCCGCAAAGGGTCATCTTACTTCAGAGAATGTGAGAGGACACCTACTCAGTGAGGACAACAGGATTCGAAGTTATCTATTTTTTTTTTGCTGTGAGCTAGGCTGGCACCGATGGATGGGAGGTAAGAGGAAAGATAATATTGATGGACAGAAGGGACTCACAACCCCATAAGTAGTTCAGCCAGGTTAAAGTCAACCGGTGTTGAATTGAACTTGGATTTGACAAGCCGGTCAATAAATATTCTACAGAGAAGAAATGCGACCAAGTAGATTCACCCGATGGATGTAAGTACTGTGAGCCGAGTTGGAATTCTATGTGAAGGGAGGAAATGGAATGGCTCTAAATTCCAAGTCAGTTCAACAGACCAATGTGGAAAAAAAGAAATGACTCGGAGGACTCGCCCTAATTTGAGGGAATTGACTTCAGTGGCGCTAAAAAACCCGAAGTCAGGGTGCAGGGAAGAGTATCCAGAAGATTAAAGGGTATTTGGACGGTCCCCCGACTGACGTTTCAAGTTTACTCTGTTGAACCTCGTTGACTTGAGCTTTCACCTATCCCCGAGATGCCCGCGGTTGAACGCTCCTCGAAGAATCGATATGACGATAGGACGAGGGACCAGTGGGATCTTCAGGGATGGCAGTGTAAGATTTTGCGAAGGTCGGGGGGTTACATCGGACAATATGAATGAAACTGAAGCTTACGTGGGATGGATGCACTGAATTCAATGAGTGAGATGAGCTGTGTTGCGGCGCCGAATTACAGTACCGGAAGTGATGAAGGTGGGGTAGAAAAAAGTTCAGTCCAGTGAAGTCAACGAGTGAACTCCCTCACTCACACGGGGGGCAAAGACCCAGGCACACGATTTTCGTGTGCCTTAAATGCATCTTTGTCGCACATGAGCCGGAGATAAAGTGAACAAATGAAACAAAGGGGAATAAATATTTGTTTTCTTTGTATCCTCCATCTACAGAGCATGTGCGAGGAACATGCATTTAAGGCACATGAAACCGTGTGCCTGGGTCCTTGCCCGTCGTGTCACTCACTTCTGAAAAGGTCAAATTGAATTGAGGGGTTCGATAACTTCGATCGGGCTTGAAATTCCCCAATCCGAGTTGACATTCAGAGAATGCCGATGAAGAAAGATTATAGGTCCTTCAACCTGAGTCCTTGTGGAGAGAAACTTGAACTCAAATTGACTGAGGGTCTGATGAAGTCGAAGGTGACTCAGGACGATGCAAGGGGTAATGAAATAAAAACTCCCTTGAATTCAAATCATGATCAGTGACTTGGTCAGCTTTGAGATTGAAGGAAAATAACAAATTGACGAAGTCCTAATACAAAATACGATCAGCTAAGCGTTGAGTGAGGCAGTCAAATTTCGAGGGAGCCAGTTGAATTGGGTCGCATTGTCGGGTTGAAGTCAACCTTGCAGTCGGTGTTGACTTGAACACAGTCAACCTGATCAGTGTAAACTGCATGGACCAATCCAATAATGATTGACTAAGCTCGATAAGTGCTCAAACGTAAAATGAACTTACGTTGAGTCAATACAAAAATACCATCAAGGATGGTTTGAACCCCGAGACCCGAGTTCAAGTTGTCCTCTAGGAATTAAGGAATGTGACAATAGAATGGTATACAAGGCACCTAGTGACCACGGAGAATCTTCGGAGTACCCATAGAGTTTGCGTAGAGCTTTGCAATAGCGAATTTCAACGCGTTATTTTATGCGACCGGTAAACTTAACCGATGTTACGTTCGGCCATCTACGGCTCTATGCCGGCCGTATACATATATCTATATATATCCGTTTCATTTTCGTTTCTTGTATATACTCCAAGTTGAGCGAAGGGAGTGCGTGCGGCCCATGTGCGGCGCGATAACGCGCCAGGCAGCACGGCAGCTTGTTTTAGGAGAACGAAGAGAGTCGGCGAGCTTCAACGAAGCTCTCCGATGGATTTTGGTGGGGCGCGCAGTGTCCCGCCGTTACGCGATGATACGCGAGGCCTAGGCGAACCGTATGCTAAGCAGGAAATACTCAGCAGTTACTCAGCACGGGCTGTACTCGCCGTGCCTGCGTGGCCAGTGACATAGCAATTTCTTTGGGGAGATTTTGGGGATTCAAGGCCCAGGGGGATGAGGACGCTCGACAATTTTTTCACAACGTAACCCTAACGACCGAGTTGAGCAGCCTACGACATTCATCTTCTTATTCCACCACTGCTCGTACTCCATCACTCTATTATACGTGTGTACATGTACAGTCTGTAACCGGTACCACGATCCTAGAGGAATACCTTGGCGTTAAACCTTGACCGGTTCACCTTTCGGGACTTGTTTTCACTTCGTACCTTGGTGGAGCCCTGAAAACGCCGTCCCAGCTTCGGGATTTGTCTCCGCTGTCACCTCTCACCTCTGTCTCGTCAGATGGGCAAAACTATATGTGAAAAGGGGTGCCCGACTGCGGACGGGCATCACGGTTGCACCAAGAGATCCGGCATTACCGAATCGAAGGACGGCAATTCTCGGCTATCACGGCAATACGTTGATGGTTTCCTTGTCATACCTTGTTTAGATCCCGGATCTGCATATTTATAGTGGACGACTTGTGCTCTCCACAATCATGGCCTTCTTCAAACTCTTCTCGCTCCTTTCAATTATTGCACTCTCAGCGGGCCGTCTGGTTGTGCATGAAAGTCGCGCAATCACTCCCCCCGGGTTCGTCAGCGGAGGTGCCGCCTCTGCTGGCGACATGCTCACCCTTCGCGTCGCGTTGGCTTCTAACAACATTGCCGGCCTGCAGGACCGGCTGATGACACTATCTACGCCCGTGAGTTCAGAATTCCGCCGGTGGCTGTCAATGGACGAGGTGTGTCGATCTCCTTTCTGTACCTTCTATCTCACTGACCAGAAAAGCGAAGGTGAAATCCTTCGTGCAGCCTTCTCCAGAAACCCTTGAGGCGTTCACTACATGGGCATCTGTGAACCGCCTGAATTACACGATTGTCTCGCCTAATTCGGACTGGGTGTCCTTCACGCTCCCGGTCTCGCAGGCAAACCAGCTTTTTGGGGCGAACTTTGAGGTCTTCACGCATCCCGCCATGACAACGAGCATCGCACGTACGCTCTCGGTGTCGCTCCCGTCTGAGCTTGTCGGGCACGTCGAAGTGCTCTATCCCACGACCCAATTTGTGGACCCCAATTCTCTCTTGGGGCATTCAACCGGCGTGAGTCTCGAACAGCGTTCGCCCAGCGCGTCTTGTAACACCAGCGACCCCAACGGAGTTATGAACCCAATCTGCTTACAAGAACTGTATGGAGTCCCTACAAACGGGACGACCAAAAATACAAACACGATTCTCGTTCCGGGGTACATTGGAGCGTTCGCACAACCTTCAGACCTCGAGGTTCGTTTTGGTCTTGCATTGGCACAGAGAAAGGCTTAGTTCTTGTCCTAGATTTTCCTTCAACTTTACCGGCCTGACGTACCGTCCAATACGACGTTCACCGTGACGAGGATCAACGGATCGAGCCCGTCGGATCCCGACCTAGTCGGCCTCGAAGCCGTCCTCGACCTTGAGTATACGATCGGTACGCAAGTCTTGAACCATAATTCGCGGGGATATCGATGCCCCAGCCATCCAGGTCTTGCGCCCAAAGTTCCCTCGGTGTTCTTGTCGGTGGGTGGAACCGACTTCCCGCAGGCTTTGTTGGACACGACCACTTTCATCGACGGCCTCGAATCCCCTCCATCCGTCCTGTCGACATCATATGGCGCCGCGGAATCGACGTTCGGTGACAGTATGGCCATGTTAGTATTCTCCTGCATCAAGTCCTCGCTAATGTTGGTTAATTCGTTGAACAGTAAACTCTGCCACGCTTACATGGCACTCGGCGCACGCGGCGTATCAGTCCTGTTTGGCTCCGGGGATGTCAGTCTTTCTTCATTCACCCTGATAACGTTGCGGTGCTGATTGACTTATATTTTATTTATAGGGCGGTGTGCGAGGGCTCCACGATGACAATACCACCGACTGCAGCAACAACACCTTTGTCAGTCTGTAGCGTCTCATCCCTCTTTCTTTCGACTCACGGGTTTCTGTTTGCCTGTCCAAGATACCTATTTTCCCTACGTCATGCCCATATGTGACCTCCCTCGGAGGCACAGCGGGATTTGGCCCCGAGGTCGCCCTCAACCTCACCGGCGGCGGCTTCTCAAACATCTTCGCCGCTCCGCCATACCAGACCAGCGCAGTCGCCAGCTACCTCGACACGATACCAGCCGACTTCCCCGGGACGTTCAACAGAACTGGCCGCGGCTACCCCGACATCGCGCTCCAGGCGTGGAACTTCGAGATTGTGAATAACGGAACAACAAGCCTCATCTATGGAACGAGCGCGGGCTCGCCGGTCTTCGCTGCGATGCTCGCGATGATCAACGACCGGCTCGTCGCGGCCGGAAAGCCCACGCTGGGCTTCCTCAACCCATTCATTTATTCCACAGGCTCTGCGGCGTTCACTGACATCACGAGCGGACACAACTCGGGCTTGGTGTGCCCTGCATCCTCGGTGAGGCATCATTCAATTGGAAGCGTTTTCGTTGCTAAAGATTCGGACGCATATTAGGTGGCCTTTGACGCAGCGGTTGGGTGGGATGCAACTAGTAAGTCTTTGGGCGTGTTTCGTAGTTTTTGGTTGACCATTCGGTTGCTAGCTGGGATTGGTACCCCGCGATTCGCCGATTTGCTGACTGCCGCTATGGCCTCGGCTTCAGCTGCAAACCCAGTGGGCCATTGACAGATTGGCATGGACTAACAATACCAATTGAAGTGCATACCCGATAGATAAAATTTGAAATTCCTAGTAGCCCGTTAGATGGAGTCCTCACATACTTCGTGACTTCGTAGGATAGCGGCAGTTGTGTAAGTTCGTCGGAGTATATAGGAAACCCGACACCGCGACACGGCGTGTCAAACATCAGAAAATCCGACACACCTGAGAATCCCCGCACGTGGATTAGCAAACCCGACATACCTTCCCTTCTGGGACACACTTCTCTGCAAACCCGACACATTTTTAGCACTCCCGACACAACTTCACAAAATCTGACACGCACGCTCGGCTAGCATGGCTTGGCATTGGATCACGTCCCTCAGTGGATTGTGCTCCTCTTTTCTCAACCACCATCATGCCGCCTCCCTTTCCCCAACCACCTCCAACCCGCCTTGAAATTGAAGATGACGCGTCCAAGGCGCTCACAACGCGCCTTTCGGGCACCGGTTCTGGCAAGTGCGGGTAACAACAAGCTAAAGGAACTCAGGGCCGAGCTTGCGATACTCATAACGGCGTCGAAGGTGAGTTTATTCTTCCCAACTTTTCAGGTCTCTCTGGGCAGATCGCAGACAAGTTCTTCGAGTGTTGTTCGCGTATCGCAGAAGAGCAAGGCAAAATCCATTGGTATGCTCCGCCCTGGTTCATTTGTTGCTTACTTGAATTGGTTGCAGCACCAGCCGCCACTCGGACCACGGCACCCAAGAAGACAAAAAACCAGCCGAAGGGGAGCTGGACGGTATTCGAATGGATTCACCAGAAGGTATGTGGCGCCCACGAATACTTTCCTCTTGTATTTATCTGCTCAACGAGGTGCCTTCCAAAATGAATTAACGGGTCTGGCGAACACTGCAGACGATGATGACATGGTGATTTCTCTGGACGACGCAGACCTCGGTGTTCCTTCGGTCAATCCCAGTGAGGAGTCCTTGAACTCATGCGAGACAACGATCTAAACGACACTTTCTTGGTTTCTCCGTCCGCCCGTTCCCCTGCCCCTTCCCACTGCGACCCCCCAGCACCGTTATCTACTCGTCGATCAACCCGAAAGAGGGGAGCATCTCAAACGCACGATAATGCTCCAGCGCCGAAATTGAGGAAGACCGAAGCCGTCATCGCACCTGAAGCATTGAACTCCGCGAAGAAACGGTCAGTAGCTCACCGGTATATAAGTACTGGATCTAAACTTGCACTACGTAGTGGGAAGCGAAAGCACCATGGAGCGTCCGGCACACGGACGACAAGATTTACACGTGGTGT
This sequence comes from Mycena metata, assembly GCA_029378385.1. Classification (NCBI taxonomy): domain Eukaryota; kingdom Fungi; phylum Basidiomycota; class Agaricomycetes; order Agaricales; family Mycenaceae; genus Mycena; species Mycena metata. The sequence continues at coordinate 532,241 of JARKIB010000056.1, forward strand.
GAATTTCGTGCTCAGTTCCCGGAGGAGTATTGTGCATTGTACGGTGATACTCCGGCTGCGTAGTTGTAATCTACGTACTTCTTTTCAAATATGACCTTGCTGCACCCCATGACTTTTGTGTATGACAATTGCAACTTAGCCTACACTGGGGATGAGTGGGTTGAATCAGCCAGAGAAACAATATCCGGAGAAGTTCAAAGTACACTACCTTGTGTTCCTGCACAGGGGGGTCGCCTCGTACTGGATTCTCGTTGTTACCGGCCGCTCTACCCGTACCGCTCCACTGTCTGGTCATTTTATGGCGAGGCACAATTGCGATGTTATGCCCGGTGGAACTTTGAACTGAACTGCGTGTTCAATTGAATTGATTGAACGTGGAGTTAAATCCAGTGGCCTGATTCTACCGGGAATCCGAAGAGTATGGGTGAGATTTCAGAGGCACGGAGCACACTCCAGTGTGCTACCGGGGAAATTAGTATATTTTATGATATGCCGCAACTAAATGTATGAACTCACATACTGTACTATTACAACCGTAGATTCAAGTCACAGGTCACAGCCCTTGGTGAATTGAAGCTATTTAATAAAGGTCACAGGTCACCAAGGAGGTTGAATTAGTGGCCGTTTTGCCCCGCCCAGGGTACGAAAATTCTATTTTTTCTCCAACAAGAAAATAGCTCACCCACCATAAATTCCTGCAGGATTCTCTCCTTCCGCTCTGCTTTTGCGCACTCTCTGATTCAATTTGGGCTTCACACGCTTACTGTGGGTGAATTGGTTGAATCTACATAAAGTTCAACATTCCATCAGTTGAATGTTTTGAATGATAAAAATGGCAGTCACAGGTCCCAGCCGACCTTGAAGCTATTGAAAGTTGAATCTAATGGGTCACAGGTCACAAGGCCTGAATCTACGGTTGAAATAGTACAGTATATACCAACGGTTACTTTGAACCACATCTTCAGTACCATGACATTCAAATCCTCCTTGAAAGCTCCTTGAGGTCAAATATCCTTGGACTGTGAAGTGACACGGTAGGTAAGGAGAATCATGGAGGCCCAAACGAACCGCCAGAACAAGTTTTTACGCCGTTTTACGTGACGCATCACGGTCACATGACCGTGTTTCCACAGCAAGAATATAGTGGCATGTTGCCACCGCTGGCCGTAAAATCCTCTAAATGTTAGGGAGGGCTACTGGGACATCACTCTACGCATATTAATGGGTGGTTTATCGAAATATAATCAAGCTGACTTGAATCCAGATTTAACAAATGAATGATCGAGCCAACGGTGAATCAACCTCGCCAGCGATTGCACCAATATCGGGATGATTCAAGGTGTTTGTGGTTAGCATACTTCAAGCTGCTCAAATTCAGGTCTGAGCAATTTCCATCCTGGGGACCTGGTCGGCCATTACTCTGTCGCGAAGTGTCAGGCCAAGCCTTCCTTTGCAGCTTGTATTGGCAGCTTGAATTTACCATGTGTGCTCCTATTTCGAATTCTCGATACATTCAACTGTAGCCTCAGTTTTATGTCCAACCGTGTGCTCCTTGTGTTTTGCAGGCTCAGGTTTTGACGCTCCGGGATGTTACAGATCCATTTTGAACGTATTCCTAGACTCCCTCGGATTGTTTGAATCATAGCCACTACTGAGACTCCCATACGGCACTGGATGGAATTGATCAAATGTTCTTCGCAGTTTCCAAACTGAACCTCTGAATCAGATTAGGCTTTTGTTCCGCGCCCTGCTTACACCCTCCTTGCACATTCCCACTGTCTGAAGTATTTATTCCTCGTCCAGATGCACCTTCCCACGGTTGAAACAATGCGTCGTGGGTTGTAAACTTGGTTGACGGGGCTCCTGAACTCTCCTGAACCATGCTCGGCGTACTCGGTGATCTCCATCGTCAATCGTATCAGCTCACACGAACGGTATACATGCTTGGCAATGTGTCGGAGTTGAAGGCAATTAGGCTCATGTGTCGGCTTTTCTGGGATGTGTCGGACTTCATGAACGGTAGCCGCCGTGTCGCGGTGTCGGATTTTAGGGAGCCTCAATTTCGACGAGGGTATCTTGCGACGGGTCAAAGACTAGAATAAATAGTGAGCGACGTTAATAGAGACCTCATTTATATTAACACGTACACGGAAGGCCTAACAGAGGGTTGTATGCTTGGTCAGTCTGGGCTGCCAGCCAGACTAAAAGTTCATTCGAAATTTCATCTATGGGACGGCCGGGACTGGCGGCATGCATTTCGCGGGCCTTTGGGATTAGAATGTCAATCCAGTGCTGTGGAATCTTATCCTTGGTCCCAGTCGTTGTTTGTAGAGCTTTAACGTGGGATGCGACGCCATACGTAGCGAGGCGAAGTTGTGAAAGGACGCAGCTCCGGATGTCTTCGACATTCCGTGGCCGCCCCACCTATATTAAAACAAATTGTCAGCATGATCTATTCGGCTGCGACAGAGTGCTTTACGTGGTAGAAGGAACAGTAGCCGTTAGGGGCTTCCTTCTCTTCATTGGTTCCGCCTACGTGACACCGACGACAAAAGAAATTGCCCTGATGGCCGATATTAGCGGCCTCCTCCGCCTGTTGCGGGTTGTCCGCAGGGCCGTCGGGTATATTAAGACGAAAGCCGCATGGTCGCTCAGTCTCGGCGTTGTAAGTCACGACAGGCTTGGCGTGGGTGGACCTATGAGGCTTAGTAAATTGTTGCAGTCCTCACAATCACTCACTTGACTTGGTTAACAACGACTTTCAATTGTTCCAGTGCACCGGCATGCGGGGAGGTAGAAACAAATCGCACAAAATACTCCTGCTGAAGTAACTGCCCAGGTAGATTGGCGTTATCGGTGTATACATTTAGATGCTTCTGATATTGCTTGCTCCTAGCGCCGGAAACATCGTCGGCCCAGACAGGTACCCAGACTGTGAACAAGTCTTCTCCATTGTCGATCGCTCGAAACTGATTGGGTATATTCTTGGCGTAGGCTTTGCACGTTTCTAAACTGTGTCGGCAGGAAAACAGCGAAGGTCCTAAAGTGTACATACCATGAAACGCAAGCGAGATGCCGATGCGTCTCTCAAGGGTTTGCTGGTTGGCGCTCAGCTCGCGTATCGGAAATCGTGTAATTGTTTCGTCGACGGCGAGGACAACATGATTGTCCGCCTAAAGGAAAGCAATGTTATTAGCTGGATCGGGACGGAATAAATCTTGGCGCGCACATCTTTCTTCACCAGTCGGCAATCCGCAAAAGTGACACCTTTTGAGACTATCCATAGAGCCGGAATGACCCAGCGGCCATCTGAAAGTTCGGCTACTTTGTGAATGTAGTAGCGATGATGTCCAATCAAGATGGATGGTGTCAGAGCGTCGAGATGAATGTCGTGCCATTTTCCGTCCTTAACCTGCCAAATTTCCGAAATGGGACCGCCTGCAACGTCTTCGGGATACTTCTGGATATAAGGTGCTACTTCTGGGTTTGCAAAGTCCTGTTTAAATATGAGCAGGTGCAAATTCAAGGTCAAGGAAAAGCTTGCCTTCGCGATCAGGTCTCGAATATCATTGACGTAAAACAGATTTCCGAGGTCGGATTTGTGCGGTTCCGTTCTCACCCCCGTCGTCTTCCGAATGTGGGTCTGCATAGCGCGGAAGGCGTTGAAGGAGGGCACATCCTTTGCTCCACACTCCTTCATTATCCACAGGATCATCTTTAGCTGGCTAGACGAAAGCCGCAGGCGGGGCAAATTGTCAAGAATATCCAGGTAACACATCTGGTACAGGAGTTAAGTTGCTTCGCCTTGGAGTAAGGAGGAACTCACTGTCTTGTTTCCATACGGTGCATAATCGTGGCTGACAGGAACACCGGTGAAGTGCTCATTGATATCCTCCTCATCCTCGCCGTCAGCAGGAAGAAGGCCTGCTCATAAATCAGCATTACAGCCGCTGCCTGCAACAAGATACTCACTGTTAGCTTGGACTTCTTGGATTAACTGCGGGACTGTCTCGAATTCTTGCTCCAAGTGTCGAAGCCTCAGGATCTCGATCTCGCGATGGAGAAGATCGGCATTTTTGACCGAAGAATCTATTCTCTCAGACTCGGCTGCCGAACGCAAGTCGTCGACCTCTTGCATCATAATATCCTGGAAGTCCGCTGCGCTGATTCCGTTGCTGTCCTCATCAACAAGCACTGCGCGAAAGTGAGGGCGTGATGGTGGCTGGGACGACATTGTCGGGACTTGAAGAGAAGTGCCGGCCATGCTATAAACCTGCAGGTATTGATGCTGGGCGGCCACTTGTTGCTGCGCTCTTGCGGCAACCGTGCGTACTGACTGACCATGAGAGGCCGAGTCACCGTGTTTCTTCCAAGATGCAAGGGATATATATGTGCGGTCGCCCTCGAGAGCCCCAGAAATATTGTGACAGGGGCGACAGGAGACTTGAGAAGAATCAGTGGGATGCTCCAAAGCATCTTCAAAAAAATCGCAATCAATCAGGTGCGTCTCAGGAACACAGCGAAACAATTAAGGCTCACCCGGGCCAAGGTCTTTAATTTTTGCGCCCCGCGCCATCGGTGGAATGAACAAAACGAAGATCGGGTCACGATCACATCATCCCGATGTGACATTTAAAAAGACGGACGCGTAGCGGAGTTTTAAAAGCTCTGGCCTTTCGACCACAACCATCTCCGACGTCCCCCGCCACCCCATCGCATATGTCACCCAATCAGCTCACACCTGAGCAGGTCCATCAGCAAAAGCAGGCTTTGCTCGACAGCCTCAATGCCGAAATAGCGCGTCGTGGCGACGCGTCTTCAGACGCGTCAACGCGTTCATCTCCGAGTCCCGAGGGAGAACCAAGGGGCACTATTCGCACGCACAACGAAATCGACGCGTCTGACGCGTCGAACCCTGCTTCAATCCTCTTTGGTGATCTTCTCTCTCCGTACACGCTGGAAGAGGGCCGCGCCTACAAGCGCCACAAGAATCTCAGCGCTACATCCGATGCTAGTGCTGAGCAGTATCTTAAGGTATTCACATTATATCCCCATGGACCCTACTGACGCGCGATGAATAGACCGTCAATCCTATGAGGCACGGCTTCCAAACATATGTCGCAATTCTCGAGTGTGCCGATAAACTTGAGGTCATCCGGAACGACGCCAACGCGAAGTATAAGCTTCCAGACACCGTGGCGGTGATTTATTCTCTTGCCGTCTCCAGTCGCCTTCAACTCCACTCACACATCGTAGAAAACTGCACAAGACTACGCGCAGGTGGCCATTCTGGCGCCGAATGTCAAAAATTATCGTAACCCCAAGGATGGTTCCAAGATGGAGATTGCTATTGCAGTAAGCAACGACTTTGAATCGACTTTGTATTCATCTCTAATAATGTTCCAGGGTGCCATGCGGACAGTGGGTGTAGCCCAATTGCCTCCGACATTCGAGACTGGACGCTGTGAGGTGCTTAACAAGGTCCTCGGCAAGGCATGTATCGACAAGCGCTGTCATATCAAAACAGAGGTTCGCACTCCACCTTCCTAATAATTCATGCCTTAACAAGTTCGCTTTCTAGGTTTCCAAGTCAGTAGCGAATTCAAATGTAAAGGTCGACATTGCGACCCTGACCCGTTCATGCATCGGCGCCTCTCCTGTCAAGGCCAGTGCTGCCCTGTATCAACGCATCGCGTTCATTGTGAGTTGTTCTACTGCGGCGCTCTTTTATTTTCTGACCCAGTTTTAGCGTAAGGTGGCTGTTGAATGCCAAGAAGCTGCAGCTGTGCTCCCCGACGTTGCCGGCGGGACTAAAACTGCAAAGGACGATGCGTTCTGGCTGGAGGTGGATAAAAAACTCGCGTTGTGGCGCCTTACCTTTTCTCCCTCGCAGATGCAAATGTGAGCTCTCTCGTCGTTGTGTTTCCACATTGTTATATCCTCTTTGCAGTATGGTGGAGAAGATTTACACAGAAGACATCACCGCTTACGGCGACGCTGACGCCGCAATTCCTATCACTGCCATGCGCGACCTGGAGGACTGGCTTGCAACCCTCAACAAGACCATGGAAACATTATAGCTTATGCCGCTTTATCGTTTTTGCCGTATGTCTACATCTACTTAATTTTCTACCTTATTGGCACACCCTGTAAATATTTTATCCTTTTATGTACATTGCATCACCCATGGTAAATCCTCCAGAAGGGGTACTCTTGAGGCCGGTGTGAAAGTGGGAGCTCTATGGTCCGGTCAAGAAATAGGGGGGTGCTCTGCAGCCTCCAGACAAACACGACAATACAGTGATCCGAACCATTTCCTCTTTGCTCTTACCACCACAACCGCTTATTAAAGGACTCAAACCAGCTGGTCAGAACTATCCCTGGCCGTTGCCTCTGACGCCGTCATTTCAGAGCATTTACCTTGCCCCAGCGAAGGCGCTCCTTCCCGCGATTCGAAGTCGTTGGCACCGGGCAGCATTATGACTTTTGTCGGCCTTCACCTCCCCATTCCTTCATCCCTCCTCTTTGTATTACCTGCACTTATCTAATGTCTTCCACGCCTGTCTATTTCATTCCCAGATATATCCGACAGCCCTTCGAATTTCGGTCAAACAGCTGGTCAGTCTTCCGCCCGATCTCTGCGTCCCCTCCCTAAACCTTCGTCTCCCAGAATGGTCGAAGCAAGCATCAATACACAGTCCAAAGCAAAGTGTATCCTGTCCTATCAAACGGTGCGATATATCGACTTGGAACGATACATTCTAACATCAACACATATTGACTCACCTATTGCTGTGCTGTGTATTCTCGTACGAAGCGGCGCCCAATGAGTATGTCCTTTCCTCCCCCGACGCCTCTTCTCGCTGATACAGATTATCTTATAGATGCCACGATTTACAAGACTGCGTAACAATAGAGTATAGACGGTATAGTGCATACACTCTCCCTCAGCAGCTTTTCTCTCGCTCATCCTATGTCATAGACATCTCAACTCAACATCGGCGCATCACGTAGTGTTGGCGCGCACACCCTCCGTCAGCGCCGAAGCTCACCAGTGCGCAACGTGTGCGTACGCCTTCCCCGACACCTTTTCTTTTACTGACCCTGGCTACGCTACCCATTAGTTATCATCGCAAATCAAACAGTATGGTATTGTACGACTATCCTCGTGTGTATAGGACTATAGCCAGCAGCTGTGGGTGCCGTCCTTTCAATGCTACGTGCGTGTTTTGCCTTCCTCTCGTCTATAGTGCTGACCTTTCTCGTTCTTTGTAGTTCCATCCATTGCTTCCCCATGTTCACCGGCAGCGCGCACCTCTGGATTTTACCGCGACCTTTGGGCTGCGCACACCGAGAGCCGGCGTTCCCCGTTTCGGTATTCACTGAGGCGCGCGACGAAGTATTCTCGCGGAGTGAGGGTAGGGTGGATGGCAGAATCATTAGAAAATACTGCCTGTTCTATGAGCCCGTGAATATATTACATTATTTTTCGTCTATCGTGTGCTGAGCTGGAGTCGAATTATAAACCTTGACACGCTGTGGTCTCTTATGCTCTGATACATATGATTCCAAGGTGCCTCTGGTCTTACTGATATACCCAGCAAACATGCTGCCAAATCTCGGACAGACATCGCAACGAATATTGCCCAGATATCGAGCATCAGGAAATGATCAGCCAATTCGCGGCCTACCCATCCGAGGGGCATCAGGCGATCTTTTTCAGATACGGCTCCACTGTTGTCTGCCGGTTGCCGTCGTAGCGTCCTTCAAAGATCGCGACAATTTGGTGGTGTACCGCTTCATCGCGCCGCCCGGGTGCGTGTGTGGGTAGCCGAGCCACAAGGCGGGAATGAGGTAGGAGTGGTGCAGAGCGTTGACTACAAAGAAGAGGAGAGAAAGTCAGCATCATATTTCAAGGCGGGAAAGCCGAAGATAACGGTGGGATAGAACGAGAAGGAGAAAGGGGAGCAGCGTAAAAGAAGGCACAGGGTGTGCGCTGATGGACGGGCTGCAGCCAAGAATGACGAAGAACGTCACGCGCAATCGTGTTTCCAAATCGGCAAACGCAGAAAGTGGAACAAAAGCCAAGAAGAGAAATGAAGAAACGAAGCGCGTAATCCCAAGAACTGAAGATCGAGCGTCCATGTGGGGGAGGAGGTAGTGCGTTGGGAGCGCGAGGATTATGGGTGCGAGGAGGAGGGTGAGGGCGGCGGTGGGGGAGACGGCCCAGCGGAGGTAGATGGAGACGTCCAAGGGGTGCAGCATCGTCGACCCTTTCTGCTTGGATTTTGAGCGCGAGTTGGATTTGACGGGTGTAGAAGGTAGAAGAGGGGCGTGGGCAGCGAGTCGGGCGGGAAGGGCGCAAGGGCGGCCAGGTGGTGCGATGGGTCGCTGCGGATAATGAGGTCTTTAGTTGGCTCCCTGTTATTGGGTTACAACGCACTCGATACCAGCCCTAGGCTTCACTCTCCCTGTGGATATTCCTGTGTGCGCGGAGCGTGGTGGCAGACGGAGAGAATATTTTTCGCCGCCGATCAGCACGTGTACTGTATTATTTCGTTCAAATCGACAGTCACGCATCACGCACCCCCCTGTCGATGTCGAATTTTGGTCGCAGTCACGCATCACGTGTGCCTTTGTCGAACCACCCAGCGGTCACACAGGTCCCCGAACTGCCCAAAAGGTGCAAAAAAGACAAAATTTTCGGTTTGAATGCCGAGATTTTCGAGGTGTCACACAAAAATTCGACCCCCGCCGAAATGTCGAAATGGTTGAACCTGTCACGCGTCACCCCCCCTGTCGATTTGAATGAAATAGTACAGTATATTCCCTTGGCGAGTCTCGGGACTCTCGGCCCGGGCGGCCGTTCAAAAGGTGCCTGGTTTCGAACATACTCGCTATGTCGTAAAGTAACCGGAAAATCAACCGCAAGGGCCAGGGAACGTGGTAATTGTCATTTCAATGAATGTATTCTTAAATTACAATGAATTTTAAGTTTTCTGAGTCATTGAGACTCAAGGAATCCGGAGCTCCAGAGGGGCCAGTAGCAATTTCTAAAAATAACTGTATTGTCGTCCTGACAGTTGTGATAAGGCTATTATACAGGGTTTGAAGATCTCAGAAATATTGATATATGTGTAGGATCCTACTCACAAAATATGTAGGGTACCTTGTTCCTCTTTGGTCCTGTAGAAATAAATTTAACCGGTAGAAAATCACTCCTCATTACATAACCTCATTAAAACCACAGCTTTCCTGCCTGAGGTAGGCAAAATTGATGGGTTTTTCATTGGGGTCTGTGTGAGGGGTAACCCCAGAAACCACAGACAAAAAATTGGCTCCCGGGAACCATGGCTTTGATGTGAAAACCGCATTCCGGTTACTTTACGACATAGTGAGTAGCAGGCAGATTGCAGTGTCGCACTTAGCGGGGCGTAGAATGGTGATAGCGGTTGGTTTCTGAGTGCGAATTTCGAAGGACTCAAAGGCAGCACGAATAAATATTGAACTTCGGGCTTCTCGGTCAACGCGGAACTCGTTCCACTGAATCAAACCACAGTACTGCACATTGACCCACTGCACATGGAGACACCCTTGTAGTCGTCCAGTGTCGTTAAACATATATGGGCCGGATGTGGCCCAATTTACTTGACGCACTGGTTGGGAGATTCAAATTTTTCACCTCAATTTACGGTGAAAAATGTTGTTTGTTTTTCAGACATTTTTCACCGAAAAAAGAGGTGAAAAATTTAAAACTTTTTCACCACTATTTCAAGTGGAATTCAAGGTGAAAAACTTGAAACAAAACTCATAATGTTTTACACCAACTATTCACCCAAAATTCAGCGGGTTTTTCAGACATTTTTCACCGAAAAAAAAGGTGAAAAATTTAAAACTTTTTCACCACTATTTCAAGTGGAATTCAAGGTGAAGAACTTGAAACAAAACTCATAATGTTTTACACCAACTATTCACCTAAACTTCAGCGGGATTTTTACACATTTTTCACTGAGAAAAGAGGTGAAAAATTTAAACTTTTTTCACCACTATTTCAGGTGGAATTCAAGGTGAAAAACTTGAAACAAAATTTATGAGTTTTACACCAACTATTCACCCAAAATTCAGCGGATTTTTACGCATTTTTCACTGAGAAATGAGGTGAAAAATTTAAAACTTTTTTCACCACTATTTCAAGTGGAATTCAGGGTGAAAAACTTGAAACAAAATTTATAAGTTTTACACCAACTATTCACCCAAAATTCAGCGGAGTTTTACACATTTTTCAGTGAGAAACGAGGTGAAAAATTTAAAACTTTTTTCACCACTATTTCCAGTGGAATTTAAGGTGAAAAACTTGAAACAAAAATTTATGAGTTTTAGACCTCAAGATTCACCTCTATTGCCACCCGGAAATTGGGGTGGAAAATGTAAAACTTTATTCACAACAATATTCAGCGGAAAAAGTGCTGAAAAATTCGTGAAAAAAGTGGTAAAAAAAGCGGTGAAAAATTTGAAACTGGGGTTCACATTTTTCACATATTTTTCACATATTTTTCACATTGTTTTCTACTGTAATTTTTGGTGAAAAATATAATGAAATATACATGTTTTTTTTCACCCCATTTTACACCAAGAATATGACTGAAAAAGTTAAAACATTTTTCAGAGATTTTTCACTTGGAACTGAGGTGAAAAATTTGAAATATTTGAATTCAAATTTTTCGGTGAAAAATGTGAATTTTTTTATTTCGAATTTTCCACCTCAAAATTCACCAGTTTTTCAGGTGAAAATATTGGTGAAAAACTTGAAACCTGGTTGGCTGAAAATGTCACTTGCTTTTCTCTTCTCCAGTTTTCCCTTAAGTGTGTCACATAGTTTGGGAGGTTGCAGCCGAAGAATTGGGGTAGAGCAGCACATGTATGTTGGTGGTCAGCGACTGTATGTTCCTTGTGACTACCTCTTCCAGTGGCTTTAGCTCTTCTGAATAGAAATGGTTTTAAACTGTTTCAAAAGTACAAGATATAAGGAGACAAACTTGTAGATATGATGGGAGTGCACATGTTTTGGAACTAATTGAAGTTTGTTATTCGGTGAGCAAGCTTTCTGCTGGAGATCTGTGACAGGTCAAATATGTTGGTGAAAGTGTCCCTAGGTTTGTAGGTATGGCGGTCACTTCGCACATTTATTATTCCGGGGTTTTTTCCCACTTTTCCACCTTTTTTTCGGGTCTTTAACTTTCCATACTTTTTTTTTGGGTGTTTTCATTCTGCTATTCTTTTCTTCCCATGGACACAGATTAGTATTCATTCAATGTGCTGGAATGACAACTTTATGAACAAGACCTAGGGAGGACAGTGGTTTTGAACACTGCCCTACATTAGGGTTAAACACTCTTGATAGCCGAAGGTGATTGCGGTCGGTTGCATAATAAATGTGCAATGTGACCGCCATATGTAGGAACATAAGAACAACAATGGGATATTGGAAGAAAATTCGGTGGGCATGGTGGCAGAAAATCCGGTGCGGAATTGCCTCTTGCGCAGGCAAAACAATCTGAAGTGCCCAGTTTCGGTCATTTGGCTGGGAGATTTTCTACAGCCGGTCAGAGATCGCAAAGAGAGGCACTGCTGGGTCTGGGGGAGCATAACAATGGGAGAAAATTCGGTGCGGAATTGCCTCTTGTGCAGGCAAAACAAGGTAAAGTGCACAGTTTTGGTCATTTGGCTGGCAGATTTTCTACGGCAGGTCAGATATTGCAGACAGAGGCACTGCTGGGTCCATGGGCAGCGTAGCAATGCGGGTAGTATGTTGGCAAAAAGTTCAGTACGGAATTGGCAGGCAAAACAGTCTGAAGTGCCCAGTTTCAGGTATTTAGCTGGCGGATTTTCTGCTGCAGATCCGCAGCAGGTCATATGTCATGGGGGAAGGTATGTGCGAGTTTGCGGGACAGATGCCAATGCGGGTGGTATGTTGGCGGAAAATTCAGTGCGGAATTGCCTCTTGCCCAGGCAAAACAATCTGAAGTGCCCAGTTTCGGGCATTCAGGTGGCAGATTTTCTATGGTAGGTCATGTCTTTACTGATTAGTAAAGAAAGTTGAAAATCGGGAACAAGGGTGAAAAGGTGAAAAGAAAAGGTCAGAATAGTAAATATGCAATGTGACCGCCATACTACTGCATATCTGCAGCAGAAAATTTGTAAGGACGATAACAAGATCCGGCCACTTTGGATTGTTTGGCCTGCATCTACGCCCCCCACAGACCCAGTGGGACCTCTGTCTGCAATAACTGACCTGCCGTTGAAAATCTGCCAGCCAAATAACCAAAACTGGGCACTTCAGACTGTTTTGCCTGCGGGAGAGGCATTTCGGCAGTTCCACACCGATTTTTTTGCCAACATTGCACATGCATTGCTACGCTCCCCAAGGACCCCTCAGTGTCTTTTATTGCGATATCTGAGCAGCGGTAGGAAATCCGCGGGCCAGACACCTGAAAGTGGGCACTTCAGATTATTTTACCTGCGTGAGGGGCAGTTCCGCACCGAATTCTCTGCCAACATTGCACGTGTATTGCTACGCTCCCCAGGGACCCCTCAGTGTTGTTCATTGCAATATCTGACCAGCGGTAGAAATCCGTGGGCCAGACACTCGAAAGTGGGCACTTCAGGTGGGTTTGCCCGTGCAAGCTGCAATTCTGCAACGATTTTTCTGCCAAGATGGGACGCGCATTGCTATGCTCCTCAGAGACCCATCAGGGCCTCCCTTTGCGATATCTGACCCGCAGTAGAAAATCTGCGGTCCAAATGATCAAAACTGGGGCACTTTGGCTTGTTTTCCCTGCATGAAGAGATCATTTTGCCCGTGCAAGCTGCACATTCTGCACCGATTTTTCTGGCAACATGGCACACACTTTGCCACGCTCCCCAGGGACCCTTCAGTGTCCTTCATTGCGATATCTGAGCGGCAGTAGGAAATCCGCGGGCCAAATGACCAAAACTGGGCACTTTAGCTTGGTTTTCCTGCATGAGGAGATTATTGTGCCCGCGCAAGCTGCAATTCTGCACCGATTTTCTCACCAACATGGCACACACCTTGCCGCGCTCCTCAGGGACCCCTCGGTGTCCTTCATTGCAATATCTGACCGGCGGTAGAAAATCCGCGGGCCAGACACCCGAAAGTGGGCACTTCAGATTATTTTGCCCGCGTGAGGGGCAGTTCCGCACTGAATTTTCTGCCAACATTGCATGTGCATTGCCACGCTCCTCAGGGACCCCTCAGTGTCTTTCATTGCGATATCTGACCAGCAGTAGAAAATCCGCGGGCCAAATGACCAAAACTGGGCACTTTAGCTTGTTTTTCCTGCATGAGGAGATTATTTTGCCCGCGCAAGCTGCAACTCTGCACCGATTTTCCTGCCAACACAGCACACACCTTGCCACGCTTCCTAGGAACCCCTCAGTGTCCTTCATTTCGATATCTGACCGGCGGTAGAAAATCCGCGGGCCAGACACCCGAAAGTGGGCCCGCGCAAGCTGCAATTCTGCCCCAATTTTTCTGCCAACATTACACATGCATTGCCACGCTCCCCAGGGACCCCTCAGTGTCGCTCACCGCGATATCTGACCAGCGGTATCAAATCCGCGGGCCAGACACTCAAAAGTGGGCACTTCAGGCGGGTTTGCCCGTGCAAGCTGCAATTCTGCACCGATTTTTCTGCCAACATAGCAAACACATTGCTGTGCTTCCCAGGAACCCCTCAGTGTTGTTCATTGCAATATCTGACCAGCGGTGGAAAATCCGCGGATCAGACAACTAAAAGTGGGCACTTCAGGTAGGTTTGCCCCCGCAAGCTACAATTCTGCACCGAACTTTCTGCCAACATGGCATGCACATTACTATGCTCCCCAGAGACCCTTCAGTGACCTTCATTGCGATATCTGACCAGCGGCCAGACACCCGAAAGTGGGCACTTCAGATTATTTTGCAGGTCCCATCCTGGCAGAAAGCTTGCACGGTCTGCTACGCCAAAAATGTTTGGCATAAAATCATTGGGAGCAAGGAAAAACAAGCTGAGTCGGAAAGGAGTCAATTCGAGTCAAACGGTCTGAGTCTGTGACGGACTTGTAATTACTGTACATTAAAGCCGTATATATTGTAGTCTGATCGTAGTGTTTGTAGTAGTTTAGTTGCCGGCGAGGCCGGCAATCAATACACTTTTACCGCACAACCACGACCTCAAGCAAGTGCTCTTCAAGAGTCAAGAGGCCGCGTGCGCCACCATTGGGGCTGAGCTTCCCCTCAACCCTCAGCTCCCTCCTCCCAGGTTACGGACCTAGCCGACGGTAGTCGGCTCATCTGCCACGTCGAAGCTCGAACTCTGCCTTCAGGCGTGAGTTCGCTTCAGCGTTACGGGCTCTGCTTGAGCCACCGAACTGGGACGTCGACGTGCTCCTCGCACTCCGTCCCCGGTCTTCAAATCCACGAGAAGAGCTTCGTTGGAAGCACGACCCTTTCACAGTGGTGACCACCGCAGGGGCCTTCATGCAAAATGGATCTGAAGACCCGAAAATTCTAGTTCTCCCCTCCTTCGTTCATTCCTCCGCTAAACGCCCATCGTCCACGCGAACCTCCTAGTCTCGTGAGGACGAACCATGTTGCGTCTCCGAGTAGTTGAGGCGCTATCAAGGAATGAAACGAGTTGGCAAATTTGCTTCCGCTTTCCATGCGTGTCCTTGGAGCGCCCGGCCGTCACCTTGCGGAACGCTTCTATACCAACCAGAGGAGGGACTACTCTTACCTGCCGGACGGGAAGGCTCTTCGCGCTAAAAAGACGCGATAAATATTCTTCTCGTCGTCCAATTTCTCTCACCTCCTGATTCGCCCTCTTGCTTGAACGCCTTCATCAAGATAATCGATGGCGCCATCCTCTCCATGAGGGGCCCCATGCCTCTGCGCGTGGCGACAGATAGACGATCGATGTCTCGGCCGGGAAACGAGCTATAAATTCGGGTTTGCTTCGGCGACAACTACAGATCATGTCCACTTCGAATAACGCTCCCAAGGCGCCTCGCAAAAAGGCCGCCATCTCTGGCGACCAACCCAAATCCCGTATCCCGACCGCCCCTACCCGGCGTTCACCTCGATCTGTTTCGACCCCCGCCATGCCCGTCTCCGACGCCTCCGCTCTGACCGTCGCGGGCGTTGACGCGGTAGAGTCCCAGCCCTCGGCTGGTGAGACTCCCGCTGGAGGTGGCTACGACGCCGGCACCGTTTCCACCCTGCCTCCTCTCCAGACGGTTTCCAACTCCTCCGTTACGGACGCCACTGAGTCCGTCAGCGTTGATGGAGCTGAGAGTCACGCCGCCACCCTGGCTCGCGCTAGCTCCCTTCGTACCATGTACGTCGGGACGTTGTTGCGCGCCACCAATTCTCGCGCCGCTGCGCCGGCTCCGCCTGGGAGAATGGTGGAGGTGCCTGACGAAGAAGATTTCCACCATCGTGGATCCGTCATCGCCTCCTCCAGCCGAGCCGTCCTCGAACCCGTTAATGGTGAGGAGGTTGTAGCTCCTGCCCCGGACGACATTCCGACTAGCCGCGCCGTCTTGGAAGCTGTCGAGGGGCTCAAGGCCCTCCAGCTGGCGGATAACAAGACTCAGACCGTTCGTCAGTCCATGGGTGACCGCCTTGACGAAAGCGAGGCGCACCTTATCGGCAGAATCGTTCATCCCGGTGAAGGCGCTGACGGCGCTATCGTTAACCGCGGTGAGGGCGCTGACAGCGTCCCCGTGGATTACAACGAGAGTGTTACCGCCGCTCTCCTGGCGGGACACGGCCATCCTCGCGTCTTCGTCTCTCTAGCCAGGCACTTAGATGTCTTCGACGAGGACCTAGCCACGTCCCTGGCTCGCTACCACCCTATTCTCGATCCCAAACAGGACGACGATCCCCTCCTCCCCTACGGGGTTGAGGATGGAGATCTGCCTGGCAAGACACTGGATGAGACCGACCTTTTGCGCAACGCCGTCATGAGGTGGACGCTCCCGCATAGCCAGTGGGACTGGAGCTCCCTCGACGAGGGCGTACAGGAATTCGCCTCCGTCCGGATGACGTTCTCCGACATCAATGGGTACAACTCCAAGTCTGGCGCTACTCTATTCTCCCTCAATCACCACTCCCTCGACCGCATCGCGCAGCTCGCTCTTGCTGTCCATCAGATTCTCAAGGCTCTCTATGAGTTCTCTAAGACTCCCAAGTCGAAACAGTTCTACATCGATCCGGGCTGGCAGTTTCTCAGATTCATGGAGGAAAATATGAGCCGTTCGCATGTCCTCATGGCGTTCTCCTCGGTTCAATTTCGCCTGACCCAAGCCACTAAGCATATCAAACGTCTCCTTAACTCCATCAAACGCGTCTACGGTCAAGAAGGTTTGGACGCCATCAGCTCTATCGACTCTACCCGCAGTTCTGTACGATCTGCGTTCGGCAAGGATGAAACGCGAGTCGAGCTTGGAAAACTCCTCGCGCGACCGAATTATGGAGCTCGCGCCTACAGCGCTCAAGCGCGCAATCATCTGGTAGCTGAAACGACTAGTGGGTTGCGTTCCGAGTTTTACAAAATCCATGTTCGAAATCCTGCTGTACACGAAGACGTCGTCGTCAACATCGCTGCTGCGAATGACGAGGCCTCATCTGCTCCGTTCGAGACGTCTACCAAAGTAGACTCCGGAGCAGCGGGGGCGCGTCTCTACGAGCTCCCTCCCCACATGTCTATCCTCGTGTCCTCTACCTCCAATAACCCTCAAGTACCCCCGTCTCTCTCCTCGGTCGGTCCTGGGTCGGTCAGCGTGCTGCCAGGAGTGGGGAAATTACCCACTGGTTGGGGAGCCGGCTCTGCGAACAACTTGGCGCCTGCCAGCATCGTCAATGGACTGCCTCCTATTGTAGAAGGAGATACGACAGACCGTTCTCCTACTCAAGCAGCGCGTGACGCGAGCATAGCCCTCCGCGCTGCCGGCGCGGCCAACGGCGTCCAGGTCCATAACAATGACGCTGGCGTAGTCAATGCGAACGTAGCCTCGCGCGCCATCCCTCAGACCACCTCACACTGGACTTCCTATAATTTTAGGAATGTCCCTAAAACCGCGCCGACCGGGACGGCTATCGTGCCAAATTCCGGAGCGCCCGCAGGCGCCAATGTTACAAATGCGCCCGGCGGACCGAACGGCCCGGGAGCCTCTGCAGCGCCTCTCCACGTCAATGGTGGAGGTGCGCCAGCTGGAGGGAACGGTGGATCCGGAGGTGCAGGCCCGCCTGGAGGAAATGGAGCCGGAGGTGCAGGCCCGCCTGGGGGCGGAGGACCTCCCTTTGGAGGAGCTGGACCTGGAGGTGTAGGCCCGCCTGAGGGCGGAGGACCTCCCTTCGGAGGAGGAGGTAACGGAGGTGGAGGACCGCCTGGCGGCGGACCTCCCTTCGGTAACGTCGATGGGAATGCGAACCCGTACGGGAACTTCGACTGGCAACTCAACCGTAAGCTTAATATTCAGCTTGTTCCTGAATGGGACGGTCACGGCAAAACCGCCATCGCATATATCTGCAAGATGGCTGAGCTCGTTCGCCTATCGCCGCAGATGATCATCGACCTCGGCGCTATCGCTCCTTTGAAGTTCACGGGGCGTACAGAATTGTGGTGGCAAACACAAACTGTCACCGTCCGCAATTTCCTCGGCCAAAGCTGGTCCAATCTGCTGCAGGCTATCCAAGCGCACTTCCTCAATGCGAAGTAGCTCCAAGATCGTCGCCGCGAATGGGAGGAAATGCGGTTCCGCCAGCGCGGGCACGACAACGAGTTGCCGCTCGACTTCATCCAGCGCCGGCTCGTCTATAGTGTCTTCCTCTTCCCCGATGAGGAAGATGGGGTTTCCGTTGTCGACCGCATCCTCGCTACAGCTCCGGACGTCTGGGCCGGCACTATCAACTCGGAAAGATACCCTAACATCTTCTCGCTCACCGCGGCGGTCAGACGCTACCGCTCCTCCCTTATGGGAGAATGGACTACGGCGCAGAAGCTCGGGAACTTGAGCAGCTATTACACTCACCGCTCCAATCGCAACGCCAACGCTGCAGACGTCTCTAACCACGAGGACTCTGATTCTGACAACCCTGGCCAGGACGCCAACGGCTCTAAGTCAGCTTACGCCTCAACGAACAACTTCCGCAACCCTCGCCGTCCTTTGGGCGCGAATTCTAACCTGAACCCCGGACCCCCTGGCGCGCCTCCGGTACGCCGTGATTGGCCGCAAGGTAAAACTGTCAAGGGTTACGAGTTCGTCAAAAGGGACGACGTGCGCAGCGAGCGTCCGCCGAAGAATGGAGTGTGCTACGTCTGTACGAGCGCCCATCACTACGCGCGCGACTGCCCGCACTACGGGAAGTGGCTCATGATGCGCGAGGCCAATATGCTTCAAGTCGACGTGACACAGGAAGTGGAAGAAGCGGATTATGATGAGTATGTAGCTATGATCGCCGAGTTCGTGAATGAATCTGCTTCCCTTTACTCGAGTGAGAACCCTAAGCCATCGACCTCCAAGTACGTGAACTCGGTGAAGGCTAAAGCCTCCGGAGTCCGTTCTGTCCATGCCCCTGCGCGCGAGCTCAATAATCGAAATACCAGGCGGAGAATTAGATTCGACGCGCGCAAAGAAACCAA